>VXBB01004995.1:11821-136375 GCA_013399915.1 Illadopsis cleaveri | reverse complement strand
AGGGTGGCTTAGCGGATATTTCTGTATCAACTCTGTGGCCGCCGTGCCCACCCCTCGTGGGTTCAATGAAACCATCATCCTCGCCTGAGGCAGTGCTTTTCCCAAGGCTCTGCGGGGCTGGGAGGTCTCACTGTGAGGACACTCGCCTCCAGTGCACAGCGGTGTTCATGGCTTTCCCCACAGACGTTTGTGTACCCTACTTCTGTAGAGGCTCTAATTATCCCCTTTCACTGTTTGAAGGGGGGCTTTCCTCCCTTTGACCCCCACAGTTTGATTTGGGTCTGGGGTGGGGTGGGTTTGCTCTTGTTTGTGTGTGAAAGGTGGATCAGGAGACATGTCACTGCAGATGAGCACCAATAAATTATTTAATCTCTAGGAACTGCTTCTGCAGAGGCATGCTGGAATGGCGGGCGATGGGTTTTGGTTGAAGGGAGAGGTTGTAGGAACTACAACAGCAAAGTGCACATGTAGAGCCCATAGTCAGGAGGGCAGGCAGTGACCACACTGGCTACACAATAAGCATACAATCACTCTTGTTTTCCAAAGAGCAGAGCTCTTGTTTTATGAAGCAAATCACATCAAGATAATAACCTGTTTGCTGGACTAGATTGGTATATTGAGGACTGAAATATACCTGTTTTGTGTATATATATACACACCCATTTCATTGAAATGACTCAAAGTAAGGCATACAAGGCTTGCAGCTTTGTACCTGATATGAAAACATCAAGTAAGCTGCTATGGTGGATGGGCTTATAGTGTTGGAAATTGGGAGAGGCATGTGTGAGTGTGGAAACTCCAGCGAAGTGTGCGGAGGCTGGGGTGGGGACAGCGGTGTTGCTATGAGCACGGCAGCAGCATCTGGAGGGAGCCGCGCAGCCGCGGGTGCCGGGGAGAGCGATGTGCTGGGAACAACGCGGGGAAACTAACATTGCTGAAAATTAATTTAAATATAATGTAGGCATTAGCATTTCACCTGGTCAAGCTCCATTTGACAGGCTTGCTGAGAACCTAATGAATTCTTAATAAAGATTAAATCGCATGTTCATTAGATTTTGATGAAAAAGACTGCTATTTTTTTAATACTGTATTATTGGTGTGCTCCTAGATAATAAATCTCATCCTCATGAATGGCTAAAGCAGCTTCACACTTGGATATTGCCTTGAAAACAAGCACAGGAATCTAGACATATTGGAGAATGCTAAGACAAAGGAACAGAGAGCAGACATTGCTGCATAGGACTAGAAGAGGTTACACACTGCCCAGTTAATCCTTGAAATGTTAGGTAGCAGGAGAAGAAGTAGAAATTACAGTAATTTAAGAATGTAGCCAGGATGGAGATAAGGATTTGTAAATTTAATTCAGAATTTTTTAGTGAAATATTTGGAGATACCTTTTGGCTGGTGAGTGGGGGATTATTGAACAAAAAAAGAGGTACTGGTGAATGACAGAGGGGTGGAACTGGAGTTTGGAATGTACATCTCAAACACTGGCAGCACAGGCTAGGAATGACACTTTTCTTAGCACCCATGGTTGTTTTGACACCCTTAAGCCTTGCACTTTGGCTGCTCCACCTTGGCTGATTAATTTTGCTATATTTTTTTCACAACTAGTCCTGCAGTCCAGATACTTTTACCCATGCCTCAAAATGAAGGGTCAGAGCCAAGCTAGTCAGAGGAACAGTCCTGAAAGGCATGGTTGTGCCATGCAAGCCAATGAGACTCCAAAGTGTGCCACAGCATTCAGAATCAGGCTGTGACCAGATTCTGTTTTCACTCAGCTTAATCTAAAAACTGTCTGTAACCAGGCAAAGCTGGGGCTTTCCTTTAAAATCCAAGCTAGAAGATGAGAGTTACTGGACAAGAAAAATTCATCTTCCACTCACACGACACTATCTCAGTAAATTCACAATGTAGGAGTGCAATGGCTGTTAACATTTTTTAGATCCTATATATTCAAATAAGTGTCAAGCACATGCAGAATTTGGAACTTACAATCTTCTTTTCTGGAACACCTGGATTGTAGCATGAAATCGAGACTGCTGTTATTCTAGGATATTTTTGTGGGGACGTAAGACTCTGGTGAATATGCTTGTTCATCAAAATCCCCAGTGGAGCAGGACACCGAGCATATCTCCATCTCTTACTGCTTGGCAGGACACTTAAATCCGTGCAACGGTCCAGTGGTGAGCAGGGTTGGACTGCTTGAGTGGGGCCACCATCCCCATCACTGCCATCAGCACAAAGCTTCCAGGGAATTCAGTGTTTAATCGTGCTTATGCAGAGAGGCTGAGTTAGCTGGCATGGCTTCAAAAACAAGATCCTGCCACCTACTCAGCAGCCACCGTTCTGGATGGTGAGCCAGGGCAGTATTTCACCTTCCCAAATGAGGGGTTAGTGATAGGTGTGGCATTCCAGAGCAGACATGGCTTCTCTTGCCCACAGGAAAAGTCTTGGAGCTTGGGATTTAGTTTTGGATTTTGCTTTTGCAGAAGCAGCAGCTTCTGTCCCCTGCTGAGCTGGGTGCAGACAGCTGGGTCCAGCTCCCTTTCACAAGATGCCAGAGCTTCCAGCCCTGCATGTCCTCCAGAGCAGCTATCTGCCACTTCACCAGAAGTGTTGGTAGTAACTCAGTTGATAGGCTTCTCTGCTGTGCCAGTTTTCACAAAATGTTTTTTATGTTGAGTATGAGGAGGATGGAAATATACAATCAGTAGAAAAATACACTAGTGTACAGTGCTTATCTTGAAATATCTACTATCTCCTCCCCAACAGCCATCAGTCCCAACAGCCGGCTGATATATTGTTCTGACCTTTTTCAAAAAGCCCCTCAAAATAGCCCCAGGTTCTACTTGCTCTCTGTGTAACCAAATTACTTATAATCTAATGAACTTCTTCAGTGAGGAGTCCCCGCCCACTGGTTTTACAGCAATTTGATGCCAAATGCCATTGAAATGAAATGATGTGTTGTGAACACCCACTTGAGTGCTCTTTGCTGCATGTCTGTGTCTCAAATCCATAGTGATTTCACACTTGCAGCCCCTTCCCCCAGGAATACTTCACCCCACAGGGGCTAATGGCACAGAGTTGCTTCGCCTCTGCAGCATCTTCGCAGGGACAGGGCCGCAAACTGCGTCTTCATGGTCTGTCCCACTCCTCAGCACAGCTCCTCTGCCCTGTGGCACTGGGTGCAGAGCCCCATTGGGTTCTGCTTCCATCTGGGAACTGTTTGATTGTGGTGTGAGCTGGCAACCCAGAGGCACGAACCTCACTAGAGCACCAGGTCAGGCCGAGCCATCCTCATCCTTACTTGTCTCCTGCTGTTTTCCAGGATTTCTGTGATTTAAAGCCCAAAGTAGGGCAGTGACAGGCTGCACCTGGGCACTATTTGAACTGGGTTTCAATAAGCAGGGGAAAGAGCTGCAGCCTTGTCAATGAAGTTGTGTCATTCCCCCAAGACCTGCCCCAGTGTACTTTGCCCGGGGTGTGGAATTGGCACCGTGCATGTGGCACACAGACCCCAGCAGAAAGGAGGCTCTGGTGGGACTGTTCTGGCAGTGGAACCTGCAGTGAAACCAGTAGCAAACTGCCTGCTGGGACAGCTCTGGGGTGTTGGGATGGCAGCTGGGCAGTGCGTTACCTGCCCTGAGCAGGGCAGGATCTCCCTCTGGGGCGTCAGAGATCATCCCCATGAAGGCTGCTGTAGGAGGGGGCTCTCCCCTCACTGCAACTTTTTTCCCCACCTTCACAGATGCTTTCTTGCCTCCCTGGATGCTGTGGGTGTCATGTTCCACACTCTGCAGTGGCACAGCACAGGGAGATTGCCCCTGAACCAGGCAAGAAGAATAAGAGCTGGGAACAGAGAAAAGTGAAGCTGTTCATTTTGGCTTGTAGTTGCCAAGGGTAATAATGTTTTCAGCATGTATTTCCTTCTTCTTGGATTTTGAATTGTGCCAAAACATTAACAACCATAGTTCCTTCTTTTATATTTAAGGCTCTTGTTATTAGACTGTGAGAGATTTCAGAGAAAAGCAGTAACAATATCAGAAGGCAAGATGGAATACATTTTGGGTTTGTGTTTTTTCTTTTTCCTTGACAGTTCTTAATTTGTTTCTTGTTTTAGGGACTCATAAATGTAAAAATATCTTTCAGTGACAACAGTGAACTGCATAGCTTCTCCTCTTCCAACCTAGTTTTAAAGCCTTAAAAGAAATTTGCCTGTCATATTCTGACATGACACATTTAGTCCTGTTGAAAATGTTTTAGCAATCTAATGAGATGAAAGCAGTTGTTTTAATGAGCTCAGAAGAAAGAGACAAATCTGCTGCACAAATGTAACCAGGGATCTGTTTAGTTTTATGGCTTGGCTAACCCAGAAGTTGTAAGAGACATTAGATTGACAAATGAATTAGATAACAAATGAAAGAAGGTTGTGATTTTCCTCTTCAGTCTGTCCTTTCCCATTTGTCTGGCATACAACTTCATACCTGCTGTGAGTTCTCCAGGCTGCTTACCTGGGAATACGGGGAAGACAATCAAAATGGGTAAAGAACAAAAAAGAGACAAATAATGGAGGTCAAGGCACTGTTTGGCTCTTCTGTTTCATCTGGTCAAGAGAACAAGTGAAATGAAGAAGTGCTTCACTGATGGCCAAGGCAGGAGCAGGTTGCTGGAGAGTAAGAGCCAGGCAGTCAGGAATGTCTCTCACGCTCGTCATTACCTAGTTTTCTTCAGTCCCCTTTCAGAGTTACAGCCTGCAAGTATCTGCAAGTATCTCTGCAAGTATCAAGCTCCCTTGGTTTCTCCTGGATCTGCAGAATACAAAATCACAACTGAGTGTTGAAAGCTGGTGGATATGCAGCCAGAAAGCATGATGCAAGTGCAGGGTCCAAGAGCTCAATTTTGCAAACTGGTTCATGTTGCAGGAGTTGCTTATGGGAAAAGGTCGGAAGATGCCGATGCTAGTAAGTGCTTTGAGGTGTGATCTCTGACAAAGCCCAGAGCTCTTGACTGACTGTTTAGCATTGAGGTGTTCCAGGAGAATTTGGATCAGGTTTCAGCAGAAGCAAGATCCAATGCTAGTAGGGAATATAGGGCTTGATAACAAGGAAAGGGATTCTACTCTCTTTGGCATGTGTCAGGATATTTAATGTAGGAATGGGGACATCCATGTTTCCATTGGGAGGCCATGAGGGATGTCTTCAGTTGAGTGGTTCCGCAGCCTTTCACTTGTCCATGAGAAAATATTCTCTTTAGAGAATTCATGACAATGGACATTTCATCTCTGTGCATGTCCCTCCTCTGAAAGATAAGCCCCCAAGTGCTTAAAACAGTCTGAAAGGCAGAGCAGTGAGTCAACATGCTTTGAGATTCCAGCAACTTCAGACTTGTATTAAATGCTCTTGTCTACAAAAGCATAATCAACAGCAACTTGTACACATCATAACAGTCTGGTACAAGACTTAGAGTATTTCTGCATCAGCTGGAAATCATTACAGAAGGGAATGAGATCAGAATGGGCCTCTGTTAAGGGAAATATCACTTAAATGATAAAAATGTATACTACCTCCTAGCAGAATTTGGTGGTTTATCCTCACCCTCTTAGAGCTGATTGGAGTTAGTAGCTCCAGTTTTAAAGCATTGAATAAAAGTGTCTATGAAAGGCTGAGTGCACAAAATGGATGTTAAGCAGAATTATCTAGGTAGTAAATGAGAAGTTTTATAGGTGGATTTCTAGAGCTGTGGTGTGCGCTACCTCACAGTGATACAGAGATACTTCCTCACTGCCAGTACAGTGCTCCTTATTTATTACAGCTGGACCTTGCTATAATCCAGCTCCTGCCTTTACAGAAAAGGAGGGAGAATATCTCATTTTGATGTCTCTCAGTGAAATAGTCCCATGTATATATTTCTGGAGGAATTTTGTGTGGAACTGGTGCAGACCAGTTCTGGGTCTCTCCATAACTCATGGCGAGATCTTACATTACTTCCAGGGCACCACAGTGTGGATCTGCATGCCCTAATTTCAGATTGCAATAGATAAGGCTATGTGAATTTTTCATGTCTCCTGTGCTTCTAAATGGTTGACATGGCAGGGCACGTGCTCGTCCACAGCATGAAGGTTTCTGCTCAGCTTCATCCACAGGAGGGAAATACCATCCTCATAATGAGTTTTAAATGTAACACAATCCGCTTGGCTTCCTAACTAGTGCAGAACTGAGTATTTGATTCAGTATATTTTGGGAATCTGTTTTTATTTACTCACAGCCTCTTTACATCTATAAGCAGTGTGAAAGAGTGTTACAGCACGGGTGGTTACAGAGTAGTTTAGCTTGTTGCAAATAAACTAGCTCTTTCTGCTGGCCAAAGAGGGCTCTTACTACAGGGCTCTTGAGAATAAGGAATTAATAACTCATTGCCAGCACTGGTGCACTGATGCCCAGACGATAGATGCTCCTTCCAAAGGTTAGGTGGGGAACCCATCTCACCTCCTGTAAGTTCTAAAATGGACAGATTTTTATCATTGGAATATTTGTTCCCCCACCACACACACTGCAGAGCCTTTATCATCACGTTTTGTCAGTAACACCAGCACAAATCACTGGGATGAAAGAAAATTGTCGTGATGAACATACACCTCAGAAAGTCATCACAATGTTCATTAATCACCAGTCACTCTATGGTGATTAATTATTTCCCCAAATTGGAAAAAATTTTCCACATGAATGAAAAGATGTTTACTTAATAAAGCAGAAAGCTCCTAGAAGCATGCCCTTGTTTTCCTCAATTTAGTGGTACGATAAATTTATATCCTCCTGCTTTTACAGCTCAGGAAAAAAGCCATGGTGCTGTATCAACTTGTTGTTGTTGGTTTCTGTCCAGCCTATTCTGCAGCAGGAAACCTGAGGCTGCTCAATGTGTCCATTTAAGATGTTTAAATGGTAGATACATGAGCTGATGGTCATGGTTTGTTCTCTGTATCTCTCTGCGTGCCCTGAGCCTTTGTGAAACACTGGTAAGGAGGAACGGGAGAGTGCGGTGCCAAATTCCAGCTCTGGGACTGGCAGTTTTCCAGCACTGACTGATGGCATCAGGGTCACATTAGAAAAGAGGAAGACCCCCCCAGTAACTTCATCCTGGCAACAGCCTTGTGCTTAATAAGAATTTCCCTGATGCATGTTGCTGGGACCAGCCAGGTCTTACCTCTGCAGTGAGGTGGGACGTGCAGGAAAGAGGAAAGCCAGTGTTGGCACTGGGCAATCTAGGTACTGATAGCAAATCAAAATCATGGTATCTTCTGTGGTGATACTGATGTCTGTTCAGTCTCTTTCAGCATAGTTAATTATTAAAAGCATTCAACAACAACAAACATGTGAAGAGGAAAGAAACACTAAGAGAGCCCATAAATGGTAAAAAATTAGTGATTACTAATTTTAATATGGTTCAGTAAATAATTCAGAATCTAGCCTTTATTTTTCTATTTAAGTTTTTATTTATCTACTAGTTCTGTTTCCTGATACTTTCAAGAAATCTCTGTATTTTAAATTCATATTTAGCTGAACAAATGATAAAGTTTTTCCTACATGACAGAGCATGAAAATTGAATTATTACACTGGTACTTTTAGTTCTGATCAGTGAGATCAAATAGTACTGATTTCCCCATCTGTGATCAAACAAATAGGTGAGACCTTCTGGCATAAACAGATATACAGTATGCAGGACTAAATTTAAATTCTGATTTTATTCGCTACTCCTTCATGGTCTTTGAAATAGGTTTTTGGAGTTTTCAGTTAAAAAATTGGAAAAAAATTCTTACAAAGTGTCCAAAACAGTGATACAAACCCAGCCAAAGAAGTGTATTTGAATTCTAAAATAACTGAGATTTTTAAAAGAACCAAGATCATAACATTTTTTGTGTCTCCTTCACTAACTTGGGCACACACTGGTGCAGCACAGAGCCTGTCTGAAGCTCTCAGGCACATCCTGCTCAGTCTGTTCTCCAGGAGAATCCTCCTCATTCAACAGAATGATTGTCTGGATCCTGCTGAAGACACACTCTGTGCTTAACTCTCCACTGCTGGTTTTCAGCAGCCCCACAGCTGTGTGACAACTGTACACCTCAGCACTGCTGCAGCGAGGCCACAGGACTTACAGGGCTTCCAAATTGGAGCTGCAACTAACCTGTATGTGGTTTAGTTTAGGCAGTAGCTCACATTTCATTCATGCTCAGACCTCAAACCTCAGAACAACTGAGCTTTCTAATACTGTGCACATCAACATCAATGGGCTTGAACAGAACAGGGTTAACACCTGAGCCTTGCTGAAGACCACATCATCTTCTCTGCTTGTGCTGATTGCCCCCCAGTTTTAATGTCACTCTGTGTGTCTAACCATTGTCCAAATATTACTCTGTTTCTTACACTTTTTGGAAAATAAAAGATCAGAGAAAAATATTCTTGTGTTGTGGGCTTTTTCATGCCACATGCATTTCTCTTTTGGCACAGAAGCTCTCAGGTACCAGCTTTCAAATTTATTTCAGTTACAGTTCTTTGCCATGTTACTTGTATAAGGAGAAGGAAAAAACACTGGTTTTAGGAAGAGCAGGTTTAATTGTAGCATTTTGTATGTATTTAATGACTTCAAGAAATGAGGTCGTGTGAAATCATCTGGAACTTAACCTTCCTGTTCCCCCCTCACTTGGTGCTCACAAAGCAGCATCTGAAATGTCATGTTCAGTTTTGGATCTCCTAAATCAAGGGGTGAATCAATGATAAACTGGACCCTCCAAGGTATTTGGGGCTGGTGCACAGGTCCAGTCAAGGGGGGCTGAGGGAGCTGAAGAAGAGAAAGCTGAGGAAAACCTTGCTGCTCCTTTCCACCACCCAAAGAGGGCCAGAGATAAGGTGAAGCCAGACTCTTCTTAGAGATGCACAGTGAAAGGATGAGAGACAACACAGAAGCATTTAATGGAAATTAAGACAGAATATATATAAGGAAAAAATGTTTCATGGGGAGGTTGATGCAAAAGTGCAACTGGACGCAGGAAAAGGGAGAGTCATCATCCTTGAAGATTTTGAAAACTCAGCAGGACAACGACCTGTGCAACCTGGCCTACATGAGATGGTAGCTCTGCTCTGGACAGAGACCTCTGCCCCAAGTTATTCAATGATAAGAAAATCCAAATTAGACTCCTTATTCACTATTCCTAATGTCAGTGTTGACTGAAGATCTACATCTCTGAAAACCAGAGGGACAGTGTTGCACTAGCAGAATTTTCCCTGCGAGTGCATAAAAAGCCAGGCTTAGCTGGGACTGTTTGGTTATCATTCCTAATTCCCCTTCACACCACTTTGGTTTGTTTCTTTGCTTCTGAGTGTTGTCTTCTTGGATTTATTCCTTACAGCATTTTACTGGCAGCCTTCTGAAATCCTAAGCTAAGGTTTGACTAACATCTCGTTTTGTTGGTGATGTCTGTCCCTACCAGTTGTGGTGGTGTGGTGGCATTTTATGGTGATGTATGGCAGTGCAGTGAACCAGACTGTGGCACCGATATGAGTTAACATAACTCAAAAAAAAAACAACAAAAAAACCCAAAAACTCAGAAAGAAGTGTCTGTCAAATGCTCCCTTAAGGCAGCAATGTACTGAAGGTTGAGATGTGGTCTTGTACTGAAGGATTCGGTCACTCCTGGCTAGTTCTGTGTGCTAGGGCTTAATTTTTGAGGGTAAATCAGTCACATTCAAGATTGAAAAGTAGTTTCTAAGTTCTTCTGTACCTTTAGGCATTTAAATGATGGGTGTTCTTTCCCAACCAAGCCTTATTTTCTCTATGAGTTCTTGTAAAAGAAATGCAAATCTCTTACTGGCTTGAAATTTCTGTGTTGTTTCAAATAAATTTCCTGTGATGCATAACACAGTGAAAAGGAAAGTGAAGCCATTTGTTGCTGTTTTACTGTATTTAGACCATCTTTCATGCTTCTAGAGGTCAAATCCATTTAATCTGGTTATGCTGTTGCAATCACATTTACATTTTTAATGCAAAGTTCAGGTTTGCTTCACACGAGAATGATCGCTCTGGTTTTGTAACAGGCTTTAGTTGTCCTAGGCTTTGGAGACTTCTCTCTTCTATTTTCCCTCAGCCTTAGACACAGTCTTTGTCATTTATAAGGTAACTTTCCCTCTTGAGATGCTAAAATGCTACAGAATCCTGATTACAGGAGTGCTGAACAACATTTGCAAATTCCATGTTATTGGGAGCAAATTTTGAAGCCTGCATTAAAAGCCTGTCATTGATGTGGTTACCCTAACCTTGGTGCTCAAGGTGGTTTGCATAGGTCACTGCAGCCTTTTAAAGGGAGATACAGAATTGCATCTTCACCCATCTCCCATTCAGACAGTGAGCTATCCCAGTGCTCCCCTGGCCTCACAAGGGCTCATCAGTTCACAGCTCCATTAGGACATCTTTTGTGCTCTTACTGTAAATAAACGCGGCTAGAAAGTCTTTCTTGTGAAAGGTATTTGTCACATTCATAGTTTCTCAAAAACTCCAGAAGGAGCCTGCCTTATCCCCTTCCTCTGTAAGCTTTGTGTTTCCTCTTTTCCTTAAAAGAAGGCTTCCCACTTAAACACCTTCTTCCCTAAAAGAAAATGCTATATGTTAAGGAACTTGGGAAAAACCAAGAAAGCACATCAGGCTGTTTAGTGTTCTTTGAAGCCCCACTTGCTTCTGAATTTGAACAATTCACTGCTCCCGTTGCCTTTTGCTGTAGTAACCTGCTGGCTTCAACTGTGTTCCTGCATTATCCCCCAAGGAAACAGAAAATAAGGCCCTAAATACTTGTTTTGTTTACTTGCAACATCACTTACAAACATGCAGGAGAGAAATGGCCAGCCTGGCAGAGGTTTGACACCATCAGGCAAGACAAGAACTTAGTGTAGATAGTGAAAAAGAGGCAGAAAGGGACAGAGGTTGGTCTTCTGAAGCAGGAGTCAAACAAAGGATCATGATCAAGTTCAGACTTTGGATAACAAAATGAGGTTGTTTGCTAAGCAGTCATCCAGAAGACTGACAGCAGCTTAATACAACAATACATGGACTGGATGCTGACATCTTTATGTGAACTTTGCTCAAAGCAAGTGCCAAGAGTAAGAGGATCAGAGCTGTCAGAGCTGTTAAGGAGGGCAAAAGCTGGCAGCAGAAGTGCAACCCCCCATTTGCAGTGTAGGATGTGACCATAAGAGATTGCCAACAAGAGAGATCCTAGCAAGCTCTCTTTTCATGGTAAGACTCAAAGACTAACTTCGTAAATGAGGCTGAAGAAGCAGGACTCAAAACTCTACAAGCTAAAAGATATAATGATACAATGTGCTTTCTGTTTTTAAAATACATCCTTCCATGACCAACATCAAAGGAAAAGGAGAGAAACTGATTCAGTTCAACTTCAGTTACAAGCAAGATTTCTTTAATCTCTGATTTGTTATCTCCTAGGAGACGTCCTTAATACATATTATTGCAAGTAGTGGTCCTCACCATAAGTGGAAAGACACTTAAACATTTACCCAAAGCTCCTGCAGTATATACCCAACAGCAGTGTGATGAGTGTAAAAATAGATGCAAACCTACATAGGTACAGAAGCAGATCTTATATCCAATTGCAAACTCACACTTAATTATTAATGACTGAAATGCTGTAGTTTTTCACTGAGTAGCAAAACATACCCTGAATATCTCTCAGGTTATGTCAGATTGACAGAGCATCAGTGCCAAAGACAATGTCAGCTTTTCAGTGATGGATCAAGTACCGTGTACAAGAGCAAGAAAGGTGAATATTCAAATGAGAATCTCTGTTTCCTCTGATAATGAGCCAGGAATTCCACATTCAAGAACTCATTGATGGAAGTTGCCCTTGTCATAGACAAGATGGTAAACAGCTTCAGAATAATGAATTACAAGCAGAAATTATACTAGTGAGTGATGGAGTCGATCATAGAAAGTTCATTTTGTCCATCTCTGTCCTAATGCAGAATTCTATTAGATTACATATTCCTGAGTGTTCTGCATGGTTTACTTGCAAATGTCTTAAAGACACGAGTATTTAAATTGTTATAGGAGTTGTATATCTCTCAACTGCAGGTAGTTTTTGCATTAAAGCACTTTCTCCAATGGCCTGATAATTTTGTCTGAAATTTTCCTTGCTTCTCCTAATCACTTCTTCACACAGAAGAGCATTTATCACTTTCAGCTGGAGTAGTAAGTATGACTGGTGAATCTCTGTGAGGAACTGTGTCTTTTCTATTCTTTGTACCAAAGTTTGGATGGAGGAAGTTGGTGTATTTTCCTGTACTGAAGATTTCCAGGGCAAGAGAGACCATCCTTAACCACAGATGGGAATTGTTCAGTCCCCACAGTGAAAGGAAGTGGTTGGAGGAAGTGATTCAAGTTCAAGGTGGGAGATTTCACTGGTTACATCTCAGATCCCTCTTAGTGAATTTGTGTCTAATAAAGCAGGCTCAAAGCTGAAAGAAAGATGATGCTGATGGCAAACAAATCGGAAGTGGAGAGGTTGTGGCTAGACTGTGTTTGGAGTGCTGGCCTGCCAGGAGCTATGGGCAGTTTTGGGGGAACATGGAGGAGAAATCTCAAAATAACCCTTTTTAATGCTACTGCAAAGTCCTGTTTGGCTATGCTGACCCAGCAAAACAGAGAGTGTAAACCCAAACACATTTTTTTGTCGGCTGCAATGACAACTGCATAGCTCTGCAGCCCTCCATGTCTCACATGTGTCTTTCAGAGGGCAGTGGAGTTAATAAAGAGACTGGTCTTTCTGAAAAGCAGACTTCAAGCTTTATAGAACAAGCATGTGTGTTATTTGGGCTCTTGGTGCTTTTCTAAAAGTAGAAGATGCCCAAGAACTCAGATCTGCAGCTGGTGCTTGCCAGAAATGCTTGTATGATCTATATGGATGAGTGGAGAAAAGGGGGGAGGTGGGGGGGAAAGGCCTTGGAGGGGAAATAACTGTGGAGGTACAAATGAAAATTCAATTAAACAGAAGAGAAGGAAAATTCAAAGTAGCATTGACACCCTGCTCAAGGCTGCTGATGCATCTTGATTTCATCTCTAAACCTAGTGAATGAAGGTGGCAGTGAAGAAAATAAATTACCTCTCTGGAAGCAGCTGAATTAGATGACCAGGAAGATGAAAACATTCAAATGCAGATATTCCTCTATGATATGCTCATGGCTTGTAACAAATTCAACCAGAACAATAGATCTTGGCCTTGTAACCATTCCAAAGCTTGTCTAAAGTATGAGATTTTTCTTTGTTTGTTAGTTTTTGTTTGTTACTTTGGTTTGGGTTTTTTGGGTTTTTTTTTTTTAAAGGTGTCAGTTTATTTGCCAACTGGAAGACTTGAAATGGATGATGAATGTAATCCCCTGTTGCTTTCCATCCTTTGTAGCCATCAGAATGGTGCTAATTGGACATATTAAATTCAGAATGGTGGCATTTTGCACTCATTTTACCTTCTGCCCTCAGTTATGCTGGTGTGGGGTATAGAAAGAGCTCTATTGTGGTTGTTCTGGTTGCTACTGATTCCCTGGTTTGTGGGAGAGGTATCCAAATGCTCAGTGTCATAAGCTGTTTTAGCAGAGAAGCTGAATGTTCTTTTCTAAGATAAACTGTCATTCCTCCAGAATGTGGTCGTCATCAATTTATTTCAGCTTTATTTTGCTCTTTGCCAGCTGTGTGAGGAGCATGTTCAATATAACCATTCATTCCAATAGCTTAATTTCTCCCCTAAGTATTTTGCTTCTTTCGAGTTGTCACCACAATCCCATTTAAAAACCTGCTAATAGTAATTGAAAGCCATTTTAAGCTTGCATGTAGTATCAGAGTTTGAGCTGTGTTTTATTTCTGTAAAACAGAAATAATAGTTAGCTATGACAGATACTAGGAAGCTAAACAACAGCCAAGGCTTCCACGCTTTTGGAAACCTACATTGCTAAAAGAAACTCATGGATCCAGAATCCAGTGAAATCGACATGAGTCTTCCCAAGGACTTCAGTGACATTCTGATCAGGTTCTGAGTGCAAAGTGTGATCAGCTGTGGCCAGATGGAGGTTAGGCACAAAATAACCAGGAGCTCTGCTTTTGCAAAGAGGGTTCCTGGGACTTCAGCCTGTGTTTAAGATGAAAATTATTGATCCTTCTACAGAAAGCAAAGGGCAATGGAAGTGAAAGGGTGCTGGCTGGGTAGGACTAAGCAGTGTTTAAACCAAGTAGTCCTCTCCACTACTTGTAAAAGGATACCAGCTTTGTTGAGGAGGAGTCAGCTGATCATATCTGTTTAATTCCTCATTCTTAATTATTTTGGCTGATATCATCTTTGTGCTAAGTCAATCTCAATGAATGACATTTGAAACATCCCAATCAAAGTTGTTACATTATCACATTCAGGCCAGGCTTTAAGTAAAATAGATTTGGCTTGTTCTTTAAACTGTTTGGCCCCTCTCCCAAATGTACCCTCATTATAACAGAGGATTATCTGCACTGGAGGTTTTCTTCATTTCCATTAGGAGAAAAATTTCATTCAGTGCAGCAAGGGCAGCCTGAGATGGCAGGAGGAGATTGGCTCCATGCTGACGCCTTTGTTATCCACTGAGCAGAGCCTGACACCCCCTGACACTGCCGGGGCCTTGGTGAGGGGCTGTTATTTATTTCAGTGTGTGGAACACATTGTTTTCTGAAAGGGAGGAGAATCAGCCCTTTATGGGCAGGAGTCACTGGGCAGCATAGTCACCAAGCTGCAGGAGCTGGGGTTTGTTGATATAGTTGGTTTTTCAGCAAGCGCCTTTGTTGGGCTTATCTTTAAGTTTGCATCTCTCTGGTGGTGTTTAAGGTGGATCTAGACTCCAACCCCTCTGCCTTTTCTAACATGAAAACACAGGGATAGGGACAGAGGGACTCAAATTTTTCAAGCTTACAGATCTCCACAAGGCCCCTTCCCTGAGATTCATAACTTTTTATCTGGAAATACCACTTGCCCTGCTGTGGGTTGCCTTAGTTCAAGAGGTTCCTCCAGTCTGTTTGCATACCATGAATGACCCTACTGCATTGATAGGCACTGCTTGCTGGTTTTCAAGACTGCACAACACCCTTACAAAAAGGGCTGCTGCTTGCTGGCTGACACCAATGCAGTTTGACCTCTGCATCACACAACTTCTTGTAACAACCCCTGTGACGTGTTTGCATTCAAGTGAAAGCCAGATGGTGTAGTGTCCTCATGTCTTCCTAGAGCCTAGACACTGCACACATATGGTGTGTTCCCCTCTCTGAGAGATGCTATATGAACAATGGACATACTAGAACACTTTGGAGTGTGACCAGTCTACACTGAATGCACTTAAAAGTCAAGAAAACCAGGCATTCGATGTTGGCATTAAACACTGAACCAGCAGCAGTGTACATGTGGAAACCAGGAGGAGTTTTTCTCAGAGATGTCACAGAAGCATTAGCTTTGTGTGACACATTTATCATGCAATCATCCCAACCTGGCTCATAGGGAGTGTTCTTCAGGGGGTTGATCTTCCCAGAAAAGTCTTGGGAATACAAACCAAGAAGTGAATAAAGACACCTAAGTCTTAGACTCTGCTCTGGACCAGTGGCTTGTAGGGCAGTTCCTCCAAGACACAAGCCAATAAGGGAAGAACAACTTTCTTTCTGCCAGATGAACAGGCATCTGGTTCCAAGAGCCATCCAGTGGCCCACTACGTGCAACTACCTTCCCCATGCTGCCTCGTATCCTTGCTGGAAGGCTCCAGGTGCAGCCAGTCTGCACATCAGCCCACAGGACCAAATGTGTCCTGCAAGCCTGCACCACACTTCAGCACAGGGTCTGGCATGTGCCTTGTTTATGCTCAAGACTACATTCAGGTTGCTATCTTGTTAGGGTAGCTGCTAAGGTAGATTCAGAGGGCCAGGTGCCACCAACCAGTTCACCAAGTGTTCTGAGGTCTTCAGTTAGGAATAAATTTTAACATGAAGAGAAGAATGCATAAGCATGCAGATCACTTTTAATTATCTTTTTTATCCTAGAAACATGTCAACAGTAAAGCTGAAGGGGCAGTGGCCATAAGGAACAGCAGTAAAATGCCATTTGCTGCCCAAGATGGAAGCGTGATTTCAAACCCAAAATGAGAGAACTTGCAACCGTAGATTTGTGCTAAGATAGCTGATTCAGAACTTGATGTCTCTGAGAACATAGTAGATAAATATTTTGTGTCAGAGATAGCCAAACTGATTTCATCTGATATTGAACTTTCCATTTCCGGTTGATTTCTTCCATTATGAATTTCTTAAGTAAATGTGTTTGTGGGTGCTGCAAAACATGGGGAAACAGTTCTTATCACACCTGGTTTTTCAGTGCCTGCACAGAACAAACTGATAGTGTCCTGGTCTGCTCCCACCTAGCTGAGGTGTGGGGGTTCTGGACTTTGGTCAGTCCAGGAATAGGAAGGGAAGTCTGTCCCAAAGGGTAGATGTGCACTCCTGCATGCAGGAGTCTGCTGCACACCTGCAGATGCTATCAGGCTGTGCAAGAACATATTCCACAGTCCAGGAAAGATGGGTTGGGGTGCAGCAGCTCAGCAAATTTATGAAGTACCAAGGCAGATTTTATCCAATGGTGTTGTTTGATTATTTGTTGATTTTGTTCTGATCAGATTTGCTTTGTTGCCATGATAGTAAACATGGGACATGTGAAGCTCAGGGCCATGAGTCTCTATAAAGGGATAAGATAATGGATGTTGCTTGAGCCTTTTACTGTCTTTGTAGTTAGAACAGTTATTGGAAGGCATTAGTCCCTTTCTGCTGATTATTGACTTTTGAATGAATCCTCATACACTCTCCAGCAGCAAAATTTGTGGGTTTTCAGGCTCACTAAAGCTCAATAGAACCAAGACCTTGTCATTTATTTTCACTGTTACTATTATTTTTCTGTTTCAAAGCAGAGTTTTCTGCTGCGAATTCCCTACTGTTTGATCACAAAAGCAAGCAAGGGAAATTGTTATTTTTCATCCTGAAGCTTTTGTCCTTTTTACTTTTATAATCCATGTGAGGCGACTTTGCTGGTCATTAGCCGAGTCAGTAAAGCGAGCTTTCTTTGTTGGGCGATAGCAGGGAAACATCAAGTGTCTGGTTCCATGGTAGCAATTTGCTCTTGAAATAAAGCAAGCGTTGATAAGTTGCTACCCTCAGCTATATTTGTCCTAGTAAATAAACATCATCAGGATTTTTGCACAAATACAAGTTGTTTTGCCCTGTTTAACTATTCTGAGATTGTGTTGGGCTTACAAAATTTCCTCTGCATCAGATAGACTTTTCTGTCGCACGCTCGTTTCGCTGATGATGTATTTCTGCACACCTAGCCAAGGATTTATTTTCTAAAGCATTGATCAGCAGAGCAAATACGCCTGGAATGCATCCCATTAATGTAAAGCAAGGAGTACATGCTTTTGATGGGTTTGCTTTTTAGCAAAGGTTTCTAGCAGTGGAATGATCTGCCTTTGCAGTGCCTGGGAATGGTGGATTTGCTCACAGGGTGCTGTGGTGTGCCAGCACTGGTCACGCAGGAGATATCACACCCTCAGTGCCTGCACTGCCAAGCCAACTGAAGGGCAGCAATTGATACGTGCTGGCTTACACAGGCCAGAAAAAGCCCTTAGGATCTGTCATTGGAAGAAAGATTCAATTTTCCAGGATACTGATAAAAATGGTCATTAACCCTTTGGCAATGGCCTGTTCAGCTTCAAAGTGAAATTGCTCACTTGAACCTCACAAAATCAGGATTGTGCTTCTTCCCTGACAGGCAGCAGGACCCAAAATAAAATAAAGCAGCAGCAGGAGACCGAGTGAAACACGACGCTGACATTTGTTCCACTTGGAGCAGTGGAGACACCACTAATTTGGGCTGGAAGATCAGAGCACATGGCAAGAGATGGTTTGATGGTTTCAGTAAATAAGTTTATTGGGTCAGTCTGTAGCTGAAGGTGCCACACATTCTACAGTGAGGTGAATTGCAGCAGAAACCGGACAATTCCACCCCTTTGCCACAGGGGTGGCAAAATTTCAAATTTCAAAAAACAAAAAATTTCAAAAAACAAATCACAAAATTTCCCATAGCCTTTTCTAGAAAATTCAAAGGGATTACACAGCTTCCAGACCCAATCCCAACATTCCATGGGGCTTTCAGCTGCTTTGACATGCTGCAGGATTTGTAGTGTGCATTGCTTTCCCTGCCCACTTAAACAAACAGATGTCCATACTCCACAAGTTGGCTGCCCTGCCTGCTGCACACCTGAGACCCAGAGAAAATGATTTTCTTCACACTTCTGATTAGCAGCAATTAGATTAGGAAAGTTCACAATGACGAAGGCTCTCCTCCATGGAAAACCACCCAGTGGAAGTTAGTAAGAGATCAGGACAGCTCTGTTACAGTGATTTGCCAGAACACAAGCAAGCTGTAACCTGAGCAAGAACCCATCACGCCAGACACTCTACATCCAGCACAGAGAGATGGTACCTGCTGCAGAGAGATGTGCTCTTACTGATTCTCCCTGCTCCTTTCAAACCTCTCAATCAATCAAATCATGCTTTGAGCATTGGAAATGGTGAGTTCCAGCTTCAGTGAGTTCCATCTCAAAAGTGAGAACAAGTTTGGTTCCTCAGGGATGCCTGTCTCCAAGAGATGGAACAGGGAGGGTTTTTCTCCTCCACCACACCTTGTAAAATTCATCTAGGAGCTCAGTTCCTTTGAGGTCTCCACTAGATATGCTAAAATTGGCCAAGAAACTGAAACATTACTGAAAGAGGAGCAGGAGGATCATGCAGGAGTACATGGGTGGCCATGCAGCAGGTGATGAATGGAGAAAGAGCAGACTGAGAAACACTTCGGGAGAGCTATCACCCAGGTTTCCTAAACCACTGGACAATCATTAAACCTAATTATTCCTAGGCAAGTAGACGAACTAAAGCCACTCTGAAATCATTCTTCACTGAAGCATTTTTTTGACAAGGAAAACTAATTCTGGGCTTATTAACAAGTTTCAATAAATAGAATCACATTGATGAACAGACACTGCTAATTGCCTTCTGTAAGATAGCTAGGGAAGTAGAAAACAGGAGCTGAATCTCCAGGTGCACAGCCCCCTTCTTAGCGCCTCCCCCTCCATCTCCCTGAAAAACAACAGAAAAGATCATATTCCCCTTCTGGCAGGGATCAATTATGTACTGCTTTTAGCAGAGTTTCAGTATATTATTTTCCAATTTAGGCCAAATTCATAAGTGAAGCTGAAGATGGTTAAGATGCATGTCAGAAGGAAACTGGTCAGAAAATGGCTGTTGGGTGGGTGTGAGTAGCACGGCACAGTGTAACTCACAACACTTTGGTACTCAGTGGGAAAGCAAAATTGATTTAAGTGAGAATAACACAGATTTGGGGCGGGGGTGGATGTAGAAGTACAAACTCTGAAAATGGCCTTTTTCTGAGAGGAGAAAAAAAAGGAGAGGCCAGGAAGGGATCTGTTTGTGGTGAGAAGTGGGTACCAGCCGCCAGGAACAAAGGCCCCTGTTTGCAGGATGTGCCCTGAGGAAAATACAGATTTCTTCCAATCTCCCTGAGCTCCCTCTTTCGCCTTGTGTCCTGGGAGCCACCCACCCTGCCAGCCCCACACCCAAGCAGAGTGCAGAAGGATTCTTAGGGTTTGTTGATTAAAACAAAGCCACCAGCAATGCTGGAGGTGACTGGCAGCCCCCAGCCCATGCAATTTTGGTTCGTAGTTTCCTGAGAAAGGAAGGGTTCTGTTCAGTGCTGATTGCTTTGGGGTAAAGAAAAAAGAATTGCTGTAGTGACAGAAAAATGCAGCGCTTAGATTTTGCGTAGATGGCTTATTAGGTCAGAGCTGGAACATGCTTTGATTTGTACTCCTGATGATTGTACACGGGCACTAATTGGCCAAAGAAGCAAGGGATCTTTGTAGTTTAATGAGGAAAATGCTGTGTAATGTGATGATTATTTTCTAATCAAAAAGCAGAGGAACAGAATGGGAAAGAAAACCGGTGTGTGAATACAGACTGTAATTTTAATTAATATTTGCTTTTGCTAATCAGTTTTTCTGTTCTGCAAGCAGCTGTTATCCCTAAATATGGCCTGATGTTATATAACTATTATAGAAATTAATATTTAATATTTTATGCTTATTATTATAGAAATATTTCCTTTAATATGCAAAGCATTTTGCCTATGCGTACTTTTTACTCACATGTATGAGCTCATTTTTACTCACATGTATGAGCTCATTTAAGCCAACAGGACTGGCAATACTAGATGGATCAATGAGAATAACACCTATCCAGAGCATTTTTCTTAGTGAATCTCAAAGCACTTCACAGGTGAGACCAGTATTATTGTTCCATGTTACAGGTGGAGAAACTGGGGTGGGAATAGGTTGAGGGACTGGCTTGTGCATCTGGCAGCATGTTGGCCAAGCCAGAGGTCTAACCCAGAGGGCCTCCCATCCCCTCCTTCCTCCACATCCTAATCACTACTCCAAAATACTCACCTTTCAGCAAGCTCAAGGTACATGCTCATGTCTTCCCAGTCAGTGCCTCTGGGGGAGGGGTTTTGTAATTCTCCACAAGTGGCCCTTTTGCCCTACAGAAAAGCAGAGCTGATTGCAAAGCTGAGCCTATGGAGGAGGGAGTAGGGTGCCTATCACACCACTCTATTTTAAACACAGAAGCAGTAAAAAGCCAGTGATCCCGGTAGCGTTTGGAAGAACAGATCGATGCTTCTCTGAGTTGGAAGGACTGTTTGTCACAGCCACCTATCCTCCCAGGAAATATTCTTTGTTACTTTTGAATCTTAGTGCAAATGAATCTGATTAATTCAGCTTCCATGTTGCATAGTGCTGTGACACTGTGCTGGCCTGAGAGCCTCCTAGCTGGTTACCTGCTGGATTTTGAGTAACAAAAAAATAGCAGTTCCTCTTTGAAGCATAATCAAAGTAAGTATTATTTGAAATGAAGAAGAATTAGGGTTACCCATCTTTGAAACATAAAAGATTATTCACTTCAGTTTGATAGCCAAAATTTTGGAGCAGTCAGTGAACATAACTGGATTTCTAGTGCAATAAATGATTGTGGATAGTAATCAATTTGAACGTGGTGATTTGTTTCTTAAAAAAAAAATGCTAACGTTAAACTTCTGTGGCTCTACTTTCATACTTCCGGTGTTGACTATGCTCAAAAGTCACTGCAGGGTTCCCGCTCCTGTTCTTCTTGCAAGCATTATGATACATTCTGAATTTTCCTTAAAAGCCCCTGGAGGCACATGGATTTGAGAAACCTCAATTCTAGGGCTTGGGTTTAAAAAAAAAAAAATCTCATCCTCCGTAGCAGCATAGAAGTTGACAGTGGACCCAAAAACCTTAAAAATCCAAGTATAACTAGAAAGAATTATGCGTGGTCATCATACTTTAATATAAGAGATTTGAGAAATGCAATTTTTATATGCTTTAGAGCAGCAATTTCATATGAGTCATCTCTTTAAACACCTGAAAATCTGCAAAACATAATCAAGATTTTTTTTCTGACTTGTTTACATACCATAGTCAGTGACCATGTCAGTATGGTGGTTATGTGTCATCCTGCCCTGAAAGTATCTTGCCTTGCATTGGCACGTGTCCTAGGGAGAAAGGCTCTGGTAATCCTGCTCAAGGCAAGAGATCTCTCTTTCTGACTCTTTCCTCTCTTGGTGTGGAAGTTGCAAAATTTAATTTTTGACCCTAAAAATGAGCGGCCCAGTCTGCACCCCCTCCAGGAACAGAGCTGCTGCATGAACACGCACCATTTGCAGGCAGATGTTTTCTGAAATTGCTCTGTCAGAGTATGACTTCTTCCAGGTAGCCCTTAAATTGCTAAAGTGCGAATCTTTCTTTGGCACGCATGCCAAAGAAACCCTGTTTTAAAAATGAAAGGAAGGGAAGGGGAGAAATTTCATCCCCTTTGCTGGCATTTCAAAGAGGGCATTCCCTCTGAAAGGCAGAGCCAGGGCCGGGGCTGCTTCCACTGACAGAACGGGGCCAAGGGCCCCCTGCGTTCTTTGCAACAACGTGGCATTTTCCGTGTAAAACTGCAGAAGTGTTAATTATCCGGATTGGGCAATAGCAAGAGCTGTTTATTGAGGCTTGCTGCTTTCCTGCTGGAGCAGGCTCGGGATCCCCAGTGGAACCATTCATCAGTGCTTTGACAATGACAGTCTGCTGCAGGGCTTTCAGAGCACAACAAAGATTTCCTCACAGCTCAGAGCAACCGGAGCTGGCTCCTGTTATAGTACGGATTTGACAAAGACAAAAGGAAAGAGAGTCACTTGCTAACACGTATTTCTCTTTCTGCACTTTCTCTCTCCTCATAGCACTTCACACAAGATAGAGAAGTGGTGTTGTTTGCACTTTACAGGGGGGAAACTGAGGCCCAGAAGGGGGAAGCAACTTGTACAAGCTTTTTCAGCCAGTGATGGTGAGAACAAGGAGCAGGAGCACTAGCCAAGTCCTAATTCCTTGGCAGAGCCATGCATTCATCCAGCTGTACTGAAAGCCACTGTATTTCCATGCACTTGCACTGTGAGATACAGGCAGTAGGGAAACTACAGGGGGTAACACAAATTTTTACACCCCTGTGTCATCATCCATCAAGCCTCTACTTTCTTCCTCCTTCACTATGTCATTTACTTTGGGGACAGACTGCACATGCCAGTACAGTGTACTTTGGGCACTATGCATATTCATACCAACCAGGCTCCAGTTTCACTTTGCACAGGCTTTTCTCCAAGCAATTTTTGCTGCTGTTGTTGCAAAACATTTTAATTAATCAGGAATTTTAATTAATTGTACCCTGCTGAAAATGCCAAGGCAAAAGCACAAATACACGGAGACAGTTGCTCAGGTCAGAGCAACCTGTCTTTGGTTAGCTGTGTTTTCTCTGAGATCATGCAGTGTGATTACAGACACAGGCACAGGGAAAACACTGGATTCTGAATGGCATTTTAAGTCTTAGAGAAATAGGGTGATGTTTTTATCAAGTCAGGAAACCTGTATTGAAGCTCTAATGCTGACACTGAGCTGGCATACTGCTAACTGGAAAGCTGCATCCCAAAAGGATTACAATGGCCTTTTTTCTAGTCCTCCAACTGCTTCAAACAATCACTTTCACCAAAGCATTTCAAATGTTCTGTATTTTTATAAAGCTGAAAATCAGGTCATTTCTAGACCGATTTCACGTGCAGTGAATGAATTGGCACAGCTGCTTATTTCCACCTTTTGCTGAGCCCCTTCCTGGGGACACGTACACCTCACAATGTTACTGCTGACAGAGATCCCCTTCTTGTTCAGTGTGTTTAAATAGAAAATAATCGCATTCTGGTCTTGTTACTTGTCATTTTGCTGCAATGCCCAGTGAATTGTGGCACATTTTGTACTGAGGTAATTGGAGTTCATCTGTCCAGTTATATACAGGCCTGGACCAGCACTCAGTACACAAACTGATTCACCTTTCTGACCCTAAATGTCATTTTCTACCCTCTTGAAATGGTTTCATACCTTGGTGCACAGTCTAGACAACCCCCAGCACACCATAAATAATAGATCCCAAAAATCTGTAAAAGCTTTATTTATTTAAACAACTAAATATTTAGAATTTGTTCATATCATTGGCATATTTACCTTCCTTCCCCTCCAGCAAAAGCTCTCCAAAGGATTTCCACCTTGTAAACCTGCTCTGAGCAGTATTTACAGCCTGTTGTGTGTTTAAGGCCCACAAGTGAAGCAAACAGGATTTCACCCTTGGTGACTGCAGCCTTACCTCTTTCTGGAGAACCAGTGGCCTGGGTTGCATTTTTCATCATAGAAGCTCCTCTTTAGAAAGTCAATGACAAAGCCACGAGGTGAAAAACCCTGAAAATGTGTCTTTGGTCACAAAACCATTTAATTCCCCCATTTTCTTCTAAATGCTGCCACAGATCTCATGTGAACTAGTGCAGAGCATGGAGATCTGTGTTCTGCTCATGCCTTTTCTACAGACTCTCTGCTGCTTTCACCATTTCCCCTCGGCACGTGCTGTGTCTTGCTGGAGAGTAAGTCTGTCTGCACAGGGAGACCCTGCACAGGGAGCTGTGCCCTCTGGAACATTGTGGCAGCCTGTCCAGGCTGGTCTCAGGCCTAAGGATAAGCTTTGGCAGCTTAGCAGTAAGCAGATGTGAGATCCCAGTGACTCGCTGTAGAGCAGAGGGGCTAGATAGGAGGGGAGGAAACCCATCTCAGGGCTTTCCTCCTCTACAATAATTTTGTTTTCTCCTGAGCTCTGTGCTTGCTCATGGGCACAGCTGGCCAGGTCAGCTGCATCCCTGGCTATGTCTTAGAGCTTTGAGATGAACTTCAACAGGAGCAGGACCACAACCATTTTCTTGCACTGAGATTATTCCTTCTCTGCTGTTACTGATGTAAATCCACAGAGCTCCACAGATCTCAGCAATGCTGCTTTGGAGGGTGAAAGCAAGGATGGCCACATGCTATAGCCTGGGGCTGATGGCTTACTCAAATTGATGAGCTCCTTGTGAAGACAGCTCTAAGTGACTCAGCTCTCAATCTGTTTAGACCAACTTCATGGACTGAAGTGGAAATTGAGCCTGAGTAAAGTTACTTATCCCCCAGGTTATGCCTGGAAAGGTACACTTTGCCTGTGCACATTTCATTGTCGTAAATGGTACCTTAGTGTCAAACCCCCCCTGGCTTGGAACTGCTCAGTTAATAATTTCTATCATCTGAATGCAAGGCTGGGCACCTCAGAGTTTTACTGTGCTGACAGAGTATTGTCCCATTTCTGCAGACCACAGTTACTTCCTGGCATGCTTAGCTGAGCCCATTCTTCCCAACACAGCCCAGGTGAGAGGTTCTACACCAGGAG
This sequence comes from Illadopsis cleaveri, assembly GCA_013399915.1. NCBI lineage: Eukaryota > Metazoa > Chordata > Aves > Passeriformes > Timaliidae > Illadopsis > Illadopsis cleaveri. Next base: position 111,360 of record VXBB01004995.1, on the reverse strand, counting down.
GGGAGAGGCAGCTCCTTTGTTTGTCTGTGTGTTACAGGGGCACAGGCATCAGATGAGGCTAAGCTCACTCAGCCTTCTCCTCCACTGTGTGCCACAGATCCAGGCAGAGAGGGAGCCGATTGTGTGTCAGCAATGGGATCCCTGAGAAAAGGTGTCTAACTGCAGGATTAGTCACAACAGAAATTGCTGTGCTAAGCATTGAATATCTCTTGGCTCTGCAGATCTTTAACTTGGTGGTGGAGACGTAGGGGTGAGGCTGGAGCTGGTATTGTGATGAGGAGAGAGTGGGCAGGCAATTTGCCCACGACAATGGGCGCAGGGAACAACCCCTACCAGGTTCCTGCTCCCCTTTCCAAGCAGGTACTTTAAACTGCAATCGTGTTTAACATGTTGTTAGACAACAGAACACTTACCTTCCATAGGGAGCACTGATGGAAATGCAAAGGTTTTCCTTTGAAAAAGGAATGTCCTCGACACTAGAAGCTCAGTCCTGAAGAGCTGAGGAGAGGAAAGGAGTCGTTCGTGTTACAGGATCTGTTAGTGGTGCAGAGGAGGGAGACAAGAGGCTGGTTTGGCTAGTGCAGACAGCAGAGGTCCATGCACTGGCTGGGGGAAGTAATGAGAAGCATAAGCAGCAAACCAATTTCCCTGGGATCACCTATTCTACTTGGCAGCCAAGCAAGCTGGATTAGAGAGCAGACTGCAAGGCTGGTGCTCAAGGTACCCCCCAGTCCTATACTTCTGAGGTGCCTGAGGCACAGAGCTCTTTTTTCTAAGGGGAATGTTTTACATGTCCTGGGAATCCATGCTATGTGAACACAATTCTTGTGCTACACAAGGAAAAGACGATAACTTGATTTTCCTATGGCCACTTTTCCTCTTCCCCTATAAAGTCTGCACTCATTGTCTCTTATTTTATTTTCTCAGTTTCATAGTTTTTTTAAACAATTGTTTTTGTTCTTTTTTCCTATACTTGATTTTTCTCCTCCCCTAAAACCATTTTTCTAGACATTTTGGGGTTTCTAATATGTTTCCTTCTGAACAGAATTTTTTTTTCTTCTCTTTCCCCCATCTTGTTTTCTTTAGCCCCAGGTTTTTGCAGCTCTTACAGCTTTGTTATCCTCTCCCAGCCTTCCCGGGAGGGGGCTGGAGCATTCATCCCACTTGCTTTCCAAATGTTGACAAGAGTGTTTTGGAGGATGAGTGACTGACAGACAAACACCAGTCCCAAATACTCTGAATGCTCTGTTACTAATAGCTTTATTCTTGTCAACACCGTAAGCAAAATAACCCTTGATAGGGATAGGCCATATTTTTAGCCAACCTTAAACTCAGCTTCTAAAAAATAACTTTATGCTCAGCTGTTTGTCTCACTCCTTGGCTCCGTGTTCCCCAATCAGATATTTAGAGGAAAGCTTTTCATGTTGGGGATGCATAATTAGACTCTTGGAAGCTTGTTTTCTTCAGGCACCTGGCAGTGCCACAGAAGTGGGACTCTGAGGCTGACCCACAGCTTGTAGCTGAGTTGGAAGTAGGAGGCAGGAGATGCTCATCTGGGAGTTTGCTGCATATTTGGTCCCGTGGCTTGGACCTGCACAGAGGGACCAAACAGGGTGAAGTTTGAAGCCAACCAAAACTAATTGCTGACAAAGTGTCAGGGTTTCTCCACCACCTGCAATCACCACTAAATTTAAAGCTTGACAATTTCAGTGTATCTTGAAGGAGTTAACATTTAAAACAGCTTAGGCAAGATAAATAAGGATGTTTCTGGGCTGGCCTTGGATATGTGTGACCTTGCCTTCCTCCGCTCCTATTGGTTTTAGGACAAGCCAGATTAAGGAGTGATCTCTTTCAAACAGTCTTCAGTTTGTTAAGCTTGTAAACAACAGCAAGGGTGGAAACCATTGCAAGATGGATAAAGCTTAGAAATGCTGGCCGGGATTTCCTTATGACGTGCTGTAAGGAATGTGTGCTAGTTAACAGGGCTAATTCCTTTTGAGGGAGCTCCTTTCCTGAAGCTCCATATATTTCCTTTTCCAGGCAGGTGCCTGAGGTCCTCTATTGCTTGCCAATGCCCAAAAAAATGGGCCTCTGTAGGACACTATTGGGAGCAAGGAGTGGAACCTACTGCTGGGAGAAGGACAGAGGTAGTCTGAGCCTGGCTGTGAAAGCTCAGCATTGTTCCCCCAGCCAGGCACCCCACACTACCTGCCCTTGGATCAGCTGAGCTCCAAGCAGTGCTTTGACACCCAGCCAAGCTGAGAGCATTTCAGCTTGGCTCTAGTCTGTCTTTGCACAGTGCTTGGTGTCAACACATCCTTCGCTGGAGCGGGGCAGGATCAGAGGCAGGGCGCTCAGCAAGGGTTTTGTTCTCACTACTCTTTTAGGCTGGAAAGAAGCCAGGGATTGTCTGGGTAGGAGAGGCTGTTTGTTGCTGATCAGTTCAGGATTTTTTTTCCCTGCTCTCTCACAAGGGATACAAACCAAAGAGACTTTTGCAGTAGCAGCATTAGAGGCTGCTGTGTTTGAAGTACTCTCATTCATTTGTTAGGGATGGCTTGTTTATGGCAAAACAGCTCAGAAGCAATCATTAGAAATGGAAAGGTAAAGCTTTTTCTTTCATGGATTATCTGCAAAGCTATCAGTATAGGGAGGAGAAAGCAAGACCACTAATTTAGAAAAACAAAGAGGGATTACAGAAGTGAGTGTTGCTGTACCTGAACTTGGTAGTGAGGCATGCCATCAAAAATTATCAAGCAGCCTATAAACAGCACCTTTTAAGACATGGTGTTGAGCATAGAGTGAGTGTACAGCGGGTTTTTAAGTGCCCACACTGTTTTTATGTGCTTTCAAACAGTGCTATTCAGTGTTCCCATTCATGTTTGGTGAGGTAGTATAGGAAGAGTACAACTCAGAAGAAGATACAGCTTGGAAATACTGGGGAAGAGCTGCAAGGGCTTCTGTGGACAGCAGGAAAAGCAGTGCTGCTGAAACAGCCCAGGAAAATCAATGAGGTAAAACTCAGTAACAAATATAAAGGTGCTGCATTTAAGAGGGAGAAAGTGTATTGACCCAGACTGCAACTGTGCTTGACCCAAGTTAAGCCAAGTTCTTATGTGGGTACAGTCTGTACCAAGCAGGTGCCACGTGAAAATGGACTCAACACTTCAGAGCCAAGAGCCCAAATCTAGGTGAATACAGCAAAGGATACCCACCCTCATTAAATGCAGGAACTGTGCCATTCCCTGTCTGTGAAAGACCCTTTATCCACAGTTCTGCACAGGCGTGGAGCAGAGCAGACACCATTTCCCAATACTCTGCTTTAAGATGCCACAGCTGCACATTCACTCAGGAGGAGGATGGCAAACCATGTCCACTGCTTATAGACAGACTGCTGGGAAGGCTTTTCTCTCCAAGCTAAGAGGCATCTTTTCTGCTAGCAGGGCTTTTGCTGTTCTTTTGGCAGTTTCAGCTGGATATGGAAAATCCAGCCCAGCTGCAAACTTTAATACATTGTTTTAGGACAAGACCTGTCAGGAGGAATGAGGCATTTTGATGGCGAGTCGCTTATGCGGTGACTGTCACATGTGCACAGGAGAGGCTATGTTTGCCTTTGTGCCTGCTGTCCTTTCTGTATCTGAAAAAAGCAGGAGCCAGTGCAGTGTTTTCCTTTGGCCATTCAGCATTGAGTGTACCAATAATAGCACAGTCACATAGTGAGAGTTATGGGGAAGGGACTGTGTCCTCTTCACAAGGGACATGGCCCTAGCATACTGGGGATGGTGCTGCTACTCACATAATGAAAAGGACGATTGTCCTTAGCACTTTTCCCCAGCTCCCTTTGCTCTTGGCATAAAGCTTTGGTGCCCCTGGTACCTCTGTTTGTATGGGAATGTAAATGTAAAAGGCAGATTAGAATTCATATGCAAAACTTCTTCTAGTTTAAGAGGAAAGGTCAGAAAAAGTTTTTTCAACCTTCAAGAGAGTGATGGGGTGAGGGACAGCCAGGTTCTCTCTTGTTTATTTCTATTTCAGCCCTAGCCCGTGGTAGTCACTGTGTCTAGTTGGAATCCAGCTCTGCAGAATTAAGACACCTTTCTTCCCACAAATCAAGGAGAGGTTGCAGAAAAGCACTTGGAGGACAGGGTGAGATGCTTTCAGGCTTTGCAGGTTAGATAGGTTCATGATGTGGTGTAATTGATTGCATTGCAGGGAGTGCCTTAGAAAGCCATATCATTCTTAAATTTTGCAGTAAACAAACCCCACACATGGCCACAAAAATACACATTTTCCTGCCTCATGGGACACCCATCCTGTTTGTAGCACATGCCCAAGACAGGGGATGTTGCCCTGACCAATAAAGAAAAGAAGTTATATTGGAGGATGGTAGGGCAAATTTCTGTGCTAAAACTTAAATGACGTCCATGCTGCAGACCTCCAGCCAAATTCTTGGCTAAAGAGCTGCCAGGTTGAGCAAATGTATGTAACCAAGTTTGGATGCAGGTGTGAATGAGCATGAGATCTCAGAAGCCAAATGATGAAAGTTCACCCAGTCAGAGACTTTTGCCATGGAGTTTCTTCAGTGGATTTTCACACTTTTTTTAATTTCTCTGACCACTCTCAGGTTCTGTCCCTATCTTCTGTATCTCTCATCTGTTCCCTCGCTGTATTTTTCTCTTGAGCATTTTTAAAGGCTGCTGCCAATCCAACAACCCTCAAGTTCGTGTTGAACTTCTGAACCTACCCTGTTCAAGTGGGTACTAAATCAGGCGGGACAAGTCAAGCCAGCTCTAATTCTGATGATAGCAATTGTGCTTTTGGAAAATAATTGACAAACATTCTGCATTTAGACAAAGCTTGTCTAAGGGAGAGAGAACGTTTGTATTCTGCAACCCTGGTCTGCAGAGAGCCTGTGTTCAAGTAGGACATTTTAATAACATCCTTCATAGACAAGTGTTTTGCTTGGAACCCTTTCTTCCTCCCTCCACTCAGACAATTGTCAGAGAAGGGACTCACAGGGTACAAAATGGAATTATATCTATTCAGAAAATTATAACAGCCTGCATTTCTTTCTTTCTGTGCTGAATTCAATACTAGCGGGGCTATAATCTGCATTTTTCTGCCTGAAGCACACTCCCACTCTTACCTCTTCACAGCAATGCTGCTATTCTCACAGATAAACAAGTCCTCCCTGAATGGATTATAGCTTTCAGCCAAGGCAGGCTGATGACAAGGGAAAAACAAACAAATGCATTCCCAGGGCCTGATCCAACTCTTCGGTAAGAAACTAGAGACACTCACAGATTTCAGTGGAGTTTCTATCCAGTACTTAACAGCCCCTTTGCTGATGACTAATTGCACACGGTCCGAGAAATTTGCGTAGCAAGGACTCAGCGTTAAGTACATTGTGTCTTTCCATCATCTGGCAGGTAGCTCAGGGGGATCGAGCCCATGGTCCCCCCACAGCTCCACTGCCAACAGGATTCAATTGAACTCGGACAGGTTGGCTTTCCATGTGACATGATTCTTTCTGCTGCCGCAGGTTTACAAGGTTTTATGAAGCTGTGAGTTCCTGGGTGAGCAAACTGATAAAAGGAAGGATCCAAATTGCCAAAGGCAATTTTCGAAGGGAGAGGGCTAGCAAGAGGCGACACTAAATGAGCCGAGATTGACATTAATATTCACGCTTCAAAAAAAGGAAAGTGAGTAAAATAAGGAAATGAGGGGCAATTGAAAGAAAAATAAGCCAGAAATATGTATGTTGAGTTAGGAAGACACTAGTGAGGGGACAAGAAAGATCTGAAATGAATGATCAGGAGACCTTGTTGGTTTTGAGGTGGAAATAGTCCTCTGAGATGACTCAGTTCCCCCAGCCCTGGTGAGGGGGCCTGTCTGCCTTCTGCTCCCGCAGCAATGGAGCTGTGTCACTCCTGTGCTGTTGGTACATCCTTCCATCCCTGCTGTTTAGCCAGCCAGGTTCTTTTTATTTGTCCTACTCAATTCTTGCGTGCTGCTGCAGCCAGGGACCAGTGCTTTCAGTAGTAACAGGCTCACTATTGCTTTGAATTAGGACTTTTATCAGCCCACTGTTCCTGTAATTTACCGTGGTTTAGAGTGATAATGAGGATTTGGGTATGTAAAGAAACCCTAAAGCACACATGGAAATCAACACAAGGGAGAGCTACTGTGAGCCTTGGGCATTAGTGACTATGAATGGGTGAGTGAGTGCTTAGCACAGGAAACCAAAACAGGAGAGACAAAAGCCACACATAATCTTCCTGGGCTGGGAAATGTTGTTTATCTTATTTGTTTAAATGGCTGGAGAACAGAAAGCTTTTCTTTCCTTTTGTTGCTCAGTAGCTGTATTACAGTTTAGCCTTAGCTGTGCACAGTTGCTTGCAAGACTTTGGCAAGGAAGCCTTCCTGGGCTTGTCCTGTGTGGGACTGGGAGGTGGTCCGGGGAGTCCTGGAACCGTGGGCATGATTCCATCACCCCACCACAGAAACCAAAAGAATCGAAGGACTCCTTTCAGTCTTATTATGTCTGTAGAACCACAACTGAAAAACAAGGGAAGGGGAAGTTCTTTAAGATTAATGTTATTTTTGGGTAAAAAATGTGAAATGCTTTCTTGCCAGGGATGGTCTGTAGCAACAAATGTAAACTGTGGTCACAAATACTCCTGCCAGTGGATATGCACCCTTTGAGTGGACAGTGGCATAATTGCATGTGCAAGTAGGGTTGGAAGCACACTGGTTTGCTACCAGATTCCACAGCAGTGCAAATCGTTTGTAACATTCTTAGTACTCAATTAGCGCTCCCATCTATAATTTCAGAAGCCTCATTGTAAGCTGAGGGGAGGAAACACATCAGGCCTGTTATTTCTGCTGGCAACACTGGTACTAAAAATAACTGTGTGAATGACATTGTGGAAGCTGTTTTTGAGTTTGTCAATAGATAAATTTTAACTGGACAGCAGGAATTATTTCTAAGGTATTAATTGTGTTATGCTATGGATTATTATTCCTAGAGAAGAGGTGAAAGCCTCATTGCCCAGGATCCTATAAAGCAAGGATTTAGGAATGAAGAGGAGCCGGATGAAACAGCCTCAAGGCCAGTCTGTTTCCTGGGGTTTTCTCAGGGGACCTTTGACCCCGTCTCAGGCTCTTGTTTGGGTATTAACTGGATTAAATGTGATTTCCAGCTCTCCAGTTCCCAAGCAGAGACACCTGTGGCAATCCTTCCCAAAGTGGGGATGGACTCATCCACTCCCCCTGCTTTCCCCAGCCCTGCCAGGGCAGCAGCAGCATTCAGCGTGAGTTATTCCATTTAACATTGTCAATTGATTAGTTAATGAGCCACTTGTTTGCCGAAGGTTACTCAGCACTATTGCCTCTGCTCATACATTAGGTGCTCTTTTTTATCATGCATTTCCCCATATTCCTTAGGTTGTTAACCTGTTATATGGATATTAGTAAGCCACAATCACCCTGTTAAAAGGGGACACTGTCAGGGCTATTAGATGCTAAATCAGCACTTCCTTACCTATGTTTCCTAAGGTTAGATCACTGTTGTGTTTGTTTTCTTTTCTTCCCGCCCACATCCCCCAAAGGGCAGAGGTGCTCTCAGCTCGCCTCCCCAGACCAACAGTAGTAAAGCTGGGAGCAGTTCCTTTTCATGGGACTGCGGGTAAGAGGAGGAAAGCCCGGCCAGAGAGGGAAGGGAAGGTCTGCGCTGTTTGGAAAACTTGAAAGCTTTGAGAAACAAAGGAGTTGTCCAAGCTTTCCTAGATGGTTTTGGAAAAACAGAAGTCTATACCATCAAAATGGCTCATAATCCAAATACCAGCAGTGTACCCACTGTGTGGGTGGGAAGAGTCAAAGAAGTCTATGCTCATTAAACCTCAGCCTCTCTGAATCTAATCAAGCCTCTCCAGAAGGCAGTAATCTTTTACACTAGAGAGAGTAAAATAATACTAGAGATAAGCTTAAACTCTGATGATCAGATGTGGAATAAATTTATCATGATGCAGATTTACCATATCTAGCTGGATGCTTTATAAGACGGTTCAAACAGTCACTTTGAACTGCCTTGCATCTTCTCAGGTACTCTTGGGAGAGACTTACAGGCAAATTTGTAAATTAAATCAATAAGGAATTTTTCAATTGAAGATGAAGACATGGGGAATGACAAAGACTGATGAAAGCAGTAGGAGGAATATACTCATGTTCTGAGGTGTTTGCAGCAGCGGTCGCTTCCCAGTGTAATGGGCAAACACATTTACACATCTGTTTAAATGTGGCGGCGCTCTCAGTTACGGTGTCTCCTGGAAAGCCAGTGGTGGCTGAAGCAGAATGGCTCTGTACATGCAGGGGCAGCAGCTTACACCATGGCATCTGCAGCCTCTGTGGGGTCTTGTGGCCACCAGGCAGTGTGGCTGCAGGAGGGGATGGGGAAGAGGTGCCAGGCGTGCTCTCTGGTGGCTGTCTCCAGGGGATCACTTCCCGGCAGTCTCTGCCTTGGTTCTTGGTAGTGCAGTGCTCCTGGGGCTCCCATTAACAAAGAATAGGCCTGGGAAGGAGAATTTAAGTGCTGGCCTGGCTCTAAGCCAGGCTTTCAGATGGAAGAGTGTCTGGCCAGGGTACCCCAGATACTTGATTCTTGATCACTCCTTTCTCTGCTGGCAGGAGCTGCTGTGCCAAAAGCTGACGCAAAACTCTAGGAAAGTGCAGGAACCTGTGCCTTACCCAGCAAGGGTGTGAGAGGTGTCCCTGGGGCACAAGGGACTCTACAGATCCCATCAGGGTGGCTGAGTCACCCAGGGATGCAGGGGAGCTGATCTGCTTTGTGCCAGTGGCCAGTCCTTGGTCTGCTGTTTTTATAGGAATTCTCCTGGTTAGAGTCCTGTCCTTGTCTCCCACTGCCACCGGGCGGTCACAGGACAGCACTTAGATCTGGTTTCAAAGTGCCAGCTCACTCTGCAGAGCAAGGACAATAATTATTTGTGGTCTTTTGGCAGTGGGTACATTCATTGTGGCATATGTTCATATTCTCCCTCTACTGGCAGCACCCCACCTCCCAGTTCCACCCTGTACCCCAGCAACCTCACATGAAGGCTCTGACTGGCTGTACCAGCTCAGACAGGTAATAGAGAGACACATAGAGGGACACCAGAGCATGTGTCCTCTGTGCCAGGAAATGCCATGAGACACTGAGGATGCCCAAGGTCTTAAAATCCTCTTTTAAACAGTATTGTGTTGGAATAGGTTGGCTGAAAAGCTTGGAAAAACATTGGAAAAAACTGTTCCTTCATCCTTTTCATGGTAGTTTTACGTGGGAGACTCAGAGCTGAGGTGGGGCCTTCCCCCATTGCTAAGGTATGTCTGGAGGCATGTGCTGAGTTGGACCAGCCAAAATCTTCTCCCTCCACCGGTATTTTCTAAACATCAGCTGCATCTGAGAATCACTGAAGGGTTATTTGAAGCCTTGTGGCAGGTGTCAGGGAAAAGCTGTACAAGCTGTGCATTTGTCTTCCTTTCAGATAACCTGTTCTCTGAGTACAAGTGTAGAAGTTATGATTCAAATGTATCCAAATGCATGTAATTAACCACAAGTGCAACATACCTCCTTCCTGCTGTGAAATCTTATTAGCAGTGTGGGCAGAATCCTAAAATACTGTATCTGCCAGGTTTCAGCTCAAAGTCTTCAGCTTGGAAAGCCTCAGTGAGCAGACCTGAGCAGGCAGGCTGGAAGAGCTCAGAGCCATGACCTGGCATTACTGAGCACAGGGGCCCAAAACAAGCTCTCATCACCTCTGTTTGGGGAGGTGCCTACCCCTGCTCTATCAGAGCCACGCCTCAGCTGCAGGCAGACTTCCATGAGGCTGCAGTAAACAAAGACAGCAGAAACATTGCAGCCCCATTGCAAGAAGTAGCATGGTTAGACAGGCAAGGTTTGGGTTTCTGCTGCCTGCAGCAGCAGAAGTGATAGAGGCCAAACTGATGTTCCTCTACCCGGGACTTGTATCTCATCTACACCAGACATCCTCATTTTGACTACAAAATTTTCCATTGATGGAGGATCCACTGCAGTCTTCAGGGATTTTTCCCAGCACCCAGATACCCTCCCTCAGTCTGCACTCTGTGGGGTGTGATGTGGTGCTTGATTACATCCTCTAACGAAAAGGCAGCTCATTGCAGAGCTGGGAACACCATGACTCAAAAATCTCTGATCTGAGATTAGTTGAGGCTAATGTCAGCTTGGCAGCACACCCAGGGGCTTGTGGCAAGCACACTGCTCAGAGATGGAGCCCCTGAGCTGTAATCGTGCCAGAGAAGATGGACAGGATACAAGGAATGGCATAATCGCTCTTTCCAGAATTGATTCCTCCTCAGCTTAACATGTTGAAACATCAAAAGTACTGAAAAACCCCCATCTGCCACCAGACCTAATCAAACACATCAATTATTGCTTCAGAAAGACAGTTGCTGCTAGATTTGATATCCCAAAAAAGCAAAGCTGCTTTAAAGCATCTTTTTATTTTAGCTGAGTGTTTTCATGACAGCACACAATTCCTAATGAGCACTAATACAACTAGGACACACAGAAAAATATGTCAACTGTGCAAAGATCAGCTCTAGACATAGAAGAAGAACTCTGAATCCCAGTGGATTTCAGTGGAACAAAGGGCTTTGGAAACCAGGTTTGTTGCATTAGGGCAAGGAACCAGGTATGTTCTACCAAAGCCTTGCTTTGATACACTTAGAGAGTCGTACACTCATTCTTAATGTCTGGGTAAAATACACAGGGTTCACAGAATGTGTAGGTTGGTCTTCTTATTGTGAGTTTTGGTGCTGGTGCTGGATTGTGAGGATGAAATGCATGGGGCAATGAAGAGACTGTGCATGCCTCTTGTTTCCTCTGTTGTCCACTGAATATTTGGTTATGGAGAGCAACATCTGAAAAGGTTTTGAAAGGCAAAGTCACCTTGCAGCTATCAAAACACTTCAGATGAGGCAGATGGGAAACCAAAAATATTATTTAGGTTTGGGCAGTAAAACTGACATTGAACCCATTTGCCTCGTTTTTCAGGCTTTGATGATAGTTAATGACAGCTTACAGAAGTTGTAAGTGATCTAAAAAAGCCATAAAAAGCTGCTTTGTGTCCTTGTTCAGGGGATGAATTTAACAAAACCATTATGGGGCTTTAAAACACTATTTTGACTTTCTAGAACCAGCTGTGGGATGATCCAGCTGCAGTTGGATCCCCCTTGCATCTAAGAGAACATTTAAGAGGATTAATCCCAATAATTTTAATTCAACAAAATGACCTTATGTAACATTACCGAGGAATTAATGAGAATTCTCTCATGTGGGTCATCACCAGCCCGGTGGATTTTTTTTTCCCTGAGGGATCTCATTGGTCTCAGGCAGAGCGTGGACAAAGTAGATTGACTATGTAGCACATTGCATGGGATGAGACAATAAGTCACTCGGAGCAGGAACACTTTTGCTTCCCTGAATTAGTATTTGGGGATGCACAATAAAGAATGCAGCTGTCAGCCTCCTCTGGTGCTATTTGAAACCCTTTTGGCTCCAAGGCTTTTTCCACAGAAAAATGCAATCTCATCTAATGCAAATGCTGCTGCAGGAATCTGTGTAGTCCAGCTGTCTTTTTTTAATCAAAAAAAGTCCTGATCTAATTGTTTTTGAGTTTGTTTCTTTGCTGTTCTTACTGAGCCACGCAGGATGCATATTAAAACTAATTAGGTGCATGTAGGTGTATTCAATATTTGATCTTAATATTAAAGGCCCCAGGAGAGGGCACATTATCAAAGCTAACCAACTGCAAATTTTAGTAAAATCAAACTATGCCAGTGGCCTGACATTGCATAAAACCCAAGTCTGCACTGCTCCAACTTTGTGCAGAACATGGGGGTCAGGGGCAACCTCTGCCTGCACCCTGCTTCCACCCTTTGCTTCCCATCTGGGCAGATCTGCCTCTCAGGAGCAGAGGAAACTGACTTGGAGCAGAAAAAGAGGGTCTCTGTGTGGCTTCTGTATTAGCTAGTGTGATGAGTTTTTCTTCCTCTGACTATACCCCTATACTGCCATCCCTATCTGTGCTGTAGGGGAAGGGTTTGAGGTTTGGACTGGGGACTGAGGCAGGCAATGAATCGCTGCAGTTCCATGCTGGGAGTCAGATCCTGAGCCTGTGTACATCAGTGTACCTTCCCCAGCTAACCCATAGCCTGGCCCTCACCAGAACCAGCAGCTCCTGAGAAAGGAGGAGCTCATTTATGGTCATTAATACTTGGGAGCAGGATAGTGCATCTGGGTGCCAGAACTCCTCTGGGGACCAGTGGCCAGCAATCGCTGCAGGAAAAAACTCGTTAGGTTGCCTCAGATGGGTTAAAGCACTGGTATGGTTGGCTGTGCACAATTAGGCTTGGTGTGGGCAATGCTTGTTGTCACGGGTAAGCCATGGGACAAGAGGAAATGGCCTTAAGTTGAACCTGGAGAGGTTTAGATTGGATATTCAGAGGAATTGAAGGGGTTGTCAAGCACTGGAACAGGCTGCCCAGGGAAGTGACAATCACCATCCCTGAATGCATTTAAAAGATGTGTAGATGCAGATATGACACTTAGGGACCTGGTTTATTGGTGAAGTTGGCAGTGCTAGGGTAAGAGTTGGATTTGATGATCTTTGAGGTATTTTCCAGCCTAAACAATTCTATGATTTTCCTGACTTTGTAATGTTAAATTCTAAAGGATGACTATGTCCCTATTGTATTGGGTGGAGTAGTAGCACAGTAGCTGGCTGGCTTTGCTCTGCCTGCCCAGCCTTGCCTTCTTTTGAAGTATCAGAACTGGTGTCTTTCATTCATCAACACTAATTAATTACTTTCAGGATGCAGTAGACTGTTTACACTCTTGAAATTGTTTTATACACACACTTAAAAACAAAATCTCAGCACACAAAATTTTACTCCACTGCTTCTTGTTGAAAATGTAAATGCTGAAACAATCCTCACACTGCAGAGATGGGAACGTCATTGGTGCATCCCAAATGTGGGGTACAAAAGCCAACCCAACACCCCAGTCCAGTGAAGGACACATAGCAGGAACCTCAGCATGCAATCCAGGAAATCATCTCTCATCTCAGCTACAGCATTCAGCCAAAGCAGAGATCACCCCTCAAGACAGCCCAAAGCCAAAATTAGGCATTGATGTAGAACTCAATTAAAATATAATAATAATAATTAAATGAAGACTAAGAGCTACTTCCAAACAGCCACAGGGCTGCAGGGACACAGCACCATGTTGGGAGTGCTGTACATGTTTCTAGTTTAGGGCTATATTAAACTGGAAATGAAGAGTATTCTGCAAATATTTTATACACCTGAAAACAATCTGAAATCAAAGGTTTTGGGGAAGATGCAGTATCTGACTCTTGTATGTCTGGAAGATAATCATTGTTGGCTCAATAGCCACTTGTCTACAGACAAAAATAAGATGTCAATGCAATGTCGATTCTGAGCAGACACAAGAGAGTTTCTTATAACACCATCTTCAAGCTTTTTGGCCAGCAGTTAAGGTGCAGAAGCACATGGCTGGCTTTAAAGAGACGCCATGAAGGCATCAGAGGGACTTACTGGCATTAGGCACAAACTGAACTGCCTCAGAAGAGCGGGAATGCTTCTGCCTTGTAGAGGTCTGTGAAACTTCTGCAATTGATTTGAGTAAGCTCAGCCATTTCCAGGGCTGTAGATTTTGGCAGCATTTCAATCACCTGATGGATTTGCTTATTTTTTAACGTGAACCATCTGGTTAGTTAGAATAATATCTTTGCATGCAAGAAATACTTTGGTGGTAAGAATTCAGTTTTGAGTGACCCAAAGGTATTTCCTCCTGAAAGGAGATTTTCCCCAGCTGGGTGTCTATCATCAGTGTTTCTTGGACCAGTATTAAAAGTCCAGATTGAAAAAATTATGCTTTTAAAATGAGCTTCATTTGCAGTTTCTAGATGACCCTGACTAAGGAAGTTGTTTTCCTTTTTTTTTAAAAAAGGGCATATAGGCAAACAGTCATCTTAATTTTCATTTTGGAGAATTTCTTGTGGGAATAGGATGTACAACATGGCATTCTGGCGCAGCTTGGGGGGAAGAAGAATGAGATTTTAGAGAGATTTGCACCCTGTCACGGAGGTCTGAACTGTGCCTTTGCAGTCTTTGAACACAAGGTCATGGGCATCTGCGTTGATTTAGTTTAACATAATCCAGGAGTTTTTAATCGCATTTCAGGCTATTAAACGAGTGAGAAGAGAATCACTGGAATTTAGCTTCATAACTCCCCTGTAAACAAAGTTTTTAACCTCATATCAAGATAAAAATAAATTTAAAGTAGCTGATTAGCAGGAGATTTTCCATCAGAATTTGATCATCCTCCTCTCTACATATTAAAGTCAGATTTTTGTGCTATTTTTCCCCATTTGCAAACAAAGATGGCAGAATTTTCTTCAGAATTAGTTTTTTTCTTTTGACTCAAGGTCTGCCGAGCTCCACCAGAATAACCTGCCTGATTCTGGGTAGGAGATAGGAAAGATTATTTTTGAAAGAAAAAAGGGGGAAGAAGGGAGGGGTTAAAAATCAGAAAAGTTTGCCGAGCAAAAATAGATTTTGTGTTATGTATTTGTTCTGAGATTCCCCATCTAAAATTCACCTTGGATCAGTCTATACCATAAACGTGAATGTACTAATGGGACTCAACAGCCTGAGCAAAAATGTGTCTGTGGATGAATTCTCTGTTGTCCCTGTAACACCACTTCCCTTCTGCCATGGCCCGAGTCATCTCCTCCCTTTTACACAGCATTTTACACCCACCAGCATCATCTCACGCACTTTGCATTGTCCCACAGTGTCATGTGGACTTGGCACACTGTGCAGACCTGAGCTTTCCTGAGGTGGAAGGAGATGCTGCTGAGGAGCTCAGAGCCACCCAGGCTGGAGGGAACCTGTGGGTGCCACACAGGGTGGTGCCACTGCTAGCCCAAACTAGCTTGGTGCCCCAGAGCCCTGAGAGCTGAAACTCATTACCGAGGCACAGGGCTCTGTAGGAAAGCTGTGCAATGACCTTTAAATTCCTTAATTTGTCCAGGTGAAGGTGAGGACCAGGTCTGCTTTTATAGGAACTGGACTGTTCATTTGTAAGGTATTTGCTTGCGATACACTTTGAGTGTAATAATCTCTGGGTGATTTCTTGCCTGGTTTTATTCAAGCAAATCACTGTAATTGTAGGGATGTGCATTGATATGGGAAAACTTCATTCAGCTGGAAACATCTTGCTGATTGAAAGTAAATCATCTTAGGTAAAACAGAAACAGTATGGGTTTTATTTTCTCTGGTAGGCAGTTGCAAGTATATAAGTATGTCTTTCACAGTGATGCAGACAGTTTGAAGCCACACAAAGGTCTCTGAATTTTGCAGGAAATATTTCAGAGGCGTTGGCTTGAGGTTTTGGAATGATGACAAAGGGCAGGAGATGAGACAAGGCTGTGTCAGTTGGGGCATGAGAACCTGCCTGTTAAGCCATGGAAGGGATGAAGGATGCTGAGCACTGGAAGCAAGGGGGGATGTCCACAAATCTCCACTGCCGAGCATGCCATTCCCTCCTTCTGGCACAGAAAGGACAAGTTTAGTAAGACTAAATGCCTTCAGGTCAGCCGTGTTTAAGGAAATTCTTAGTACATTCTTATAGGCGCCATCTCAGAAATACAAACACTTTTCCTTGAGAGCTCTTGGAAGGCAGGTGAGGCACCAGAAGACAGGAAAAAAATGTAAACATGGTGCCTCTCTCTAAATATAGAGGGAGAAAAGAGGAGTAAGAATTATAGACCAGTCAACTTCTAGAAGCTTTCAAGAGAATTGAGCTATCAATCATATAATTTGCAACCCCCTAGGAGATAAAAAGGGAGATGAGTGACATACAGCATGGATTATAAAAAACTGAGGCATGTTAAACTAGTCTCATTTGATTTCTCAGCAGAAGTAGGAGAGCAATAGTTGGTGCCACATCTAGATTATGGGAAGGGTTTGTCAGAGTCTCACTGGATTTTTAAAAAGTGACCTGGAAAAATAGTGCAGATAAACCTACTACAGGTCTTACACCAAAATGGGTGAGTAACACAACTCATTCCCAAAGTATAGAGTCATCAGTGGCTTATGTTCAGAGCAGAGGACTCTGTCAGTCAGGACTCCACCGGGGTCTGTGTCAATTTCCTTCAAAATTTTCAGCAGTGAAAAATGGATGGAAAGGCATCATCACTTACCCCTGGTGGTGATATGGAGCTGGGAGAGGTGCTTCAGCACATCAGAGGATAAACTTTGCAGCTTCAAATGATCTTGGCAGACTGGAGATGTGAGGATTGGGTCTAGTCTGGGGCACTATGCCTCAAAAAAGAGGAGGAGGACCTGCCTGGAGAAAGTGTAGGGAAGTGTCAATGTGTTGACTAAACCTGGCTCAGGTTGGAAGGGCTGGAAGGAAACCACCAGAATAACTTGGCTGGAAAGGATGTATGGGAATGATGATGACTGTAGACTCTGCTCCAGGAAGTTTTCGGGATGATGGACAAGTATTTCCCTCAGGAGTGACCTGGGCAAACTGGCTCCTTGGTGGGATCAGCCCCCAGCTGAGCTCCAGCCCTACTGCACTGGAGCTGTCGTGGGCTTTGTTCAGAGCTGCTGTTCCACAGCTGCGGGGGCCGTGCGTGTCAGCAGGGACAGGCGGCAAAATCATCTCTGCCTTTGCCTTCTTAATGCATTGGTTGTGTAGTGAAAGGCTGAAGGCACGTAAGTGCTTTGTTGAACAGAAGCCAAAGCAAGCTGCTACGCAGAATGCACCCCCTGTTTCCAAGTATTTCATTTATTTTGTAATTAAGCAATAATTGCTGAGGCGCTGGGCACTTCTTCAGGATTAACGACTTGCTGGGGGATGGCAGAAGATCTGATCTGCAGTGGAACCATTTTCTCCAGCAAATACCTGCCTGTTACTGCCATTCTGAAATGACTACAACAACACAACATGCCAACATATGGGTTTTGCTGTTAGCAGCTGAGGGATGGGGAGCAGGCATTAATGGGTACCTTAGGCAATCAGGTTGCTTCAGTTGTCTCTCACTGTTCCATTCAGAGCACAGTGTTTTATTACTCACTTGGTGAATGAAATGGCTTTTTAATTGCTCAGAATCACTTTTTTAAATTACAGCACTTTCTCTCCCCTCCACAGCCCCTGGGGATCCTCTTAAATCCCTTTTCTTCCTTTGCCCTGGAGAGAACCAGTTCTAGCATGGTAAAGACGAACCTGCCTGCAGCAGTTTCCTTTGTAATTCGGACACTGGGAAAAATATATGCCATTTAGAAAACAGGGGATTCACATTTTTGGTGCTGAAAACCCTCTGCTCCCATAATTTTCAGGTTGATTAAGGAGTAGCCCACTCTGTCTAAACCTGTAAATGCTTTACAGTTTTGGCATGCTGCTCGCTTCTGTTAGTGCCTATAGCTATATGTTTTTAATGGTCACAGCTCACTACAGCTCACAAACCCCACTGCTTCTCGTGTCCTGTGGCACCAGGAGCTGGCCCAAGCCATGCCTCATAGAAAGATACCTCCCAGGAGTAGTGTTGGAGCTTTAAATGTCCTCTAGACAGTAAAGCACAACAGCAGGCAAGAAGAAAGGTGTATTCCAAACAGGTGAGTGGCAGTATGAACGTTTCCAAAGGACTATGGAAAAAGCTGCTACAGGATTGGAGCCATCAGATCGCCAAGCAAATGGAGAAACATTTGTGAAAAGCATATAGGACAATAAACCAGTTCACAGTGTCCTAGAAAGCTTTGGAACAGGAGTCAGGGGGAATTTGGTCGCTCAAATATTAGATAACGTGCTCACTGCACAATTAATTAATCCATAGGTACTTCCTACAGCAAAACTTCCATACTGGCATCCACAGTGCTGCTTTCAGTCACCATGGCTGCCTTCCAGAGAGATTTCACACAAGAACAACCAGGGTATTTTTTTATCTATGCTCTCTCTGCCGCGTTTAAAAGTACCAGTTTTACTTTTGTGTTTGAACGACGGCAGCGTTGTTACCCAACTGCAGTGTGTTCACTGAGGGATCCCAGAGCCACTCTCCATCCCTTAATTCTGCCCCTTCAGCACAAGGAGCCCTGTTACTCAATAGGGAGCTTACTGGCTTGGAGTATTTAAAAGTGAAAATGTCAGGCACAACTTCATGGCACAAAGCTAAAAACGGGTTTAACTCTGAGGAAGATCAGAAACCAAAGCTCACCTCTTTCCCCATACAGCTGTTCAGCCCTCTTTGCCTTCTGAATTCCTGAGTTGATGCCTGTCAGTAAAAGCCAGAAACAAATCCAGCCCAAGCCATGGGCATCACTCCCATCTCCTCCAGCCTGACCAACGGCTGGACCAAACAAATTTCAGCAGCATCCTCTTGAGGCCATTACACTGCCCCTTGTGCCTGTCCTCCCACTTTTCTTTATCCCTTCTTATGTTTCCTTCTCTTAATTGCCTAAAACTCAGCATTAAATCTTGCTTGCCCCAAAATCCAGCTGTGAGCCAACCATCCAGAAAGAATTAATTATTCCTGGTGATGCTTTCATGAACCGCCTGCCTGCCTCCCATGGGACCCCTGCCCTGCTGTGCTTCTTGCTGTCATGCTCAGAGCAGAGAGGAGGTGATGCTGTACAGTCTCTCTTGAATTCAAACAGAACTGATGCAGATCCTTTTGCCTTGTGCCACCCACAACTCTTTGGATTGACTGCACCTTTTGGCAAAGAACACATTTCCCAGAAGTTCAGCAACTTGTCTGAGTAACAGTAAATGATCCATGAGATACAGTGCTGATACATGGCTCTGCTGCCCCACCTCCTTCCCCATCACTCAAGTGCTACTGTTCCAAACCTCACCACAATCACTGGATTCACAGAAAATAAAAGCTACAGAATATAAGATCTGCTGTTGCCCATAATTCCATCAAAGTCAAAACAAGCTATCGAAATTTTTGGACAAATTGGCAAGTCTGGATTTACTAAGTCGGAAAGGTTTTCATCCACCCCTGTTCTCCTCAGCTTAGGTGAGGGGAATCAGCAGCCCACTGTGGTGTTTCCAGCATGCCAGTGTCATTGGCCTTTGCTGGAGGGTACCCAAGCAGGGGGCTCTGCCCAGTTCCTCAGATCAGTAGCTTAAAAATTTCTTGGTTACTAATTGATTTGAATTATTGTCTGTCTGAGGCTGTCTTTGCTTGTAGTCATGTTTTTCCAGGACTCGGGGGTTGTTGAGCAGCTCCTAGGAGCTCAGTGTTCAGTGTTGAGTAAGCAGAGGTTGTGGTGGGGACAGCAGAGTGTCAGTCACTTGTGTTAGAAAACCTTTCTCTGAGCTTCACATCAGGGGAAGGAGGTCTCTGTCTTGGTCAATGTGTTTCTACCAGCCTTGTTCTTTGTGTAGTCGTCTGTTAATAACACTGGGCTGGCATCCAGCCCCGTTCTCCATCCCAGCACTGTATCTATTGCAAGCTCACAGTGTGAGCTAGTGCTCCCTCTCTCCCTGGGGATGTCAGCAATTGTCAGGACCTTTGATGGTGTGTATCTGATTTAGAAAAAAAAAGGAATCAAAAATCCTATTACAGAAAGGGTGCTAGGTTTTTTCAGAGACCAGATCTGTTATGGAAGGACCCTCTGTTGTCCAGTGACATCTGAGGATGAGCAAACAAGGATTTCATTTTAGCTAAGCAGATCATCCCCTCTTCCAACATTTGAGACATAACTTATGTCTTCACTGGGAAGAATTATTGTCAAACACAATTAGTTCTGCAAATCTTAGTTGTTTTTGGAGACACATCCAGACTTAGTTCTGAAGTTACTTAGAGATTAATAAATTACAGGAGTCAGTCTTCTGACCTGGGCAAGGGACTGCAATAACTTGTTCCATCAAATAGTTCCTTTGCAGAGGTTAACAGAGACCTATGCACAGAGCATCCAGTGTGCAGAGCTGGTAGGACTGTGGGTCACACTCCCATCTTGCTTGGGGAAGGGATAACGTAACATGCCTTGAGGCAAAAAAAAATCTCAGCACTTATTCGAAAGGAGATAGAAGGAGGGGGAAGGAAGTGTGGAGGGTAAGTACTGTAAGTGCTTCATAACTAAGACACTTCCCCCTCCGTGCCTGAGTCCTCGTGTGTACAGGGGTATTTCGACTCTGGTTCCTTGTGTAAGGTACCCCAGGAGTTACTACTACCAAAAGACAAGAACTAGAGAGTTTCTATGACTTGTTTCAGTGGTCAGGATTTGATCTGATGGTCATTTGTCCACATTGAATATATTTCCATAGACCTTGGCTGGGAAGGTAATGTAGGGCCTGGAAACCTCCCCCCTGTGACTGCTGAGCGTGCAAACATGAGGTGCTCCAGGCTTCAGCATTTGCAGTTCATTTGGGAAGGAGGTACCATATGCACCAACTGTGCACAAAACCTTCTTGATAGAGAGCAAAAGGGATGTTAATTCCAGCACTGGGCTCAGACACACTACTGGTGAACAACCAGAAAGGTTTAAAAAGAAATGCTGACTAAATTAAGCGAATCAAGCCAGCAGATGTGCTCTTCAGAAGAGCACAGCTGTCTTTTAAATATCTCTCCCACTGAAATTACATTCTCAAGAGTTTTTTGTCCTTTGCATTTTCTTCAGGATCATCCATGAGGACGGCTTCTCTGGAGAAGACGTGAAGCAGTACAAGCCAGTGGTCTACAGCAACACTATACAGTCACTGGCAGCTATTGTCCGTGCCATGGATACCTTGGGCATTGAGTACGGTGATAAGGAACGACGGGTGAGTTAAAATCACCACTGCTTGGGTACCCAGAGACTCCAGCCCATGAACGGGAGCCATTTGCACAATCTCAATACCTTGGAGGGATAAGGAGGAGGGGGAGATTTACATCACTGTTGTATGCCTCTTGCACATGCATTTTGTCCAACAGTAACAGAATCGCATGTGATGTGCCATTTGTACACTTACACTGGGAAGTGTAGCCCTGAGGACCACTGTGTCACAAAAGCCACAATCTCTCATGCCCTGGCACTAGTCAGGGCAAGGAAGAAAAACAATCTGTTGTCTAGGGACAGCCTAGTCCAATCTACTGACAGATTTGAGAAAACAGTGAGAACACGTGCCCTGTCTCCTGTCTCCTGTGCATGTGCTGGACACGCAGGCTGCATGGACTGATGAATCAGGGAGAAGTCTTGCTGCCATTCAAAGCCCTTCCACCAGCCTGCTAATGTAGGAAAGCTTTTAGGATTAACTTGATTGGGGCTTGGCTGGTTCTACTCACACATCCCCCATTTAAGTGTACTCAAACAGCAATTTTGGTTACAAACAAGGGGATGTATTACTTCAGCACGGTTGGTATGGACAGGCTCTTAGGCAGCAGCATTGGTATCTATCTTATCAGAACAGCTATGTGATGCTTGGCAGCCTTCTTGTACCACACACCTAGGCCAGCCTGTCCTTTTACAGTTGCTAGTATGTGATTACTTTCACCAGCTCCCTATTTTTAAACAGTGGCTGCTCTGTGAGGTGCCCCTGCCAGCCTCTGCCTTGCCTTATTGCATTTCTGGCTCATACCAAGCCCACACAGAGGAACTCAGAACCCTAGAGTGAAGTCAAAACCACCCTTTTTGCATGCTGCAATCCCAGAGAAGGTAAAACTACTTAATTTCACTGGGAATAAAATAATTTCAAATTAAAGACCTGGTAAAGGCAAAGTCCTATATGCCAGTGAGTTTGTCATGACTATTTTTAGGTAGCTATCAAATGACGGATGTACAATATACTCCAAACTCCTTATCTGAGGGTTGATAATAAAAGCATTCACTAGAAGGGATGCCAAAATCCTGCTGTGGTGTTACTGTATGAGGAGGTACCTTATTTCTCCCAGTCACAAAGAGGTACTTTGATTTCTTTGCATCTAGGGATTTTCCCGTAGGAACTCTAAATCCTGGAGACATTTCCATCCCAAACGTGGAGATGATACCATAATGGAGTTCTTGTGAGCTTGCCGAGAACTAATGCTGATGGCTTTCAAACTGAATACATTAATCTGTTGATTACTCAGTGACTCAGCTCTCAGCAAGGCAACATATCTCGATCAGCTAAAACCTATGCCTAGGAAAACAGAAACAAGTCATTCTCCATGACTGAGAAATAGTCTGTGGCAGACAGCTTTAAAATGTAACTTTTTTTTTTTTTTTTAACGCCTAAAGTTCTAGTTTGAGGAGGGAAAACTCATCACTGCTTTAGTGCCAGGCCTGGCACAGTACAGGGTGTGGAGGAGGAGAGCTGTTATCAGGACTGCCAGGAACGAGAGGTGGAGTACTGGGCTGAACAAAATGTTGTGTCCGTTCATATTCCCGTGGAAAAGATGCCAAATGTTCCTCTCAGGCTGGAGAGGAGCTCAGGAGGTGTCGAGCCTAACCCCTGCTCAGATGAAGTCTGAGGTCAAACCAGGGTGCTCAGGGCTGTGCTCAGTTGGGTCTGAAATCATTCAGGGTTGGAGACTGCTCACCCTCTTTGGGCAAGCTGCTCCACTGCTCTTACAGTCCTCATGATGAAAAAGTTTCTCCTTATGTCCAGCATGAGCTACTGTTGTTTCAATTTATGCTTTATGGCAGTAGGGATCTTGTGTTATGCTTTGCAAAGTAAAAAGTAAGTTCAATTTAGTTCTGCCCAGCCTAGTTTCTCCTAAGATGTAGTTCTGGAGGAATTATTCCTGTCTTACAGTGGTGTCATGCTGACTGTGTGAGACACGCCTGCCACAAACCACTATAAACCAAACTACTGTCTGGGAGGGTGATTCAGTGTATCTGTTCCCTTCATAGATGGCAGAAATATTTCTTCATCCAGCAGCAGACAAAGGGAAAGGAAACCAAGTCTCTCAGGCTGAGATCTTCCACTTGCTCCTTTCTCTTAGGCACAGAAAGTTGCTGGTGTTAGTATGAAATAGTATTTATTTTAATCTTACAAAGAAGCACATGGCTTCTGCTGCCCTGCTTTTGTTATTAATGCACAGCTGCTATAAAGAGAGGCCATTAAACAGGCGATTTGTTGAGTATTATGCTACATGGTTCATCCCTTTTCAGGCAAAGCTTTTCTAATTTTAAAAGTCATTCCCCAGCCAAGGGTTTCCAATGCAAATCTTTTAGTGGGGGATTTTCCCCTACTCATCACTTAAGCCCCCAAGAGAAGGGAGCTCAGGAAGGGGAGCCAGGGCTGTGGCTGCTCCAGCCTGATTCAGCAGCAGGGAAGGAAGGGACTTGGGCCTGGGACAGGTTCTCCCCAGAGACCACTTGGCTATTACTGCTTCCCCCATTCCATTTTCTGGGAGATGGATCTGCACCAGTATTGCTTCTAAATGGCACCCCAACCATGTTCAAAATGAAAAAAACCCCTCCCCTACTTAATAAATGCATGTTGTTATTGAGAGAAAATTACCAAATTCTCTCCCTGTTCTCATTTTTCTCCTGCCCATAATTGTACCTCCAGTATTTAGTCTAATAGAAGTGAAAAGACTGAGGGAAGACTAAACCCCCTTGCTTTTGGGGGTCAAAGTGAGATCAGTGTAGGAAATAGAACCTAAAAAGACAAAATAAATCACAAAAGGCATATGCTCCAGGTCTCACTGACCCTCTCTACTGATAAGGACTTGTCCCCAGGTTGAGAACAAAACAGTCTGCATGTCAGATTTCACTTTTATGTGTGCTCCTTGTCCAGGGCAGTGGGTTTTCTTGCAGCTTTGCCCAGCTCACGAAAGGTTCATGGCCTGTGGGCAGCACCCAGGTCCTCGTTTCTTGTCCTTCAGCACGGGAGGCAGGAGCACATCCTGCCAGCTCACAGCACGTCATCACTGCGCACAGCATGGAAGGGCAGGCTGAAACTTCAGAAAAGATGTGCAAGTGTAAAGTCACAAATCCTTCATGTGTTACAAGAGGGCAGGCAGAAAAGGAGCAGTCAGTGAGGAGACAGGAGCCAGCTGCAGGAGAACTGGCATCTGTGGGTGTTGCTCATCTCCAGGGCTGCCACTGCCCTGGGTCTGGATCCCTGACAAGCCAAGGGGTTACACACAGGAAGAGAGGCAGAGGCTTAGTCTCCCCTGCCTACTCAGGACTCTCCAGCTGGTCTGTAGGGCACTACTCAGTCCTTACCTTGATAATCAGATTAACAGGCAGGAAAGAGTCAGGCTGTAACATGTAGCCTGTGGATTAAATGGTCCTCTAAAGTGCAAATGTATTAATAAAACAAGCTCCTCACTGATTCCATTTCAGTGTACTCAGGCAGAGCAAATGGGAAATGAAGGTTTGAAACCAGGAATCTAGAAGTCAGTCGAAGTGTTTGGAAAGGATCAAGCAGGAAGGGCAGGGTAAGGATGGATTCTCATATCTCTGTTTGAAAATCTGGTTCCAAAGTCTGGCTTGAGAAACCCCAGCCAGAAGAAGCATAAAGTCTCTTCTTCTGTGGGGTCGATGCTGACCCCAGAACCTGCTTGGAAATGCAGACTTGCAATCCCAGGTGAAATGCCAGAGCTGCAGCCAGGCTGGGGGGCCTGGGGGGCGTGTCTTCAAGTTGGTTTGATTCCAGGCTGCAATGGGCATCCTTTCCTGTGCAGGCTGGTATGAAAGCAGCTGTAGAGCATGCTCATGTTTTCATAAACCAGACAGAAACAGGCTGAAATTGTTCAGAAAGCACTCAACAGAGTGCAAATATCAGTTGCATGGCTCAGATCGAAGTGTCTGAGGCAAGAGGTCACAGGTTTAGTGCTTGGAGTCTAGAGGTGGCAGGCAGTGACCTTCACATCAAACTTTTTCCCAGTGTGAGTCTGGACATGTCTCTGCTTCAGCTACAAACGAGAACACTAGAAAGCTGCTAAAGTGTTAAAATATTTTGATCCCTTTTTTTTTCTTTCGGACTTTGTAGCAAAATGTGTCTGTGGTGACCTTCTGCTGTGTACAGTCTGAAGCTCCTGATCTGTGAGCCAACCACAGATGTGCTGGGACATTTTAAAATACTGGCTAGTAGCCTTAAAAAAACCCCTTCTGTAGTGTAATTGAACAGCCCACCCGGAGTGGCTGGCAAAGAGGTCCATGTCAAATCTGCTTCTGAACAGAGAGGTGCCTGTAGAAACCTGGTGTCTCCAGCCCCTTCCCCTCTGCACATGCCAAAAGTGGATTTTAGGAGCTGCCCTCTTCCTCTCCTTGCTTGGCAGTGGCAGGAGCAAAGTCGCAGCCGCTGCCACCTGCTGCCTTCCAGGCACTGGAGGGGAGCAGTGTTGAGGAGGATCTCTCTTTCATAAGATCTGCTCCTGTGTAACTGGCTTTTTGTACTTGTCAGCTCAAGATACTGTGCTATTTCATTTGAGTCAGGTATCTGTTTAGACCAGCTGGCTCCTACTGTGTGTCCCCAACCGAAGCTCTATCAGAAATGTAAAAAGGCTGCTAATAACTTCAGGGAGGGCAGGCAAGGTTAATCAGGCACTGCTGTGCTGGTAGGAAGCCTCTGTTAGCTACCTGGGTGATCTAGGAGATGGACACAGGATTCCTGGGCTTGTGCTGCTTGACTGAGGATGCAGCCAGTCCTTGCTGATCTGCTGTTGTGAGTGATGGGAACTTAGGGCTGCTTTGTAGAAGAGCAGGATGGAGTGGAAGTAAAGGGAAAATGGAATAAAGAGGTGGCACTAGACATGCCATTTTTTACCTGGTGTCAGCATTTGTCCTGATATCCAGCTGCAGACAATGTCTGCTTGCAATAGTCACAGCTCACATATAATCATATTTGCTGTACTATATCAGACCCAGTACAAATACCAAGTAACAGTCCAGGACAAATATTTCAGCCTGCCCTTCGTAAAGGTGTGTCACTTTTCTGTTAAGGCTGAAGCCATCTTGCTCACACACCTCCCTCTTGGTCCTTCCACGAGGTTCATTTCAGTTGCCATTATTCATGTTTCTGAGGGGTGGGGAACCAGTAAAGGCCAGGACATTTCTTGAGAGGTAGGAAACATGAAACAGAGGGGAAAGCACTTGTTATTGTCACAGCCTGCCTTGTTGCCACGGAGATGGCTGGCTCATTCAAGAAATGCTTGTGGTTGCCAGCCAAGATGGCCAATGCATTTGGAATCTTTGCTGCAAAATGAGGGTGTGGGAGAAAGAGGGAGACAGCAAAGAACAAGGGAAAGCCCAGCGTAAGCTGTGCCTGCGTGGTCACAGGGCATGACCCACATGCCTCACAGCACCATCTCTGAAGTCTCTCTAACCAAAGCAGCAGCTTCTACATTCCACTAATATACTTTTCCTCCTTTGAAAACCACTTGAGTGCCTGAAAATACATGATCTTTCCGAATAAATGATAGCAGTAAATTAACAGCAGAGCACAAAGGCAGTTTATGATAGCACTTTGTGCCAGCTGAAAGAGTTTGGAATGGTCTACTTCTATGCCTTTGCTCTGCCTCTTATGGAGAGACAAACTCTGTCATTACCAGCAGGGATCCCAGCCAAGTCAGCTGAGACCTGTGGCTGGACCTGGGAGACCTTGTTTTGCAGCAGCAGCAGCAGTACAGCCTGGCTCTGTGCTCCTCCAGAGGTGAAGTCGTGATCATCAAGTCTATAACATTCGGTGATCTTCACATGGCAAAAAACATCCCCCAGAACCAGTGTCTGCTTTCTGTACACATGCTGCTATTAAAGATAGCGATTAGAAATGAGAAAAAGCTGCTGGAGTCATGGCTGTGAACACATCATGGCCAGAAAATGTAGTAGTAATAGTAGAAACAGCTGGATGCTCTAGGCAAGCAACTTAACCACATGGGCAGTGCTGCACCAGAGGCTGTACCAATAACCTTTCTTTCAGCAGAAGACTGTCAATCACTCACAAGAGCTCTAAAAACTCAAACGTCCCCAGGGTGGCCCAATGTACCAGTTTTAGTTAAAATTCCTAAAAAATGAAAAAGACCATTTGAAATGGATCCAAAAGGAGGCAGGGGAGAGTGGGCGGCCGTCGCGTACCATGTTGGAAACGCATGTTGTGTGGAAGGCGGCGCGCTGGAAGGTGCCACCTTGCTGAGCATTGATGTGCCAGCTTGATGTTTTTCATATTGGTCCTGTTTCAGGATGATATCCATGGTGTTGTCTTGGCAACCCTCACTCTAAAGTAAACATTGGGTCTGCTTTTTGGGTTCTCCTGGACACCAATGGTGAATGGGCAGCAGTCAGGGAACAGGGTGGAATAGAAGTTCACCTGGTCTTCCAGTCCCTCTGTGCAGTCAGAAATCTGTTCTTAAGAAACACATTTCTGGGGGAAAAAAGTATTGTGGAGCACTTAAGCATCATTTCTAAGGGAGCCAGATGAGAATAAGAGGTGTGGTCACACCTTAAAATGCCACCAGATTTGTTTCTTTGGTGAACACTTGGCATCAGCCGGGCACTGTGGGTTGGTGATACTTGCTGTCCATGCTGCCTTCCTAATTCTGAGTTGAGTCTTGCAGCTAAATGACCAGAGCAGATTCCATCAATTAAAACTAGCCTTTAATTTTCTTTTGAAGAAAAGCAGAAGATAAAGAGATGTCTCAGGGGATCATTAATAAGAGAGAGACCACAGTCACCTCTTTCCAGCTCCAAGCTCTAGACTGAGTCTAATCACAGCTTTCACCACCTAAAGAAGGCTTTAAAGAAGATGGTGCCAGAGAGACACGAGAGGACAAGGCAGCGGTTACTGGTGCCAGGAGAGGGAATTAAAGTCAGAGGTGAGCTTGGGCTCATAGTGCTTTCCCTCTTCTCTCCATGGTATCAGGTGAGATCAGGGCAGTCTGCACTTAAAGGACTTCATCATCCCTTCAGTTATTAGATGACTTGAGAGATAAGAGTGGTCTGAGGATGTTTGTGAATGGGAGGATCAGTGAAAATAGAAAATACCCAAAAGGTCATTTTTAAATTATGGGTATTGCCTTCCTCTTCAGCCAGCCACCAGCAGAAAAGCTCTGATGAGTTCTCTTGGTGTTGTCTGCTCCCTGGGTGGTGGAAGACACAGCCTCTTCAGGTGCAAATCCATCTTTAGAGATGTTAGTTTTTCATAGTGCTTCTGCCATCAACTGCCATTTCAGGCTTGATTTCTGAGGAATTAACAACTCTAGTCCTCCAAAGCATCCTTGAAAAGGATCCTCACCTCCCCTAAAACTGTCCAACACCCCGGTTCACCTGTGAAAATGCAGACCCTGTGCCATAGGGAGGTTAGGCTTTCCTCCTCCTTGTGTGCAAGCTCTCTCTTTTCACCGAGAGAGGGATGTATTTTTCCTCCATGAGCTTTATGTGTTTGACACTGATTTTGTGGATGATGCAGGGAATATTTTTAGTTTGAAAAGAAGGGAAAAATCCCAACCATTCCTGTTCCTTGGAAGAAGGGCTGCCTTCCCTGTATTTGTTATACCTGAGATTTATTATTCAAATGCGGCTGCAGTTGGGGCTTACAGGGCCATGGTGTGATAGGAAAAAGACATGAAAGGGAAGGTGCAGCAGATGGGACTGTAACATTAGCGGTGAATTAATGAGAGGTGGAGTGCTACTTTCCATTCCCACAAGATACTGATGGAAGACAACTTCTCTGGGAGCCCCTGGAAAGCAGCAGAGTGGGACAGCACAAAAGAAAAAGTATTAAAAAATATTTGGCAGATGGAGCAGAGCCCTGAGAAGGAGAAAACCTTGTTGCTTGAAAAGGGGCTTCCTGGCATCTCCTGGGTCCAGGGTCAGGAGAGAGCTGGCTGCACACCCCATTCACTCCTTCTTGGTGGATGACACTGCCAGGCCAAGGCAGATTCCATCTTATCGGAAGGGGCTCAGCGCAGCCACTCCCAACAGAACAGGTGGCAGTGGCCTTGCCCTTGGTGGCATCTGGTGTTAGTGAACACAAGCAGATACTGTCTGTCCTTCATTAGAGTCTTTCTGTCCATAAAGGGGTTGAAGCGCTTGTAAGCCAGGACAAAAAGGTACATCTAGGTATTTGATGTACTCACAAAGGAGGCACTGAAGTTAAACACTGGCATGGCAGAGGATTCAGAGATGCCTGTACATGTTTCTGGCTGCATAGGTGATCAGGCACTTGCTGAAGTCCTTCCAGAAAGTCACCACCATGTTTGAGACTGAAGTTCAGGTTGCATCTGGCCACAGCCTTGCATAGGCAGGATGCTGCATTCAGGTATGATTGCAAGTCAGCTCTCCAAGCAGCAATTGCTGATAACTACTAACTACTCAGCACATTTCAAATACATGTCAGTTATTAAACAGATTTATTTCCATCTCTTCTGGGAATTGTTGGGAAGTACTGCTGAGTCACACTGCTTACTCACCAGTTTTAGGAATGCCATTAAAAATATTTATTTTCCACCTGCCTTCTATGATGTTCCTATTATTTGAACGTCTCCAGATGTAAAATGAAAACATTTGTGTAGGGTATTCCTGGCCTTAAACAGCTCTCTGATGCATAACTCACAAAAATGCATAAAACAAGGGATCAATCCCTTGGCTCTGTTGTATGATATTTATTCAGGGATGGTGGTAAGGGGTAGTCTTTGCTCCAAAATGGCAAGAGCACAGGCAGGCTGGGCTTGACACAGCTTGGGATGGAGGAAGGAGAATGTGAGCAGCTGCTTTGCTGTGCCCAAACTCATGGGAGAGGAGAAACACGGAATATGGAACATGCTCCTTGCTTACAGCAGATGTTCATAAACTCAGGACACAATATTCTGCCATGGTCTGCTCTGGCCATAGACCCCAAAATAATTCAGGCCGCAAGGGACACGATGTCAGGTGCCCTCGCAGGGGCCCCAGGTCCAAGGGCACACTGAACCCGGGTCCTCAGCCACCTCACACTCTGTGAGAGCAGGTTTCACTGCCAGCTTCAGCAGGGAGGTGTGTGAAGGCCTCACTGACAGCCCGCTCCCTTCACACCCTGAAATTAACCCAGACAAGAGAACACACTGGAGCAGAGGAGCCATTTCATGGCCTGTGGCTGTGAAGTCCCATCCTTCCAAAAGGGGAATTTTGCTGAGCTGGTGAGGCAAGGACACAGAGCTCCCAGCTGATTGCTGCCCTTGAGGAAGCTAAAATGTGCCGATGCTGTGCCCAAGCCCCACACCACCCAAGGGGAACCCTGTCCCTCCTAAGTGAGCAGCTGCTTCTTGTAGGCTGGATCAGTCAGCTGGGAAGAGAGTACAGCAGCTGCCTTCCCTCACAGAGAGGCCCAGTGGGATGGTGGCACCTCAGACATGTCTCTTGCACTGCATCAATCATGGGAACAGCAGAATGTCTGCCACATATGAAGACTTTATTACCCAAATACAGGTTTTACTGAGGCTATTAATCAGTATTGTGTACTTTGGTAATAACTGATTAAAGATACCACAAGGGAACTCATTTAACAGCTACAATTACTGCTTTGACCTCAGCCTCACCCACTGAGTTGGACGTGAGGGTGCCTGGCAATGCAGCAGGGACCAGCCTCACCCAGGGCTGCAGGAGCTCAAAGATGCCATTCACGCAGATCAGAATTGCTGTGGCAGGTGACTGGGCAGGATTTCTTGGTGTTTCATGGAAAGGAAGGAAAGAATCAAGCTCCACCTGAAGCCTCAAGAAAGCCCCAAGATCTGCTGTGAAACAGTATCATTTTGCACCTTGGCAATGTTTAGCCGTGCAGTCAAAGTCAGAGAGAAAATGTGGAGGAAAAAAGTGCAGGATAGGTGAATTAGCCTGTGTCTGGTTTAGGGTTTTTGATAGGTAGTCACTGGGGGCCCCAGGACAGCTCATCCTTCCCCAGCAGAGACCCACATCTGCGTCACATCACCGCTGAACCGCTCCAGGCAGCACAGCACATCCCCTCCAAGTGTCAAAACCCACTCAGGAGCCAAAGAAAATCTCACCCACAGGCTTTGAACACATTTCCTCCTTTTTGCTGTGGTGTTCGTTTTCCAGGGCTGTAGGAGTTTCTGGTTTGCAACACATTGTATCTTGTGTTGACTGTGAGACTGTTGCTAGATACTTTTCCCTTACTAAGAAATAATTCCCCTAGGTTGGCTATGTATAATTAAGTCCTCATTTGCGTACAGATTGGTTTAAGACTAGATTAACTCCATTGATTAGAGGGGAATTACTCTTGATTTACACTGAGATCATGGGAATGGAGACTCAAGTGACACACAGGAGCAATCCTACAGTAAATGCTCAGTGTAGCTACATGGTTGTCACCCACCTTTCTGTATTTGGAACCTCCCTGGGCAGATATTTGTTCCTTTACGTGAAGGGGGTTACTAAGTCAATCTTACGTGCTGAATACACCTTGCAGATGTTCAGTTGGGTATTCAGGTTGTATGGTCATGTGTTGAATACAACCAGTTACTCCTTAGTTAGTCTGACAGTAAAACTGGAGCAAGACTGTCCTCCAGAGAAATTGCTTCTGGTTGGATGAGGTTTTACCAGTAGGGATTGGAGGGGACTGTACTGCACAGAGGAAAAGGAGCATCCAGTAACGAGAGAGGAAACAAAGAGAATTACATCTCCAAAATAACCCTTTACATGTTTGGGAAGGAAAAAGGGTTCCATTTACCTCCCTTCTAACTGCCGGCATCTGCTGTGCTCCAGAGGAGAAACCTCATTGCCCAGTCCTCCTCCGGAGGGCACAGCAGGACACAGCCATGCCCACACCCTTTGAATCACAGCTCGGCCCTGCTCCTACCTGTGTCTCTGTCCATGCCATCAAAGCCAAGCAAAAGGAGGCAATGGCAGAGAAGTAGAGTTTTCTGAGTCCAGGAAAGTGTTTGGCTTGCCAATTTTACTCTGTTTTTATTTTAAATTGTGAGAGCTTTTAGTGCTGGTAGATGATATTACAGGCAATAAAAGATTTTTTTTCTGAGAAGAAAGAGGTGCCAGTAGCCATCATCCAGTGAGTCTGAGTTAATTCTGTAAAGTTACAAATTCATTTCTTCCAAGTGAGGAGCAGGTCTCACTTCTGTTTCTCCCTTCCACATCATCACATTTGTGGAATTTTTTTCTTTCTTGCAGGGCAAGTTTGCAACACAGCCCATCTGGAGGTGTGGTGTGACACTGTGGATGCCAAAGACAGGGGAATTTTAGGCTAGTTTTATCTCACCACCTCACCAGCACCTTAGCCAAAGGTCTCACAGCCATTTTTCTACCAGCTTTTATTCTTTATAATTGCTGTTACTGGTTCTATAAGCTTTAGAAAGCTTTTCTCTTGCCAAGTTCCCCTGCCATGGGCATGTTTCTAACTGGTGATATCTGTGCTGTCCTCATTTGAGTTCCTTGGTTTTAAATAGGCTTTTGTCTTACTCCAGCTGCCCTCAATGCACATTGCAGGCAGCTCCCACCAAGATGGACAACTTGTGCTACCAAGTTCACATTCTGCATCTCATAGCTGCTGTGGCTTTTGCATCTTCCCACATTCACTTCTATGCATGAGGTCCTTCACCCAGGAAATGGCACAAGGTTAAATCTGCTGTCTGCGGTTGGGGTGTGCATGCTGCTGTTGCAGCCTTCCTTATTTAATTTGCTCCAGAGGCAAAAGTCGTACCAAGGCTGAAAAGACCATATTCAGCATTACAGTGGATTGTGAGCCAAGTTCAGGCAGGTCTTGTGACCAGTGAGTAGGCAAAAATCCTTATTTCTTCAACTTTCTCTTCAAGAACAGAACCTCAGGGAAGGCTCTAGGACAATTTGTAGCAGCATGTTAGACTCTGCAGGGCTGAGCTTTTGGATCAGATGATCTTTATGTTGTTGCGGACCAAGTTTTGAGCATCTTCTATTTCTTGTTCGTGATGCAAGCAAAAAATTTACACCTTTAAAACAATCTCAACACTAAAGCCCTGCACCATGTACCAGAAGGAGGAAGCTTGTCCTCCAGCATGAGAAGTCTAAGCAATTTCAGCATCAAGGCTCCCTGGGCCATGAGGTTTCAGAAACCAAGAGGCACCAGACCCAAACCACAGCTGTGCTTATTTCAGTCATGGGTTGTATGCACAGACATTGAATCAGCTTAAAAGCCACCTCTTGGGGTGACACCCCTTTTATGGCTCTCATCTTCCCACTCCTGAAGAAGTAGCGTGCAAAGCCTGGCCCTGCTCATGCAGTGTCTGGGCTCAGTGTCCCTCAGCTGCCTTTAACCACAAGCCAGCCATGCCACCACATGGCCACCTCCAGCTGTCCTTCCCCGGGCACTGCTGCATGGCGCAGCCAAGGAGCAAGCCATACCCACCACATTTCAAATTACCAGAAAGCATGGTCACCTGATACATTTGTAAAAAGAAGAAAGATGATGAGGAGCTGCTGATGGTAATCCACACAGGCAGCAGCAGCTCTGAGCTGCATTCTAACCACTAATCATCGATCCCCTAAAATCCTGGGGAGGCAAGACTGCAGTTCTGGGGTCACGCTGCTTGCCAGCACCCATTTTCAGCTTCATATCTCCAGGTCAATCCAAGAGCACTAAGGATGGAGAGAGTGAACAGGCTATTGCACTTTGTCCCTTTCTCCTTTGCCATCAACTTTGCAAAAAAGAGTGGACAGCAAATAAACAGTAAAACCTAATGGAGAGGGGAAGCCTATCAGTCTACGCTATCATTATCTGACTTGCCTTGAAATCCTCCATGAGATTGCCAGAAATTAGTTCCAGTGCTCAAGAGTTTTCAGTGACCCTTTAGGAAGAGAACTGAGCTCAGGAGCCAACTCCACCACAAAGCACAAGCGTTCTGCAAGCTTAATCCCAGATGTAAACAGATGTTCTCCCCAGCAGCCCTTCCAAACCCTATTATAAGTGTCAGGCAGCACCAGCACACTCTGCGGTTCTAAGCCCTTTTCCATAAGAAGCTGAAGGGCATTGCCTGGGATCGGAAAGAATGAGTCCAGCAAGTTCCTTGAGCCAGAAAAATCAGATTTTGCTTCATACTGATTATGCAGCTCCTAATTCAGACCACAAGTTACTGATCAGTTTGCTACACTCAAACCACAAAGGAGGTTTAGTAGTGCCAGGGCAGTTTCCGGTTCGTCCCTGATCTTCCCCACCAGCACTGAACTGCATTCTTCTCTTGGCTGTTCTGGAGAGGAGTGATCATCTATGGGCAAAAGAGTGGGGCCTCATCTGGTGAGCAGAGGCAATGCTGACTTCACTCTGGTCTTCCTCACTGAACCAGACAGCTCCTCTCCTTTTGGGGCAGGAGCTGCTGGGGTAAGTATCACTGCTTCCTCTCAAGGCAAGTGTCAGGATTCAGGTGAGCTTTGCTCAAGTATCCTCTGCAACTGGCAGCCCGAGCCTAGGCATGCCATAGGGAGACACCAACTTAATTTCTTTTTCCCCTCAGCTGGCCTGGAAAGGGAGACTGCTAATGAAAAGTGCCCATTAATGCCTGTGATAAAGGTGGTAGCACTGAGAGATTAAATTCTTACAGAGCCACAGAGCCTTGAGGGTTACCGCAGTTCTGGGCTGGAACCAGACATCACGATGTTGTGTGAAACAATTTGCTGAACCACCAGCATCTTCGTGCAAGCACAGAAAATTACAGCTGTAAATCTAGGGCAGCTGAAGCAGTGACCAGCACCTAAATCTGAATGGACATATGCTAGGAGCAGTCAGAAAAAAAGAGCTCGATGTGTGGAAGGAAAGGAGATCAAATTTCATGTGCAGGACCACCAGCAAAGATCCTTGGTTGGTTTTTTTCAGCTCCTACAGGAAAGAAAGGGGCAGTAGATTCTAGCTGAATGCTAAATAGAATAGCAAGTAGTGGAGTGATAAACGTAGCATCTCTGTAACTGCAAAAGGTTGTTCTAAAGGTCAGATCTGCATGTACTCTCCTAGCTCTGTGAACAGCTATTCCTTTCATCCACAAGTTGAGCTTTTGGCTGGGACAGGCTGAAATAAACAGGGCTAAAGCTGTCCCATCCGTTATCGCTGGGAATGGCTTGGCTCCAAGAGCAGGCTCTGCCTCTGCAGATACAACACACAACATGGCAGAGAGCAACCCAAGAGGGGAGATGGCTCACGTGGACCATCCTCACCACCAAGCCTTCATCCCCGGCCTTCAAAATGCTGCAGTGCCTCTCTGTGGAGAGAGGGCAGCACTGATGTCCTCACTGCCAACACACCCTGAGCACAGACCTGCTGGTCAGCACTCCTTTGAAAGCACAGGCAGAAGCCAGAAGCCTTTTGTTCCATACACACTGTCCAAGGCTGTTTATCTGGAGTTGGGCTTCTTTTTCCACCCTTTGAGGTGAGATGTCAGGAAAGAAACACTGGCAGGCCTGCCTGTATGTTTTCTCTCTCTCATACCACGTCAAAACCAAAGTGCCCCACAGTGCTGGCAGCACAAACATACAGATTGACAGCCACTCTGCACAGAATAGCCAGACAAGGCTAGGGGTAATCCAGCCCTGCTTTTCCCATGCTTTTATGGATGTCCTTCTGCTGTGGTGGCAATAAGGCACTTTATTGGCAACTAAGAAACAAAACCAAAACCAAATCAGTTTATTAAATGTCAAACAGAATTGGTGTGTCTCACAGAAATGCTGCCAGGACACCGAGATGGCAGCATGGGGAATCCCTGGGCATTCATTCAGGAATAGAGATCCTGTAGCAAACACACAGTGCCAGAGGGGAAGAGGACAGTTCCTTTGGGTCTGCTTGTTGCCATCATCTCTGAAGCAGCCATCCTACCTTCTGGACATGAGTCCAGGGATGCTGGAGCCAGCCACCTCTGAGACACCTGTCTCAGCAAAGCCATTTCTATCTTAAGGTGTAGATGGAGGAAGGCAGATACTTTTGCAGGCTGTGCTAAATCTCAGCAGCCTACACAGTGAGGTTCTGCTGCCACCACCATACCCAGGTACTCTGGAGAGAAAGTCCTTAAACAGGTAATAGAGCCATACCCATTATGAACAGAGCATTAGGTCCAAGAACCCTCTGTGTCAACAACCCTCAACCCTGCTAGGTGATGTAGATGCAGTAGGTTGAGAGATGATTCCTTAATGAAAGGAGCTCATCTTCAAGCAAAAACTTTAAAAATGTTGGCAACAACCCCTTAGTTTCTACCCAGAAGAAAACATAAGCTGAAATACTCAGTTTGGGCATGTGGAACCAGAGAAACTAATCTTTGCTATCCTGGGAGTCAGCTATCCAGGGTTTGAGCCAGGAAGTCTGTAAAGTGCTCTGGTTTCTAGTGAAAGGGCTGATCCTATAATACTCTTTTGCATTGCAGGATTCAAGAAGCAACTTTTTGTTGGTCTATCTTCCTGTCCTATTTATAACCAGCTTACATAGAATAAAAAGTGTATAATTCACAGTGCTTTCTAATTAGATGTTGTAACTACAATCCTATTTCACGCCACTCTAATTTGTTCCATCACAGTATTTTCGAGTTTTGTATTAACTATATCATGCAGGGCAAACTCTTCAAAGGTTTGAAGCCAGCAATTATGCACCACTTCGATTTTTACATAAAGCTGATGTGAGTCCACATGGCGACATCCCATCATGACGTCTGAAATACCAGGATTAAAAGACACTGTTGAAGCTCTGTCCAAAGTCAGGACTTGCTTAGTCCAAAGCATGGCAACTCAGAGCAAGCTTGCCAGGCTAGAGGAGATTTTGCAATCCAAGTCACTTCTGACCTTTCTGAAAGGACTGAATTTTGAAGAGACCATATTTGGTAGATCTCCAGACCAATCTACATCTAAGTTTGTGGCTGACATTTAAATCTCTAAAAATGGAAATGGGCCTTTGCCACTTGAGCTTCAAGATTATTCATAGTATAGGGAAAGATCTTGGGAGTAACTGGACTAATGTAGTTAAGCAAACATGATGGGATCAGCACAGGGCAGGATTAGACATTCCCCTTTAACACATTGGCATCTGGAATAGCAAAAAAAGTGTGGGCTGATTCTCTGTGTATTGTAAGTGACTGTAGGACTCTTCACCCTATCTGTGCAGATCTGATAACCACTTTGGATCATTAGGAAACTCCTTAGTAGATGTGAACACCAAAGACTTGTTTAATGCAGTGGGAAAATTAGCCATAGAAAGTTTTTTCGATGCGTGTTTTAACCTTGAACCTCTTTGCAAGTGTTTGTTAAAAGAAAAGACAAAACAACAACAAAACAAGCAAACAAACAAAAAAACAAAACAAACAAACAAAAACTTTTTCCTGGTATTCTTCAAGTCAAAAAACACAGTAAGACTGTAGAATCCCTGTGATATTTTCAGATGTTCTCAGCTATCTATTTAGCTTAAGAGTTCCAACTTCAGAAAAACAACCATTTCTAAAAGTGCTCTCTATCTGCCTTTGCCTCCATCTCTTTCTTAGAGACTGAAACCTCTGAAATCCTGCAGATGTGTGTTAACATAGCAAAATTGATCTTGTCAAGCTTCTACATTAAAGAGCAGCAGCTCCACATTAGGGCTTTCCTTAGCTGAGCTGTTGGAAGAAAACAGCAGGAAAGTGCCAAAGGAGTGTCTCTCCCTTTTTCCCCTCTTCTCCCAGCCCTCCTTGCCCCAGCCACGCCAGGCACAAGCCTCCCCATGCACAGGGCCAATCCTCAGCCTGAGCACATCCAGCTCCCTTGGAGTCAATCTGGCTCCAGGGCTTGTTTTGGTTTTTTACAACAGAACAAATAGAGCAACATTTCATAACGTTCTAATGAGGCACATTGAGGAATGCCCAGGAGACAGAGACAATATCAGTGTTCCTTGGCACACAGAGAAAATCAAAGGCATTTGTTTGCTATCTGAAATGTTGATCTGTGTTCCTTTCAGTGGTGGGCAGACATTTTTAAAGTGAAGGTTCCTGGAAATACTCAGATGTCACTGTCAGTGCGTTCTAAGAGCAGTATTTATTTTCAGATGTACCTATAAAAACTGAGACTGAAGCACAGAAATATTTAGAGTCATTACAGGATTATTAGGTTTTGAGTAGTGGTTTGCACTCTGTATGGCCCCAAAAAACATTTGTGGACCCATTCTTCTTTCATTGAATAGGAATTTCATCACTGACTTGAGAAAGCCCTAGTGAGAGAGGAGTCTTTGCTCAAGAAATTGCCTAGGTTAGAGCCACCCAGCAGAGATCAAACTGAAAAGACACCAACTACATCTGGCCAGGGCATTCAGGAAATACCATCTCTCCTGTTAGAGTGAACATTTGGAAGCAAATGGTTTGGATCTCTGCTTCATATGTCAGAATTTAAACCAATGCCATTAAGAGGCATCACTACTGCACATGCCCCTGCATTACAGTACAGCCCAGCTCACAGGCATGGGATCTTCCAGTGTCCCAGTATGTCCTAGTATCAGCCCCTGCCTGGGAGCTGGCAGGGTCCACATCTGACAGCTAAGGACAGCTCTCCGAGCACTATCATCACCCTCCTGCCTGTCTTCTGTGTCGTGACAGTTGCTAAAGTTTCATCTACAATTCTAACAGTGCCTTTAGAGGATCAGAGAATCACAGAGTATCAGCTGGAAGGGACCCATAAAGCTCATCACATCCAACATCCTGCTCCTCACAGGACCACCTAAAACTGAATTATATGACTAAGAATATGCTGTTCATTCTGTCAAGCTTGGTACTTTTTTTAAAGTTTGGACCCTCGTTAAACATTTCCCACTTCTCTAGCCTTGGTAATTAGAGACATACCCCAAAGGCAAAACACTGATGAGAGAGGATTGTCTCCCCCTTTTCCACCTTTTCCTCTTTGGAGTCTATCTCAGGTTCGTGCCAGGACAGGAACTGGGACTAACTAGTCCTGGACACACTTGCCAGGAGGAGCTGACAGCAGGTGACCTCAGCTGTGTCACTTGAGCTTTAGGCTCAGAAGGCTCTTGAGGTCTGCCCCTCAGGAGAGCAGCAGAGACAGCCTGGGCTCTGTCTCCTCGCCCTCCCTGGCAGAGGGGTATTTGCCAGTCTGGGGTGGCTGCTGTTACAGGTGAAATCAGAGCGTTTGCCGCTGAGTGTCAAAGGGATGGGCATATCCAGGTCAGCTGATCAGAGACAGGGAAGATTCAAAGCCTAGGAAGGCTGAGCTGAGCTGACCTATTCTTCAGAACAACCAAAAACATCATCTTCAAACCCTTGGACAGCAAATGCTGCTGTATTATTAAGAAGCCCAGCAACTGGAAGGTATTACCCCACTAAAGGAAGTACATCTCCTGCAAAAAATGTTCCTGAGCAAGTAGTGCCATTCTGCTAAGGTTGACCTTGACAGAGATTTCACCCTTCTCATTTGGATCTGGGAAGCAAGTATGTTGATAAACTCACTGCTGAGAAACTTTATGTTATCCTGTACATTCTACTCACTCTGGAAGCCTGATTAAGCATAAGAGAACAAGGATGTTTCTTCTTTTTAATAACATTTTTTCTGATTATCATTATTTAAGAAAAAACTGAGATTAAATAGCCCCCCCACCCTTCTCCCCTCCCCGACCAAAGCCAAAATTATCTCAGTTAGATCAGATAGGTTCATTGTGGTGTCTCCAATTAAAAAGCTATCATCCATCAAGATTGAAATTATCCATCCATCAGGACTCTATCAGCCAAAAAGCTTGTAAAAACGAACACTCTTTTGTTATTTTTGAGGACATGCAGGCTGTTCCACAAGATCAGCTCATGCCCACTATTTCAGAATGCCTCTGCAAGAGATTGAAAAAAAGGAAAAAACTGGTTAAAAAAAGCAATTCAGACATTAACAATGTCATGGCAACAGCAAATTAGAGCCTCAAAAGCAGAGCTCAGCTTGAGAAGGTTTAGGGAGTCACTGCACTGCAGGACTGAATGAAATATTCAGCACATAAAAGAGGTCCCCAAATGTTTTTTGTATTTGGGATAATGACACCAAGCTGACTACTATTTATGTATACTTTCGCCTAACCATCGATTTTTTTTTTTGCCACAAGAGATTTTAAAATAGTATACTTGTCAG
The DNA here is from genome assembly GCA_013399915.1 of Illadopsis cleaveri. Lineage (NCBI taxonomy): Eukaryota > Metazoa > Chordata > Aves > Passeriformes > Timaliidae > Illadopsis > Illadopsis cleaveri. The sequence goes on along the minus strand of VXBB01004995.1, from coordinate 71,292 downwards.
GTAATCGTGGGTCTGTTTTGATTCTTGGGGAACTTTGGCATTTGGAAGTGTAATCATAAACATCAGCTTTTCCTCAAGCAGAAAGTTACTGTTGTAGGAAAAATTGATAGAAGGAAAATTGAGCATTTGGGGAAAAGTTGCCCAGCAAGGATTTTGTTTGTTGAGTAAGATGATTTAACGTGAGGTGACAGCCTGACCCGTAACCAATAGTGAGGTATGCAATCTCAGTTTCTGTGTTTTCACCTAATGCTGTGCATGTGTGCAAGGAGACAATAAACCTCCTTTGCTATTTCTTTCCCCTCAACACCCTATGGCTTCTCTTCTAGGTTTTTTTCCCCATGGGGTCAATCATGTCAAGCTGTCCAAGTATCCAGTGACCATCCCCGCCTCCCATAACCTTTGCTTTCCTGATCTTTACCCCAAGCTTCACTCTAGTGCTTACTTTCTTGATTATATTAGCTAACCATGTCCAATACATGTAACAAGATGAGATCAGGGGGAAAAGCCTGTATTGTGAAAAATGTGCTGTAGTTTTAATTTGGGCTTATGCCAGGCTGTCAGGGAAAGAAAAAGTCCAGCAGAGTATGCTCTGTACACTGAATGAAACTCAGAAGGGAGATAGTACTCAATATTTATTTGTCTTGGGTTTGCATCCTTCTTTCTGCCTTTTGGTCTCCACATCTCTCAATTTTACCACTCCCTTTTGCCTTTGCTATACTACCTTGGGAACTTGAAAGGAGGTTTGAAGCATCTCAGGAATTTCTGTCCCTGTGATTTCTCACAGAACACTCCATTTTGGTGATCTACAGGGTCACTGCTGATGTTTCCAACCTCAGCTGCCTGGTAGTGGGTGGGAAAATCTCTGAGTATCTCAGGCTGTTGCAATATCTGCCCATTCAGTTGCCACATCCTGAGATTCTCCTGCCTTCAGAGATGCTGGGTGTCTTTTAGCTAAGTCTCTGCTTCCTATTAGTCCTCCAAATTCTTGCAAGTTACTCCTCCAAACTCTTTCAAGTTATTTCTCACAGTGCTGGAATCTCAAGGTTTTGAAGCTGACCTTAAAGTTACATTTCATGTAGTGCTTACACAGGCATCCCGAGTCATAGGGGTCAGGTCAGTTTGGAGCTGTGAACTTTCCCAGTGTTTCAGCCCAAGTTCTGCATCCCAGTGACTCCGTACCAACAAGTAACAAGCCTAACACCCTTCATAAACAGGTATTGAAAGAGAGCAGCCTACTAGACTTCAAAAGTTACAAGCTTTTATGCTTTGCCAGCTGGGAACTTCCAATACCTAAATCCAAATCCACCGTATTGCTGGAAGGGCTGGGAAGCACTTAAGGTTTGGATCAGTCAGTTCCAGAGCTGCTACTAAACAAGGGTGGAAGCTTTTATGGTTTGTGCAATTAAGCTTAAGTGAGTAAAGAGGGCTTTCAGACTGTACAATGCCTGAAGTTAGGACGCAGCAGATTGAAATCTGCTGTTCCTGCACGCTCCCTGTGGCACACTGGGCACCACCATGGGGTTGTCTGATGGAGAGATTTTGTGCCTGGATCTGACCAGTGGGTTGCTGAACAGCCTCAGGGTGGCAAGTCAGCTTCACATTTCCAGAAGATGAGCAGGAAAACAGCACATACACAAAGCAGGATCTGAACAGTATAATTAAGAGCAAAAACAAGCTACAAAGAGGTTAAAAAGGTGTTTAGAAGTCAAAGTCAGAGGAGTTCCCAAGGGTCAAACTTCCAGGTTTATGGTACAGTTTGCTATTTTCCACTTCTTTAGGAACTTGTAAAAAAACAGTATGAGGCTTAGATTTCACACTTCTTGGGTTTCCCTCTCCTCCGTGGCTGAGCTCCTGACTGCTCTCAGTTGCAGGAACCCTAAAACCAGAAGTTCCTCCTACACTGCTGCAACGCCCAAGCAGTTGAGCTAGAGCCCAGAAAAGCCTTTATTGTGAAGGTGATTGAGCTTATTTCTTTCCCAAAGAATAGTGTCTAAAACTTAGATTTTTAGTCTCAAAGCCATGACTTGGGTTCTTCTGAGCTCAGAGGGCACAAAGCTGCCTCCAGACAAACAGGTGGCTGGAGAGGAGCAGTCAGGTTCCAGACGGAATTGACCAGGGGCAGATAGTTTGGGTAACACTTAAAAAATGGGAGTTTTGTCCTCTCCAGATTAGAGAGGGGACTGTTTTAGAGCATCTGTTGCGTGCAGTTAGAAGCTAAAAGTGTTAGAAGAGAAGGATGAGAGTGAAGGGAAAGAGAAGACATCAGCTGTATCTTGCCAACTTTTAACTTGGTTCCCTATCAACAGTTTCATCTTAAGAGAATAACTCTGCTGTTGGGAGCTTCAGAGCCCCTCTGTACTCTGCTAATATCCTGTTATTGCTTGTCAGAAGTCTCTTAAAGCAGAGGATTTTCTAACAGAAGCCCTAATTGCTACATGTGAACATGTTGTATCCTCTCCAGTGCATAGACCCCTTGACTTAACCTAGACAACAACAGAGAGGTGCTTTCCTTGCATCTGCTCAGCCCTTCAGAATCCTGCACTCCGCAGTCCCTCAGAGCAAGACCCCCTTTGGTACAGCAGGTCTCGCCATTTATGTGGTTCTGCTAACCATCATTAGCAGAGGAGAAGTACTGGCTGAAGTACTGTCAAAAAATTTCTCCACAGACTGGGCCCAAAATATTTGACAGACCATCTTTAGGCTGAGACTTGCTGTAGCTAGTACTGGTTGTGAGCACAGGGTCTGCTCCCCAGCCCACCAGACTCTGATGTGTGCTCGCCCACAGACACGATTCCTGGATCCCACACCTTTCTGTCCAACTTGCTGCTACTGGAAACATCTGTCAGTTTGTTAACACTTGTTCATCTGCCTGTCCCCCTGCTATTCCTTCAGTGGGCCTGCAGGGTTCTGGAAGGTGGGTTCAGTGCTTTGGCTTCATGTGAGGTGTGTTTGCGTGGCAGCTGCTGAGCCTGGCTGCGTGTGCCCCATGGAAACGCAGAAGAGCTCCGCTGTGTATGTGCTGCCCACTAACTTAGGAAGGCTTATCTCTACCAGGCTCCCCAGGAATGCATGAGGAATGAATGCAACTTAGGCCATCACAGCAGTATGTTCCCCTGACATTTTCTTGGAAAAGAATGGTTGCTGTGTGAACTGCATGGGGGAAGAGCTGGCTCTGGGTAAAGACACATACCTGGTGCTGCCCAGAGTGTGATCATACACATATGACTCTGGAAAGTAATTTGCTGTTGAGAGCACCCTTCCCCTCCACTACTTCTTTGTCATTGCTTTCAAACCACCTACTTCTCCATAGCTTTACCTACATTTTGAAAATTCCTCTCAGGATAGATTTTCATCAGTACCTTTGAGAAGAAGGGGCTGCCGATCTCACAGTCACCCCATGTGTATCTCAGAGCTACACAACCAGCCTTTCTTTTCCTCACACAGTGCCTGGTACCAGCAGTGACCACGGAACCTGAGCAGCCCAAGAGCTCTCTTGGCCCTACAGCATGGCTGTCACCCTTTGAGGGTGCTGTGAACTGTCAGACTCCTACAGAGCCCCTTCTGTTTGTCCATCTCACACTCGAAATGTAGTAGATGGACCATGTTTTCTTCCCAGTAACATGTAGGTAACATCATTGATGTAATGCTGCTGAAGGATGAAGCCAGGGATTGCTTCCTATCCCCAGAGCAAAAGCACACAGCGCTAGCTGGGGGTGCTCACCATCAGAGTCACAGCACTTTTGGTACTTTAATGCTGTCAACAAAACCTGCCTGGTGGATCAGTTAGCACAGAATTCCTGGTCTTCACAGCAGTAGGAGCTATTAATAAGGAATTACCTACAGATTTCTGTGTCTGCAGACAAATGTGTTCACAACTCTGTAAGCCTTTAACCTTGACATGGTGGTTGGTTGTAGTGTGGAAATGACCACCAAGGCCAGCAGTGGCAAGTGGCCCTGGGCAGCTGGAGGTAGCCAGTCTCTTGGTCTTCTGTTACTGTTCAAGGATAAACCTTCCTTCATCTTGCTGTCTGACATAAACACGCTCTGAATGATGGACAGGAAACTGATATTTTTGGACATTTTAATCATCAAAACAAATCAGAGCCATTTTTTCCTGCACATCCAAGTGATTGAATTTTAAAACAACTCCCCTTCCCTGAGATGGAAGGAGCTGAGCTAATGCCAGCACATGTACTCTATCCAATTTTATTTATTTCCCTGGAAGTAATTTTCTGTCTAAAAATGCAGATTTTTCAAAATCCACCATTTTCAGGGAAGGTGGTTCTGCTGGAATATTTGACAGTGAAAAGCTGAGAAGAACAGTTTGAATATCTTAATTTTTGCTACATAGCAATACCAATGCTTAGCTGATAAATGGATGTGAGAGGAAAATTAAAATTTAAGGAAAAAAACACAAGAGGATATTTTGCCATTAGTTTAGTGCAAACATTTGATACTGCTGAAGTGAGAGAACCTAGTAGTATCTAAACAGGGCATGGGGAAAAACACCTGCCAAAATTTGTTGGCACATTTGTTTTGCAAAAAACAGTGTAAGTTTTTGTCATGGCACTGAGGAGAAATGCCAGCATCCAGCTGGCTCTGATGGACATAGGATTGGCACAGCCATATAAGACATCTCATGTCATAAAAAAGAAAAAAAATTTAAGCCTGAATTAGTGTGAACATCATCTCTCCCTCCACACCTAAGCTGATGAGAGCGATGAGTGATCACCTTCTTTGCAAGTGTTGACTGCAGTTCCTTGAAGAGGCTGGTGGCACCCACGTAGGCAGTGTGAGAACAGCCCCTGCTCCCCTCCTCTGCAGGGGACAGTCCTGGATGCAGCATGTGCTTGGCACTGCCTGTTCCTCCCAGGAAAGCAGATCCTTCATCTGGCACCTGAGCCTCTCAGAGCGGACTGCAGCCGTGCTTCCCACCCAGCATCTGTCTCCTACCCCTGCGGATGGGCACGCTCCAACCTTCATCTCACACATCCCTGTAGCCTTGACTTGATGGAAGAAGGCAGTGCACAGACCCAGCAGGAGTGGCCTTATGAGCTCTCATTCTCCTCTCCTGTATGTTAATGTGAACAGAAGCAATTTCACCAAAGCCACTGCAGGCACAAACTGGGAGGGAGAGGAAACAAGACGCCTCCATCTATATCTTTTTCAGGGTTGGACATGGTCACCTTGAATTTGAGAGATAGTGAAGTAGAGGAGAAGGTGGAAAGTGTCAGTGAAGAGACAAGAAACATGCTAGGGAGAAAATAAAGAATAATCAAACAAGGGCTGAAAGCAGGCATTTATTGTACTTCTGGAAATGCTTCCAAGCTTGAAAGGATCTGAAGCACAGGAAAAACTGAGTGTTGCTGTCATCGTCCCAGGAGAGAGGGACACAATTCTTAAAGTATGTGAACTTCAGAGAAATGCAGGCTTCTGTTATGGCTATGAAGCCTATATTTTATTTTGTTTTTAATTGAAAGGATGTTTTGAATTTTTCTCACTAGCTGTTTCATTTATTCTCCAAACTAGTCAGAAATTAGCTCCTGCTAAGGAATGGACCTCGAGAATAACTCAGTGGGAAAACACTAATGAATCTCTGAAATTAGTCTCTCCATCAGAACGTGAGACACAATGTAGCACACAGGGACTTCAGTGCAGGGGAGATACGCCTGGTGGGGCACAAGGCGTCTCTGCCACAGGCACATTACTCCCCACTCTCTGCCTAGGTACTTGGAAGATATCCTGAGTGTGTCTTCCAGGAGGGAAAAGCCTGGCATTTCTGTTCTGCATGAAATGCTGCCTGGTCCATGGGGCCCTCTGGGAGCAGTGTGCCTGTGCTGAGACGTCAGTAACTTTCCGCGTCAGCTCCATGAGCACAATTCCTGTGCAGAACTGTCTGAGCATCTTTAGTCTCTGAAGATCTCTGTGATTTTTGCCGCTTCCTTTGACGATATAAATAATATGGTCTATTCTTAGCTCCACAGCAGTATATTCAAATCTTTATCTAAATTCTGCAGAATTTTCCATTTCAGATGTTTGGGCTTCCAGAGGCAGACTGCTACTTATCCCATGCATGCCATTATTCCTTTGACACATGATCTGAAAATTCAATTATCAGACCAATTACTGATTTTACTGAAATTTACAAGGAAAACATTAAAGTTTGAGTAAGTGAGAATTCCCACTGGACTGATCAGCAGAGAGACCAAAATTAAATTGTATTTTTAATAGCTTCATCCTGTTGCAATGCATGAAGAGTATCTGACTGTGAAAGCCCGTTGCCAGAAAACAAAATTCTGAACCCTGAGCAGCTCAGCAGAACTTTCAGCAGAACTCTGAAAGACTTCTTTCACTCATCATAAAAACAAGTACATGCTGTTCAAGCACAAGAGTGGGGCCAGGCCAGTGGTGTCAGAGGTGCCTTTCCAGCAGCAGCACTGGGAGTGAGCACTGCATATGAATTATCCATGCAGCTGAACCTAAGTAAAAAGAAGATGAGGTCCTAACCTTTGCTGCTAGAAAGGGCTGAACAGCATCACGTGGAGAAGCAAAGCAACAGGAAAATAACCACTTCTTATCTGGAGCTGAATCAACAGCAAAATGATATGGCATTGTCATCACTTGGTAACCCAAGAGATCTGGGCCACTCCAGGCATCGGTCTTAGATGCCTTGCACCAGACCCAGGAGAACAATGGCCATGATGGACATCTCCAAAATGCTTGTGAGGCACATGCTCCCAAAGGACACTTTTGCAGGGTATAAAGGCTTTTATCCCTTACAGCTAGCTGTGATATACACCCAGCTGTTACGGCCAGATAAACATGTGCACTCCAAAAGATTGGACTGACATCTTAAAATACAACACTCGCAACTTGCAGGTGTAAAAAAAGCAAATTCATTTTAAACATTTGCTTGAGGAACAGATGAATCAGTAAAAAGTAAAGGACAGAGAGGTAGATATCTACAGTTGCATCATCAATTAAATTACTGAAATCAGCTTAGAAACTCTGAGGTCCGCCAGCTGCTGGTTTACAAACTTAGGAAGGGGCAGTGCCTGAACAAGGTCTCTGTTTGGACCTTGTGCCTTCTCCAAATTTTTGCAGTACCCAGAACTATGCTTCTTAACAGGGCTGAAGATGGGGATTTGGGTAGGTTTGTGTACTGATGACACAAAACTGTCCAGAGAAAGTAAGGAACTTACTAAAGAGGGTGTAAATGTTTGAATTCCCATCTGCACAGTGTCACGGTACAGGGGCTCTCACTCCCCCAATTTTCCCCACCTCCACAATATCTCTCCATCTTCCAGCATGACAATAAGGAGCAAGAAAAAGCACAGAAATGCCTTTTAACCTTCAGTCTCCATCAAATCAGAATTTCCTGATGATGCATAATGCATAAGCACTTAGTGTGTTCCTTGTGAGGAGGGGTTAATGAGTGAAATGAATTGTGTTGTGCCAGGGCCTGATTCCTTTGGAAAGCTCCTCTCCCCTTCCAGAGCCTCTGGATTTATCTTTCTTAAATAAACACACTTCAGACCATCGATGGAGTGTAAATAAGTCAGGGCAGCAGCAAGAAAGCAATTGCCAGTGAATAATTTGTAGAGCTGCTTGCAGCTGGCCCATCCTCCTGGGGCCAGACCTGCTGGTTGGCAATGCCCTGCTTATACCTTGATGATCTTGGTACATAAGCTCCCTCATTTAAAAAGGTTTCCATGATCCCCACTCATTCTTTTCCTCTACCCTCCCTCCCTTTCTGAGCTGTAATCGCCAAGACACCGTTGACTGCAAGTACTTCAAACAATAACCTTCTGAATGATTTAGCAATGCAGCTCCTTCAATAACAGGTTCCTCTTGGATGAAATACATTCATAGTTATGTAGGACAGAGGTTTTGGAATGCTATTAAATTTACATGGTGAGCTGGCAGAACAGCTATCTTCATCTGACACGAAGAATGGGAAAAACAGCCTCTTCACAGTAGCAGGGAAATATTTACAAATACAGAAAATTCCCATCAGTGTTCCTTACCCCAGCTGAGGGATGAGGACCATTCACATTAAAATGGAAAATCTTGTAAGGTTATGAGTCCATCAGGCTGGCCTGGAGCAGCTGGATGGGAAGTTTGGTGGGGTAGGTCTTGCATGGGTGTTACTTGTTTGAAAAGGCCCTAATGCTGGAGCAGGCTTTATACAACTTCTCATAGAAATGAAGAAGAGAAAGAAAACTTGCTGGAGTGCAGTGAAAGCAGGTAAGATACCATGTCACACAAACTCTGGTTTGGTTTTGGATGGGCAAGTGAAGGTAGCATGGCCAAAGGTGAGGAGACAGCATTCCTATGGAGCAAGCAAAGCTTTGTCCAGGGCACCGATATCAGAGAGAGAAGGGCACCAGCACCTGACACTGCAGCTCAGAAGGATGTTCCCTGCAAAACACTGTTTCTTAGGAGTTTATTGTCCCTAATTCAGCAACATGCAGAGCTCACAGGTGAGTGGTGAAGGCAAGACTCACCACATCCATGACAATAAATAGAAACTGGGTCGACAAAATATTGCCTGCTGTAGACCATGATCCCTTCAGCTAAGCCTCTAGGGAAAGGCCACAGGCTCATGTCTTGGGCCTCAGCAGGCATTAACTACAGATGCAGCCAGATTATGCCTAGCCCAGCCCAGCCAGAGAGCAGAAGAGGTTTTCCTGGAGCTAAAGAGTGAGCCAAAACACAGGTGACAAGGGCCAATCTCACTGTGAAGATCATGGGCTGTGATGGAAGGGAGCATGGGCCCACAAGTGGCATGTTCCCAACTTCACCTCCCATGCTGAGGCTGAGAGCAGAGCTGCTGGAAAGCTCCTGTGCCACCTTCCCATCACAGCAGGGCAAGGTCATCAAAGACTCAGCACCTCAGTGCTGTGTATGAGTGACATACAGGGTAGCCATGAGACAGGGTTCAGCATGAACAGCCAAATGTCCATCAGGAGTGGCTTTGCTGACTCCTCTGTGATACGGCACCAGCACCATTGCTGACACTGACCAGCCTCGTGTGTATTTGCTGTGTTTTGGGGAGCACTGTGCTGCTCACCAGCTCAGCCCCATGGCACTGTTCCCTGTCTCACGAGCGCTGTGTCAGTGACATCACCAGCCTGGGATGGTTTGGAATGGCAATGCTAAGGCTGTCCCCTCCTCCAGCCAAGCCAGGATCAGTGCACCCAGAGACAGCTTGCTTAGGCAGGCTTTCCAATGAGGGAGGAGAGTGTCAGAGGAGGGATGCAGGGCTGCTGGGCATACTGCATCCTTGTCCACCTCAGAGCTGGCCTGCTTCTCCTTTTAATGTGAGGGACCCATGTTGGCAGGAGAGATGTGACCCCGAGCAGCTGAGCACCCATGACCTTTGAAGAGCCTGTGGCATTTTTTACAAGAGTAGAGAAGCATTTACAGCGACACTGTGGCCAACCTCCAAAGCATGCAGATTACTTTTTGTCTCCTTAAATATTCTTTGCGGTGTCCATCAGCTCTAGAAATGCCAAAAGCACTGGAGCGGCTCCAGCTGAAACAGATAACTTGGTGTTACTCATTTGGCAAAGCAGCATTTTCACCTCCCATCCTAAACTGTTGTGCGTGGTAAGCAGGCTGTTCAATAACCTCTACATTTAACCTCAGCAGAGGCTGCCCCCCAGTCATTGTCACAGTAGTGGCTCCGTGGTAAATAAGCAGTTGGAAGGAAGAAGTAGTATGGAAACGTATGATCCCTTTATAAAACTCACTGGGCTGTAGGTAGCAAATAACTTCAGCAATTCCCAAATGGCCTCAAAACATAGCGGCTGCAGAGGCAAATTAGTCATTTTGTGCTCTAAATACTTAATGTCAGTGCTAAAAATGAAGAGATGGAAGAATGTTGTGGAGAAGCAGATCAGGATGCGGCCAAAAACAAACCCCATCCTCATCTGGTGTAACTCGATGTGGAGTAGCAGCAGAACCAACACAGCAGTGGTGGCTGACGGCCACTGCCTGGCCAGTTCTGTGAGCACTGACCGAGCAGCACTACAGGAGAACAATCCATACACTGTTCCAAATATTGATACTGAAAACCAACAGTCTCTGATTTTTTACAGAGAAAATGTTTGAGTTGCAGAGTTCAAAACAGGGGCCAAAAAGATGACTTCAAAGGTGCTGTCCACTGACAGGCCAAGGGACATTAAAGGAACAGCATGAGGCTTTTCTCCTTGTGTGGGAAATAAGGAGGGGACAGACAGGAAGCTGACATTGCGGAAGAGAATTTTTTAAAAAATAAGGGACTAATAAGTACAGGCTGTGGTGTGCCTTGAGAGGGATCAATGCAGCAGCTTTCCAATGCAGGCTAACTGAGGCAGCAGTAATGTGGACTGGGAGCAGCTCTCACCCCAGGATGGGCAGAACAGGAGCTGCTCGGAGCCGACCAGTCCAGCTGGTGGGTATTGTATCCACGGGCTTTGAGCTGGGAATGGAGCCTGGTGCTTGGGCTCTTTTCCTCATTTGATTAGCTCCTTTTCCTTTGGCAGCTGAAAAGACACTTGGCAGCACCAGGGCTTCACATCTTGTTGAGTTGAATAGGAGGGAGCAGGGTTTTGGCAGGGACAAAAGAACATACCACTGCTCCATCAAATGGCCTCATTACTGAGTGCTGTGGCTCACAAGGAGCAAAGGAGAGCTTACTTCTGGTAGGCAGACATGGGATGGAAATGCATTTCCAGCTTGACCTATTGGTCTGAAGATACCAGCTCAAAGGCAAGTTGAAAGCTTGACAGTTTTTATCTGTGGAGGAGATGTAAGTGTGTATTGTCTATCCCTGAGGTCTGGAAGCCAGCCTGAGAGTGTGTGTGTGTGTCTGTTGAGCCCAAGTCAGTGAGCTAAGCCACCTGAAGCAGAAGAGTGGCACAGAAAATTAAGGGGCAGGCAGGTTTTTAGGAGGGGCTTGGAGTGCCCTGACTGCTCAACAGCTGCTTATTACCTGATCATGTTAGGACCAAGGGTAACAGGTATATTGTCCCCTTTTCAATCCTCTGGAAAAACCAGAACATGAGATATTGCCAGCAAATACACCAAAGAAGTATAATACAACCACCCAGTTGGCTGTATATTAGCTCTAACTTATTCTCTAAATTTATTAGAGTATAAATCAATACTATTTATTCATTCAGGCATAATGACAAGAGTGTCCATGCAAATACCATTAACGTCCTGAGCAGATGCATTTTAAAAGACATCTAGGTGAGAATTTTTAGCGAGCCAATAATAATGTATCCTGCAAAGTCTATTTTCTCTATCATTATGTCCAAGAGATGGGATTTTCAGGAACATTCATTGTTCCCTGTTGCTAACAATTTACAGTCAAGCCCAGTGTGAATCAGGTTAGGTCAATACCAAGCACCTTGGAAAATCGCAGCTCCTGTATTAATATTTTGAACTATTTTGATAGCCTGTTGTACAGAGAGTGCCACACAATTTAAGTCATGGTTAAGTGGGGGTGAGTGCATAGAAAGTAGTCCAAGAGTATTTGCAAGTGAAAACACAAAGTGATCTCTAAGGAATCATTTCATGTAGAAGTGAAGTTCAGCCATGTAGGGATGAAAGTTATGGCAGTGGAAGTTGATCCAGGAACACAGCAAAGGAGTTTAGGATAGAAAATTATTAAGTGCACAATACTCTCTGTGGGTACTTGCAAGAAGGATGAAATGGGGACAAGAATGTAAAATGGCTGTGGTGGTTTTGATACAAACATCCAAGTCCCATGCCCTCCCCACTCTTAAATCAGGTCTCATTCCTACTGGTCCATCCTCGAGCCCCAGGAGCTCCCTGTTGACCCCCCCTGTTTTCCCCCACTGAATGTCCCTTGGGAAGAGGGGGAACAGAATGACTGGTCAGACTGGTTGTCTGCTGCTTTTCCAGCAGCCTGTGCCTCCTGGCCCTGCACTGCATGTATCCAGCTGCTCCCCAGGAGTCAGGGAGGGTGACACACCAACACTGCCCATCAGGAGCAGTGGTGGCAGCAGACAGGCCAGCTCTATTTCCCTGCAGGCAGGCTTCCCATGGCAGCCCCCCAGCTCTGGGCAGAGCTATAGGGACCAAATTCCAGCCTTGCTTCTCCAGGGCAATTTCGGAGGAATTCCCTGACATTAACTTAAATTTAAAACCATTTCAAGGAGGAGGAGTGAGAGGCAAACCTCATAATCTCAAAACTTGCTCAGACAGAGGCTCTGCTCCACATACCAAGATGAATAATAAATAGCAGTCATCCATCCATCCATGTGGATGGATTGGCTCTGCCCACAGCAAACGGTGTGAAAAAAAAGTGTGAGGTGAGCATTTCCCATCAGCTCTCCCTCTGGGAACCTCTTGCTCACATGGTATTGATTGAGAAAAGGTACAAAGAAAAAACATTCGTTAAATAAAATGTTTTAACATCAGGCAGGATATCAATGGCTGAGTTGTTCATCATCCCAAAGAGTCTCTGAGGAAAGGAGAGGGAGAGCTTGAGCCCAAGGCTGACTCCAGTCCAGGGCAGAGACCAGCACCCACACACCCTAATGTCTTCAATCCCTCCTGGCCACCCCAGGGAAATGCCCAGGCCCCCTCCTCCTCCCCTTACTGTGTGGGGAGCCCACTTCAGGCATGGTGGAGCTCCGTGTAGGTTGTGCTGCTGAGGAGCTGAGAGCCAGCTCAGAGGAGCTCCTGACCCAATGCCTGTCATTTTCCCAGGGCATCCATGCGGCCTCCTGGGACACAGAGGAAAAGCTCTGGCAGCTCACTTGGCATCATGATGCTCATCTTTTAGGCATTCCCATGAGACACGAGGGAGAGGAAGGACAGGAGCAGTGCCTCTGCAGGCGTCTCAGCCGGCACTGGAGAGCCTCTCCCCTCCCTGTCTGATACCAATCCCATCAATGATCCCGGAGGCATTTGACTGCAGCAGTCACTTACGTAAAGGCAGCTTGCACATTAGATGCACCATGTGGTGGAGTCCCAGACTTGCCTGCCTGCTCTCATCAAGGGAGGGTGGTGTCAGACTGGGGCCATGGGTGTCATGGGTGAGACATGGGGGGCACAGGGGTCTGTGCTTTGCCTATGCCTGATGCTCCCTGTCTGTTGTCCGGGCACTTGGCTCAAAAGGCCGTAAGAGCAAAGCCATCCTTGCAGCCACAGTGAAAGAACTGACTGCAGCTTGGACTGCACACAGATATTAACACACTGTACGGCTCTGGAAACCTTGGAAAACGGGCAAAAACGTGTTTCTTTCCTGGAAGAGCTGGAGCGATGCTCTGGTGCTCTGGCACCTCCCTGCCTGCCTCACTGCCCTGGGCTGTGGAAGGGGGAGGCAGCTCTGGCAGTGGGAAACCGGGGTGGCCAAAATCAATAGTGAGCTGCAGCCCTGGCTGGGGAGCTCCTGGGACCGGGGAAGTCTCTGCCTTGGATAATAGATTATTTTTAACTAGCTCCAATCTTCAAACACTGTAGCTTAAAAAAGGGGGTAAAGAAAAGAATAGCTGATTTGTGCAAGCTCCCCTGCTCCCATTAAGTCTGTAGAAGTGGTGCTCTGCATTTCAATGGGGGCAGGACTGAGCTTCTCATGAGATAAATTGCACCCTGTCCCTTTGCATGCTCTGTGCAGCTACTCCTGGCTTGTTTAGCTCTGCTCTTTCCTGGCCCCCCTACGAACACCCCTCCCTCTCTGAAACGCTCCCCAGCAGATTTTTTTGTTGTTGTTGTCATTTAGCTATTCATTTTCCATAGGCTGCCTTCATTCCCGTGGCCTTTTGCAGCTAGGAGACAAGATGTTGCCTTGGAAACAAAGCCCCTTAGATGTTTGGAGTCTCTGGGATTGCTCTGTCTGCTCCCGAGTGCTTTTAGGTTATTTTTATTAACCACACAAAGATGCAGCAGGCTCGTAGCCAAGGCAGAAAGTAGCCCTGGGAGGTGGAGGGAAGGCAAGAAGAGTCTTACTGGCATCGTTCACTCCGCTGGGGATGTTTTTTTGCGATGCACCATGGGCTGAATGCCTGCAACAGAAATGGCATCTCCAGAGAGTGCTGCACAGGCAGGGCTGTTCCTGGGGCTGGGATGGCTGCAGGCAGGCAGAACTGCAGTAGTGATGGGGAGAGAGGCTTGCCAGGAGATAAAAAGCCAAAGTAACCAGGAAGAGAAGGAGTTAGGAATCACAGAATTTGGATTTCTTGGGGTTTCTCACTTTCCAACTAACTGGCTGTGCCATGGAGGGACCCAGTGTGCACTCGGCTGCCGAGATGGACGTGGTGACTACAGGCTTGAGCTGCTTATTTTTAGAAGAAATCAGATTTCCAGACCCATTAGGCAACTGTGAAAATCTCTGCTCCAAGGTTTTATTGGCAATTCTGCTCTGTACTGCTGGGCAAGTCCAGGGCAGCACAAACAGACCCCAATCCTGAGCTTTGCTCCCAGCTGGATGGCTGGAGAATGCTGGTTTCTTCTGCCCCAAATCTGTCTGTGGGAGAAGTCTGACCCCTTCTGCAAGGCGGCTTTGAGAAGCAGTCAGGCTGTACTGTTATCACATCCCATTATCCACTGGCATCACTGCATGACACTGCCAAATCCCAGTCCCTCCATGGAGGACATTTTGGAGTAGGCTTCTACTCCTTTTTCTGCAAAGATGTAAAAAAAGAAACAAAACAAAAGCAGATTAAAAGAAGCTCCCTAATCCCCAGATGGTACTTGAAATATTTCCAGTCCAGCCAAAGTATTCCAGAAAAAAAGTGAATATATATAATTTTCCAAGAAATACTCAGTACAGTATTAAGCTCATGCCTTGCTGCTCATGCCAGCACAGTCCTCTGCTCTGTACAGCCACCAGAGAGGGCTTCCCACTGCAGCAGCTGCAGGACTTGGGGAGAGTGGCACAAAGAGAGAGGGAGCACAGAGGGGAAGGAAGGAATGCACCTTCAACAGGATGAACCTGAGAGACAGAGGGTGAGGACTGGCAGTGCCACATCCCCAGAGACAAACACCACCAGGTCACAGTGACAAGAGCCTCGACCATGGTGCTGAGATGGTGCAGCCATTTTCATTCTTGGCTACAGGCAGACACTGGTGCCATCCCCACTGTTCTGTGGGGCTTGAGGTGACCTGTAATGGCAGCAAAGGGTTTTAAGGGAGGGATTCACCCTCTATCCATGTGATTTGTATCACACAGGCTTACATACAAGGGAGAAAATCTATTGTTTTGTGGTATTTTCCACCATAGCTGAGCTGCACAGATGCCCAGGCTAGCAAGATGCTCCCAGATTTTCTTATCCCTTCTGGTGCATCCTCACCAGAGCAAGGAAGTCTGCCTCACCCTCACAAGTGCCATAAATTCTGGGTGCTTTTTTCCCATTGTTGTTGATCTTCCTTGTCGTTACTACATGATGCCATGGTTACACAGATGTAGGACTAATTCAATGACAGCAGTTTATGTGCTTTTTTGGTTTTGATATTCTTTGATGCTATATTTGTGTCAGAAGAATAAATAATAAATATACACAACAGCATCAAAGATTTCTTCCAGCCCCCAGCCTATTTCTGCCTACCCTTGTTAAGCTGTTAGAAAGGTAGTTCTCTGCCAGCCACTTATCTTATGAACTATCCTGTCATCTAATGATGCACCTGAGGTCCCATTTATCCGTTTTATCTGAAAAGAGCGGTTAATAAAAATAAAGTTCCTCTTAATATCCCTGAGAACAGCTTCCCCTGGAACAGCAACACTCACAATCAACCCAACAGGTTCCTTCCACTCCCTCTTCTTTCCCTTTCCCTCTTCTTCCTCTCCCACCCTCCCCCTATCAAAGGGTTGGGGAACTTTCTTGATGCTCTTGTAAGAAAAATATAGGACATTTTTTCTCTGCAGCAACCTGAAACAATGTGTGAGCAAATCTGTTGATGTGTGATGTGCCTCAGCTCTGGTAAGGAGGAACTTGCTCGAGGTTAGTCTCTGTAATCCCTGCTGATCAAAGGAAGAACTCCTCCAAGCCTGTTACAAGCACCCAAGTCTTGATTTTGCTGCAAATACAGAAGCACAGGGGAGATTTAACTAAAAAGTTGTCTTTCATCTGCTCTGAACTCTGGGGCTCCTTTTAAGCAGCTACAGACTCCTTGACCAGTCACTGCTAAACCTCAGCCACATCAGATGCAGCTTCCACTCACAGCAGAACTGCAGCCAAATGCTCCTCTGCCCCCACCTCTGGTCCTCCCTGCAGAGAAGGGTTCACAGTCACCTGGAAATTAAGAGGGAAAGAAGCCAATTTTTCAGTTCTGCTGCCAAGTGGAAGAATTACTATTCTTTGGCTGCTGTGATGCCTAATGTCACATAGCAATGCAAGAGATAATTTTGAGACCCCCCACATCATCACAAAGCTTGAGTATGCACAGCAAACCCACTGACTGCTCTGTCAGTGGAAGGCAGTATGAAATCCCTATCCAGAAATCCCAGTTATGGGTTACAGAAGAAATTATGGGTTATGAGAAGAAAAGAGGCAACAGGGAGATGAAATATAACAGGGTTGAGGTGAAGGAACGGATTTTACTTCTCCCTGTTTTCCTTTAGGTATATATATATAAAAGAGATCACCAAGTGAAAAAGGACCATAAAATGAAACAGGGCTGTTTCTGGTTGAAACACCATCTCTTTCTTCAGGGACAGATGAGTGTAACCCACAGTCTTAGTCCTTCATCACAGAGGCACTGATAAATCTGTGAGATTAATTGTAGAGTGCAGATTAGCACCCACCGTTCAGCATCAAGCTCTGAGCATTAAAGTAATTACTAGGTTCCAGCACTGCACGACTTCTCAGCAGGAAGGCGCTGCCCTAAAAACCATCATACACAAGTGGCATTTATCCAGTGATGTTAAAAAAATCTTTCTCCTGGGAATGCACCCACCATAGGAGCTGGTCCTGTTCCAAAGACAAAGCCTGGTTTCCCCCTTTGTGGTAGGAAAACTCAGAATGAAACTGTGTCCCCTCTGCCCTGCCGCCCTTAACACAGTCACCCAGAGGGATGTTGGTGTGGAAAACCTTAAAGACATTTGAAGAGTAGAAGATGTACAGGCTAAACCCATCAGTAATTCCCAAACCCATAGTGGGTTCCCAGAGAGTCACTCCCACTCTGTTCATCCTCAGCTGTTGCAATGAATGGGAAATAGCCATTTATTTTACAAATGCCAGGAGCCAATGCAGCTTCCCCACCTGTGTTCTCACTGTGGTATCTCAGGCATTCCCCTGCCGTTTACTGCAGCACAAATACTCGAGTGCTGTTACATTTTATGGACTTCTACCCAGCAGAGGATATTAGGGGGAGGAGAGGGCAGTAAGCTGCAAGGATTTTGCTCTCTCATCTTTACATGTTTCCAGCCTGCTCCTCAGCACTGCGGCAGAGCACTTCCCTGCGGAGCATGAAGCCATGCGGCTAATGTCCCCCATCTGTGACTCTCTGTCTCATCCCCTCCCTGGTGGGCAGTGCTGTCTGTGCCTGCATGGCCTGAAAGTCCTCAGCAAGAGATGATGTTTGGGCTTTCAGATCCTGTACCCAGCCCCTTTGCTCAGTGCTCTGTAGGGCAGAAGACCCATTAAACCATCCTGTTCTTGGAACAATGCTGGTGGAGCGTGCAGTGGCTCCTGGTCTCTCAGGGATACCCTCTTCTTGAAATAGAGGGGGCTGGGATGGACAGAGTGCTGTTTTCTCTCCTGCCTTTCCAGCTAGTGGGTCAGGACCTATTTTGAGAGCATTTAACACATGCTTTCTGGCTTTCCCATCCTTGCTTGGAAAAATCAGGTCAGCTACCCACCGTGTTTGTCTCGCTCAGCTCTGGAGCTTCTCTGAGCTCCTCAAGAAGAGGGGAGGACCCTGCATTTCCTAGAAAAAAGCAAATTCAGGAAATGACTTGTCCTTGCAGGTTGAGTTTCATGTTGTTGGCTCGTGGGTTTTCCCCCCAGTAGTGAATGAACCACTATTTTCTACAGGACATGGAGCTATAGGAATTCTTACTATGGTGGTGGCCAGCTGGCAGCCCAAGAGCTTAGTCTAGACCATGCATTATCCAGTCTCTGGATTGCCATCAGTCCAAGCAAACCAGGAATATTATATGTGTTGCAGGAGGGGAAAAGAGGGTTATACCCACATAAGGGCTGGCAAATTTTATTTGATCAACTGCAGTATCATACAGAATGGGAATGAAGGTAGTACTGAACACAGAGCAGTTGGCCTGCTGTAAGAAACATAATAATCTGTAATATTAGTCAGATTTGTAATATTAGTCTGTTATCTGTAATATTAGTCAATTATCAGTCCTGCTCAATGTCTCCCCAAGCAGGAAGCAGCAGACAGAAAAAAACAGCTGTAACAAGGTTTCAGGCTAGAGATCCTAGACCACTTCCCAGACACACAGAACTGTTTGGCCAGGACAGTCAGAGGTGATGGTGCCATCTTGGCTCCACAAGGATATGAAAACCAGGACTGTACTGATTGCCAGCTGGACAGCACAAGCTCATGAGAAGATCTGGATGCCACTGTAGCTGTTGGGTTATGATGTTTTCTGTAGAGGAGAGTCTATCTGCTCCTAGACAGACAGCAGCCCTTCAGCATTGTATCCAAGTCAGCCAACCTTTTTGTGAGAGGTTTACACGAGGGTAGATGGCTACTGTGACTCTGTGGAAAGCCAGCCGTCTCTAACTTAGCTTTGTAGGCTTAGCTTTGTTGTGTTATGCAAACTGCTAGAGAGTACAACGCTGAGCTTTTGTGTAAACCCCTTTCCCAGACCACTGGGATCTGTGTCCAGAGTTTTGCATTTCCACTTCCATCTAACAAGAGCAAAGAAATGAAGTTTGGGTGCCCACCTCAAGGTAATCTCCACATATTATAGATATTAATAAGCCACTGGAGAGATTTTTACCTGCTCAGTGCCTTCCAGGATCTCTCAGCAAGCCAAATGCCAAGCCGAGGTGGGAGGCCTCAATTAAATGTTCTGAGGGTAGATGGAAGGGTGCAAAAGGGAAGTTGTCTCTCCCACAATGCACAGCAGCTGCTTAATGCCAGACAGACTTCCACAGATTGAGAGGTCAGCTCTGAAACACAGATGTGTGAGAAAGAGAGAGTGAGGGGGAGAGTCGTACATGTAGCTATTTATTCAGTGTCTACAAAAACTTCTAAAGATTTGGAGATGGGCCCTGGATGTCTCTGGAAAAGGCATATTCCCCAGCCATACTTTGTTTCCAGGATTTCTTCAGCCTGAAATGCTGTGAAAATCACTGGCTTTTGCTGCAATGCAACCACACTTTGGCTGGGAAGTGGGGTCCATATTTCTGAGACACTCTGTAAGGAGAAGAGGGAGGTTTTCAGTTTATGAAACATGTTCTGCCGCAAAGTTACAGGACATCATTTCTCACTGGAGTACCAGAGGCACATACTGCTGTGCCCTGAGGTCAGCATCTGGGTCCCCCACAAGGGATCCCTTGCAAGGACATCCTTTTTGCATGCTGGATGGTCTCAAGACATCAGTTTGATTACCCCCAGGTTCATGACTCATGATTGCCACTACTATTTTCACAAGATTGCTTGCTGATGACTGGTACTCTGCTGATTTGCCTCATACCACCAGCCAAATTGCACTATTGCACTGCTTATCTTTTCCCTCACTGCATGGATTTTCTGAAATGTTCTGAGAAGTAGCTCCTGCTACAACCAGCCACCAGAGGAAATTGCCCCTGGGTTAACCTTCAAGATAGGCTAAGTGACAAGTATCATTAATCAGAGTAAATGACAGCAAAAATAAAATTGATATTTACTGGGATTTAGTTCACCAAAAGGAAAGGACAGTTTGGCACACCAGCTCATATCTCCAGTGACTGTAACACTGCACAGCTCTGTAGGGTTTAGCAGATTTGTACCACACAGCTTCACACAAGGTTTTGCCTCTTCCTTAAATTTCCCCTTCCAGAAAACTATTCCTTTTGGAAAAAAAGGATGAAAAAAAAAATCTCCTAGTCAGTGTCCAGGCAACTTCAAAGGATCAGAGCTAGGATTTGCCCTGGGATAGTCAGAGATGGGGACCTGGGTCCTACTCCAGTGTGACTCTACAGCAGGCAGGGCAGCAGCAGCTCTGCTGGTACCCTCATAGTGCAGCTCTGCTGGTATCTTCATGGGCACCAGTTATGGGTGGTGGTAAGGAACAAGTAATTAGAGGTGGTCTGTATCAGTGTGATGGAAAATAACTTGCTTCCAGAGACAAACGCAGCTGCCAGTAGTGTCAGACTGCAGGGAGGGGCCCCTCTCCCTTCCAGGCAGGAAACACATTAATTGGGCTGTGTGGCTGTTGTGAGTGAAGTCACGAGTTTGTATGCTGAGCACAGGCTGTGAGCTTGGTGACAGTGACATATGGGAGACAATTAAATAACTGCAGTTATGTCCAGGTTAGGGAGAGAACAGATCCCCTTTTGAACTGGATTTATACCAGAAGTGTGGTGCACAGGTAGGCCCACAACCTGGGGTTAGGAATGACACATGCCAACTTCCCGCTGTGTTTACAAGCTTCTTGTTCACATATGCCTGTGGATTTCAGACCCTGCCCTAGCCTTACAGAACCCTCTCCATTCCCCCACCAGAGCGGAGGTTTGTTCTTTAGCAAAGAGTTATTTGGTCTCTTGGTTTGATGTCTAAAGTTTGGATGTATAATTTCACCGTACCACGGTCTCTAAGCTCAGCTGTCTCCCCAGGTCATGCCCAGACAGCTTTAATTCTCCTGCTGTAGGTGGATGGAATCAGCATTCAGGAATGACACAAAGTGACAAATCCCACTCTCCATAATGAACAGCCCAAAGGCATTCAGCTCAGGTGTTAGGGTTTCGCCTGCTATGGAAAATGCAGGCCACTGGGGAGTGGCAGTAGGACGTGTAGGAATGCTGCAGAGATAGGCTAGGGTGCTCATGCTGGCTAAGAACCAGCATGAAGGAGACCAGCCTGACCTCTTTATCCCTCTCCCAGATGCCATGTTCTGAGGAGATGGGAGACAGAGCAGCAGCGAAAGGCAGAGGCAGCAGTGGTGGAATGAGCCCTGCACCATTTTGTAGCTCCTTCCAGCAATCCCAGGGGCAAGCACTGCCTATTTTTAGCTCCCGAGGTAGCTGAAATACCACCGTGATGTTCATTAACGACAACCCTGTCGGATGGGAGCTGCAAGGCAGGGGGGTGGGGGGCTGCTTGGCCTGTTTTGTTTTGCTTTAATTGCTGGCTGCAGTACAGAAGCAGAGCGTGGCGGGAGGCTCGGCTCCTCTCACCTCGGGAAAAGCAGACCCCGGGGGAGGCAGGCAGGGAAAAGTCAATCAGGCAGTATTTAAAAATCTACCTGCTGGGCCCAGAGGGAGCTGGAGATTTTAATGTCATTCCCAGCTTGAGATACAGCCTGGAGAGTGAGAAAAGAAAGGGGTATCTTCTCTTCTTGGAGCCTTAATTGCTTGTTAAATCATCCAACAAATGCCTGAACTCCTGGATGGCCGCATGCTCCTTGACAGAGGGACTTCAGCCTTGGCAGGGGGAAGGGGTATTTTTAAAAGTACTCATTTTACCTGCTTTTTCTGGATCTGTAAAACCAGGAGTTCAGTGGTTCACTATGCAAAATAAAGCTAAGTCTGGAATATTTTTATTACTGTTCAGCAGAACCAATAAACTTTCCTTTGAGTTCTTCCCCTGTTTCAGCCTGCCGACTCTTAGTCTGCCCTGCAGGCAGGTGTCCATGGTGTGGGACAGCCTCTCCTGTCCATAAAAGGGACCTCCAGTGCCTGCAGAGGAGCATGTACCAAATAATGCCCTGCCCTATGTGCTCAGCCCCACTTCTGGCCCACCAGACTCACAGATAACCACAGCCAGAAATGTCTGTGCCTGGTCACTCCTGTTCTGCCTTGTCATTGCTGTTCATCTCTGTTTCTGCTCAAAACCCCCTGTGTTGGGTCTTACTGATGGGGAACTGCCACAAGTCTCTCAGTAGTTGAAGAGGTGACACAGCCATTTCCCAGCACAGAAAATACGATGATTGTGCCATTCCCTCTGATGTTTTACAAAAAGCAGCCTGCAGTTAAATCCACAAAACTCAGAAGAAGCCCACACCATGCCCATGACAGCTGGAGAGCTTCAAATGTGCTTTGCCATTGCAGACAGATGGACAGATCTGTGACTTACACCTATAACTCCCTCCAGCAGTCAAGATAATATAAAAAGACATCCTTCTACCTGACTGGAAGCATTAATGGTTTTCCTGCATCACTCATGCACAAATAATGGGGCCAAGGCAGACCACAGCCATTAGCAGGTTTTATGTCATTTGTAGTCTGTGAAAAGAGCAGAATTGCAGCTCCAGCAGGACTGGCAAACCATACAGATGATTTATGAATATTCACTCAGCTCACAAAGCACTCCGGGGCAGAAAACAAGCTTTTGAAATTAAGTGAACTCTTCAAGGTTCTTCGTTTGTCTTAGCTTTGAGGTGTGAGTCACCAATACTTTTTCTCCAAAATGAGCAGAGTCTGTACAGAGAGCTGGGAGGATTCCTGGGCACTAAAATATGAAGTTAAGTGCTCTGTGAGAAAGATTTTATGTTCATAAAGCCTTCAAAGCATAGAGTCCACCCCATTAAGTTTTATGGGATACAGTACTGAGACATACAGTACTGAGACTTCTTCAGCCCATAAAGGCTGGATGTTCAGGGCACCTGAGGCTCTTTCATTGAGCACTGAAATCTCCAACAGCTTCAGTCTCCAGTGCTTTCAGTTTGGTGCCCTGCAATTTTTTCACAGTTTCAATGCTCAACAAAGAGGCTACAGAGTTTTGATCCTGACCATACAGACCCTGTCATACACTTGTCATTCCCATCCATACAATAAGGTTATTGTGGTGCTCCTGAATGATGGCACTTTTAATTGTACCCAGCAAAGCATGGGCAGATCCTGCACTCCCCTCTCAAGATTTGTGTTTCTTGTCTGCACCTGCTGGCTTAGATCAAACACCCTGGAAGGCCAAGATTTCCACCTGCATTCAGCCAAGAATGGGTTCAGTCTAGCAGACAAGAGACAAGGTAGTAAAACATGAAGGTTGTCTTCACAAGTTTGCTGTACACACACAAGGAACAAGAGCTCCTCTTTTCCAATTAATTATGGCAATAATAGTTGGGTTTGTTTCAGCTAGTAGAAATACGAGACATTTTCAAAACAATGAAAGAAAAACTCTGCAGATTAGTCAACATCCCAAAGATTTCAGGAGTCTGTGGGTGCTGTGGGACATTTACTTCTTGCAAAGCAAGCAGAGAGGGTCATGAATTTGAGTGCCCTGCTTCACAAATGAGTGAAGCATCAGCCACTGTGGACTACTACAGGAGGGCTGAACTCAGCTATTCCAAGGCTGTCTAGACGTTCCCATCCTAAATCTGAGACATGTTCCGGACCCAAGTTGTGTTAGAGCACTATCCTACAGGAACAGCTGCTGTCCCAGTGAATCTCATTTTTCTCACCAAAAAAATCTCCATCTGAAAATGGCCAGCTGGCCCTGCCCTCACCACCATGCTCCGTAACCGTGGGAGATTCCTCTCCCTCTGAGTCACAGAGCACCACAGCCAGCCAAGGTGGTCTGCATTAACATGAATTAGCCCTCATAACAGGGGCTTATACCAAAGGACAAGAATTCAGGAAAAGCAATAAACCAGCATCTGGAAAAAATTGTTTCTGGAGTCTTCCTGCTGTTCTTTCTGATACAAAGCCCCCACTTCAGCAAGGTTCCAGACTCAGTTAAAGCAGGCATTGTTGCTAACAATTTTAAATATCTTTGTACATATATGAATTTCTTTCTGTTCTTATGAAATTCCACACATGTGCAGTGCAGCCTGCTTTGTCTGTTGAACAGAAATACTTGTTGATACGAGGTGGATTGCACAAACAATCTTTTTCCTTGTGATTTCCTTCCTCCATCCTTCTTTTGCCCTTTCAGCTGGATCACACAGTGTGTATGCTAAAGCCCTATCTTGAGAAACACAGCCTCTTTACTCCTGATGGTTTGGTGAACTGTTTCTGAAATCTCTGGCTCCAAATTCTGCCTTGAGCATCTATGTGACCTCTTGTTTCTTTCCTCTGCAGGCTGATGCCAAGATGGTCTGCGATGTCGTCAGTCGGATGGAGGACACAGAGCCCTTCTCTCCAGAGCTGCTGTCAGCTATGATGAGGCTCTGGGCAGACTCTGGGATCCAAGAATGCTTCAACCGGTCCCGGGAATATCAACTTAACGACTCAGCCCAATAGTGAGTATTCCTGTCCACATTCTTTCATGTTAAGAAGCTGCATTTGGTTTTGTTAAAGTTTTAACTGAAGTGAATGACTTCACAGCAGTGGAACTGAACGTGTCTCTGCTTACAGTCTGGGATGTGTGTTGTGTCACAGACCTCTGCAAAGCACAAAGGATCAGGCAGGACATTCATGTCCCCTCTTGGCCAGTCTGGGGCCAGGTCTGTGACCCCAAGGCCAGGTTCCCCAAACTGCTCCCAAATGTCTCAAGGTAGGTTTTTGCAAACATGGATCTAGCAAATATAGGCAGATCAACCTGTAGGCACAGCAGATGGCTCCTTTGTCTATCTGATTAAGAACAGAAGAGTGTGATCACCTGCTTTGTACAGCGCACAGCTCTTGGGTTTGCTTTTCTTTCCTCTTTTTGCTTTTCTTTCCCACTGTACTTTCCATAGTTGAGCAGTGTACTGATAGGTCAGCTGGGTTACAACCAAGGGTAAGGGACATCTTTACTTTTCCTGGGGCATTGAGTTATTCCTGTAATACAGTCAGTGGCTTCTCTGCCATGAGGGACCACATCCAGATGTCATTCAGTGGTGATTGTCAGAATCCATGGCTTTGGTTCATGCTGTCATGAGGACAGGACATCCATCCAGAAATGGCTGCTGTGGCTCTGAAGAGACATTCAATGTCTCCCCACTTTCAGTTCAGACCCATTTGTAATGATAATTGATCCAATTAATTTGCTTCCGCCTAGGCCAGGACACTAAAGGTTTTCATACCATAATTTCAATCACAGCATCTGTTACAGTCAGGCAAAATGCCCCTAGCCCTGGACTGTGTCTTGGGCAAAAGTCAGCCAAAGGTGGTTGAGTATAAACATAAGGAACAGGCAGGCAGAGAGTATTCATTTCCCCAGTTGTACCCTTGGACCTTTTTTTGGTAGTCAGGGAAATAGAGGCTTCCCAATGGTGTCGGGCAATAATACGTCCATGCTTTTGACTGTCACAATATCCCATATCAACGAGTTCACCAGCTGTTTCATGCACTTCTGGAGTTGTTATTGCATGTTTTGATTGTTTGGCATCTCTGCTTGGGGCGTTGTGTTCCTGGATATCTATCAAAACACAACTCAGGCACTGGCGTGGCTGCTGGTTTTGTTCTGTGTGGTGGGCCTGGTGTTCCCAGCTGCACCAGCTGCTCCCATCCAAGCTGGCAGGGCAGCTCTTGAGGTGCTGCAGCAGAAGGCAAGTGATGACACATCATTTGGCATTGATAGAAAACTGAATGGGAAACCTGCAGATGTGTGGTTGGTGACACAGCGTCCTACCCAACCATGATCACACCTCAGAGATGATCCTGGAATTCTGCTGCCTTTTAATCAGTACTAGGTGGATGATGGTTTAATCTATATTTCATTGCCTGTAATAGCAAAATCAGCTTTCTCTTGCCATCAGCTTTTTTTCTTTTTTCTTTTTTTTCTTTTTTGTTCCCCACAAAAGAAGTGTATGATGGCATAAACATACCTTTAGAGATATAAATTATCTAAAATGCCAGTCCTAATTGCATTGCAACCTTGTGGAAAAATCTTCAAATGTTTTATAGCCAATTACCTTGAGGAAAGTATTTTGATTTTCCTTCCATGCACGATAGCAGTTGAAAATAATAAGTAGAGCCCTTCCAGTATGACCAGCTGCTGGATTCAATTCATCAGCAAGTGCTCTGAAACCACAAGCAGTTTCTAGACATCAGCTCAAGAGGCTCTGTGCTGTAGTATTCACAGCAATTTCAATCTGGGGTTGCAGCCTAGCCAAATGAATTCTGATGTCTCTGACAAAATCTCTTGCATCCAGATGAGGATGGATGACCCTCCTTGCCGGGGGAGTGCTGTGCTGCCTCTCTCCTTAGCTGCACTGTGAGTTGTGCTGTGGCTGGACACCTCTTTTCTCTGGGCTAGGTTGGATGGGGAAGCTAACAAAGTCCTTCTCACTTACAGCCCTGCTGGGGTTTAGGAGCCTCTGGTGGTTCCACCACTGGGAGCAGAGATGCTGTCCCATGGCAGGGCACATCCTGCTGCACCTCTAACCCCTCCTCCATCACAGGAGATGGTGCTGCAAGTGAGAGCTCAGTTGGCAATTACTCAAGCCCAGTGGACTCCCAGTGAAAAGAGGCATATATTTTATTTAATTCTTCAATGCTTTGGGGTTGTTTACTTTTGCATGAGTGGAAGATTCGAGACAGTTTTATATTTTTTTTCCTACCCTGGGAAAAGGTTTGTCTTTATTGACACTGATACTCAATTTAAAACACTAACAACTACAAAATGTGTTTTCATTAGGGCTGAGAAAAATAAATTCCAGACAAGAACTGAATTCTAAGTTCCCCAAAGTCTGAAAAACAGTGACAGGCAGTGAGCTGCACTAGCATTTCATTTCAGGCTTCCCTTGGTGTTAAGCCGTAGGGACTGGCATTTTGCTGGCAGGAGGGAAGTTTCCTATAGGAGTTGGAGATTGTGCTCCATGGCTGCCCAGCACATGCCACAAAACTTGAAGGCACCAAGTGACCAGGTCGTGTTGTGGCCAGCACAGGCCAGGCCTTCAGGAGTGCTCCTGGCATTTCCCTTCACCCCAGAAACCACCCACCAAATGCCCTGAATGCTTTTCAGAACCTCCCCCCACTGCTTGGCCATTTCTAAGGAACCACCACCTGAGCTTCTCTGAGTCAGTGTTGCTGTTGTCCTTAATTGCTCTTCCAGTGCTTTACCTTGAGTTTTTTATAAATGGCTGAACAACAGGCCTTCTGTTGCAGCCCCTGAGAGACCAAGTCACAGGCTAACCAGCAGCCTGCAAGGGTCGGCAGTGTGCCTCTTACCAGTCTGTCATCAATTTCACTGAAAATAAGTTTAATCTTTTGTGTTAGACTAAACAAGAAGTGAGTATTAGCTCCCTTCTGGAGCCAGATGGGCCAGAGCACATTGCTTTCTAGCCTCTGATACATGCAGACAGTATGGATTTTCTGCAAAGCTTTGTTTCTTTTGGGCTCTAAAGTCAGCTGGTCTTTAGCAAGGATTTTGTAGCTACTGCAAAGGAGCAGTAGAAAACAGCACTTTTGCAAAGAAAAAACATGACTGAGGAAGGGGGAAAGTTCTGTAATGGACCCCTTGTGTCTTGGACTGCAAAAAGTGAAACCATAAGGAAGGCAAGACAAGGGAAGAGAGTAAGTTGTAGAAATTGGTTTCATCTTTTTTTGTTACTGCATTTTTTCGTAGTTCCCTAAGGCAAATTTATGGGTGGGTTGCGTTCCACATTCCTAATATCTTGATTATGTTTTTATTCCTACTTAGTCTCCTCTTCCTTTCTTGTCTCTATGCCTAGGAGCTAAATCTACCTCTGATCATCAAAGAGTCTGGGCAATGCTGATGTCTTTTTCTTCTCCAGCCAGTTTCTGTCTGTGAAAGCACATCTGTGACCCACATTTTGCTTTCAAAATCAGCAAAATAGAGGTTTCCAGCTGGTTTCCTTAATCTCCTACTTTTGTTCAGATTTTTTAATTGTCCTGTGTTTCCTAGCCTCGAGTTCCTAACTAGACTGGTCAGTGGAATGCAGCACATAGGGCAAGTCTGATCTTAACCACACAGAGATGGAGACCTGCTTTGAACAGCCTCCAAACTTTAGGGGGTAAATGGAGCACACAGAGCATCCACACGAGCACTGCTTTTCCATGTGCATCTCCAAACAGGAACAGGCCCTGCAAGATGTGTAGGCAGAGACAGTTTGCAAGTACACAGACACAAAAAAGCCAGAACCTCTCTCAAGTTCTTCTCTTCCTGCTTCCAAGTACTTTGAAAGATCATTTGATAATGCCAGGGCTGTGAAACTACCGTGAAAATGTAAAATATTTTAGGCCTGCATTCAACCCATCCATCTTCACACATATCAGAGGTGTCAGGGCTAGGAATCTTGTTGCCTTTGGCTCCCTCCATCAGGACCCAAGGGTGGGAGAGATGCCTCTGAAGAGGGATACAGACCTCACTGCTCAGTGGAGAAAGAGAGATGCAATTGTGTTTGCTGCTCTACCACAGCTAACCACAGCATTGACATCTCAAGTTTATGCCAAATACCAAGCCCAAACCGGACAACATTTTGGTTATTCCATCTTCAAGAACTGGTCTGGCAGTGCCTTACAGAAAAACGGCACCAGACTCAGAATAAAATACTGCAGTGCATTCCTTCTCACCCCATCCTGTGTGGGACTGTCTTCTGATCTATTTTTCCTGCAAAAGAATTGTCTTTGCACGATGCTATCACCTTCCCTACTGATACTTACTGCATCCCACGTGCCAACACACACTTTGCATCAAAAAAGCAGTTAAGAAAGTAGAGCCAGATGTTGTTGTGATGTGGTGAATGGCTTCCAGACTGAGCCCTGACAAGGCAGCATTGGAACAGACTGCCCAGAGAGGCTGTAAAATCTCCATCCTTGGAAGTGCTCAATGCTGAGCCACCTGAGCTAACTTTCAAACTGAATTTAACTTTGAAGTTGGTCCTGCTTTGAACAGGGGGATGGGCCAGATGAACTCCACAGGTCCAGTCCACACTGGCACTCTTGGATTTGTTGTTTTTCCCTTTGCTCTTTCTCTGATAACACCCAGTTTAAAAAAGAGAAAGGGTCTTTGAGGTCTGCTGCACTTTCCTGCGTCTAGTCATGTAGGACCATGCAGCTTTATGATAATGTCCACGTCCCACAAGTCCCATGGTCTAAACATTTACCTTGCTGGCTTCACCAGCAAGGCAAACATTTAAACCATGGGACTTGTGGGACTTGGTCATTATGCATGACTGTCAGGACATGATCCATTTTAATGAGCTGCAATTGTTTCTGGCACGCTCAGACTGAAGAAAGAAAAATTATAGGTCAAAGTTTTGCATTAATATTCCCATCAGGTGTGTAGATTCCATTTTCTCATCACAGCTTCTGCATTAGAATATGGTCTTCTGCACACCCATCTTACTCGTGCTTGTCACTTGTGCTCCCTTGCATTTAATTGGAGGCAGTAGCAGCACAAATGGAACAATCCAATTAATTGGGATGACTTGCATTGCGCTGTTTATTGAACAATCCACCTTTGTGTCTTGGAGCCCAATAAAGCAGAAAGGAAAAATACATCACAAGTATAGAGGTAGGTACATTTGTCTGAATTTATGGTTTAATTTACCCCAGTAAGTAAATATGCCCACCAGCTATGAATAATCAAGTTCCCCCACGACAAGAAAAACGAAACAGTCCATAAAGGCCAGAGCTGTTTGACTGGAATCACCAACCTTGCTCCATTCCCACAAATGAGATGCAAATCTGTTTCCAGAGAGGAGCAGCTCTGCAATGTCTGCTGGTGCTGGCTCCAGAGTAGGGCTGTTTCTTATCAGTCCAAGGTGAGGGAGACACGGGCAATCTGAGCCTCAGCCTGTAATAGTCGAGCAGGGCTTGGGCTAGGTAGAGGTCTTAGGTTTTGTTATTGTCCTCATAAATTAAGGAATTGCTGTTGTTGTATGGCTTCACCTAGGCCTGAGTGTGAGGTGGAGAAAGAGCGCAATAGGAAAGACATTGTTTTTTAAATCAGCTGATGTTTTCCAGCATCTCCCCCTCAGTCTTCACCCACCTGGAACACCCAATTTCACCAAAATTGGGTACATACTTTTCAGGAGCTGCCCCTGTTGGCCCAAAGCAGAGTGGAGACCACATCAGACTATCTTAACAGTGGTGTTAAGTGATGCTCACTTTCCTATCCCACCAAATGCTGACAGGAGAACATGAGAATTGAGATTCTTTGGCAGAAAACTCACAGGCAGAGGTCTGTAGGACTCTGCATAACACAGCCTCATCATAAGACATTGGGTCTCATTATAGTGCCTATCCCACTTGGCCCCTCTCACACCCCAGGGCAGGGCCAGAGCTCCACTAGACCAACCCTCCTTTGGGGTACAGCTCTGAAGAGATGCAGGAGATACAGTCTGCCCTGCAAGGAAGAGCAGAGAAGCTACAAAGGTAGTTCATTCCTTGAGGACAAAGGCGTAGCAGTACCTACCACCTCCCTGCCATTTTTCATTCAGTGTTGCATCGTAACTGTGTTGTCTTTGGCCTGGGATTAGTAAAATCTTGACATCTTGACTAAGTAAATTGGTATTTAACGAGACACAATTAAATGGGTTCATCAGATCAGGGCTGTCCCCATTTTGGCAAAGCTCACACCAAAAGGGTGGGAGCTGAGGTAGTTCACACTGCCTGGAGGAGGAGACACTGCAAGAACTTGGAAACAATCTCTTCTCATTTCACATTTTGCTGAGTGGGGAGGAGCAGCCAGCACCATTTCTAAACACAGCACAGGGCATCCCCCCAAGGAAACCTGCTGAACTGTAGTCCTGAACCCTGGATAATCTGTTCTCATCACCGACTGACAGACCCAACAGGAATTTCTTCCTGCCTTGTGAAGGGCTGTGGGTGACAGATTCGGCGCAGAAAGATTTGACTTTTTTTGGCTGAGTATTTGTGTATTTTTAGGCTGAAATGTCCTTATGAAACCAGCTGGAGCTGGCAGGCTGCCACCAAGGGTTGGGGTTGGTTTTTTTTGTTCCGTTCAGTTTGTTTTTTCACTGCTGCCCCTATTGCTGGCTGCAGCCTCCCACTCCCACCAGTTCTGCCCTTCCACAGGCAGCACTCACACCCTGCAGTGAGCCCCTCACTGTGTCTCCCGCCTTTGACCCCAAGCTCCTCATCACACCGGGGCATGGCAGTGCTGGGATGCAGCTTCACAGCCAGGGAGTCCAGACTGTCCTGGGAACTCGCAGTCCCTGCTCCTCCTCCCCTGCAAAGCCAAGGAATCCACTTTCTTCTCCCTTTCTGCACCCTGAGGTTTGATGTAACATGCACCCCCAGCTCCACATCACACCCTGCCCTACAAGACAAACAGCATCACTCACACAGGCTGAGGACAGGAGATGGGGCACCTCCTGAGGGGGGTACCAGAGAGGCTCTCAGGGTAACTATTGCTCCTAGAAGCTCCTTAGGGAATTGGATAGCTCTAGCAAGGCATGTGTCCCCCTGCATGTGTGATTTCTGCTTTATGCCAGCTAGTCAGCACCCAGCTCTGTGCACCAGGGGCTCTGGGCCCTGTCCCCAGCAACGCATGTGACCACGTGGGGACCATCCGGCTGCTGTCAGCCTCCTGATTCTGCAGTGTGTCTGCAGGAAAATCTGTCAGGAGACCACCATGCCGAGACTCTTCACAGGCTGGCGTCAGGTCTGGCACCATCTGTGACGCTGGGAGGTGAGCGTGGCGGTGGCATGTGGTTTCCCGATGTATTGCTATCCTTTTGAAATCCTTAAATGGCAAAGAATGGCAGGAATGCAGGGATTTCTTTGTAGCCGGGCTCCACGATGGAGCAAGCTGTCTTTCACACAGCTCTGCAGGCACCAGCGGTGGTGGTGTGATGGGGGGATGATGCACAGCTGCCTGTGCCCCCTCTCCCCATCCTATCCCAGAAATCATCCCAGTTTGTAAGGAAAAGTTGAAAAAGAATTTTGCTGCAGTCCAGGGAGCATGTAGCAGCACATTGGGAGCTCTGGGGCAGAGCTGCCTGCACCAGCCATGGGGTGAACAGCCAAGGGGGAGCCACTCCAGCCTAGGACAAGGCCTGCTAAGCAGAAGAGATCAGCTCTGTGTGCTCAGGATGCAGTTATCTTCCTTTTCCCTCCTTCACAGTTTCTGATTCCTCCATGGATCATCCCATTCCCCATCCTGTGCCCTGCAATTCTTCAGGCCCCATGGTGCAGAAAAGCTCCAAAAGCTTTTGAGTGACTGCTAGAAGTGTGCAGCTGCTGCCACTCATTCCCCCCACCCCCTCCTCACAGTGGGACCAGACAGTGCACACACTCGCCCATCCCACTAGAAGAATGCAGCATCCCCATGGTCAGGCTAGGAGTTTTATCCAAAATCCAACTTTAAGGTTAGGAGTTAAATCCAAAACCAATCACAAGCTTAGCTAAAACTCCCTGTTTTTATTAAGAGAACCATTGGAAAATTGCTTTTATCTGCTGCTTCCTAAACCCTCTGGCTCGTACTTTAAAGCCTTTTGTCTGTGAACAGGAGAGCTGGAAAGCCCTTTTTTATTTCCTTAAGCAAATAGCCCATCTAATATCTAGCCTTGAGGGGCTCGAGAGAACAAAAGTGAAGGAGGGAAAAAAGGATGTAGCAAACGTTGACACACTGTAAAATCACAAGGTCATAGGACTCAGCAATGATGGGTTTGAAGCACCAGCTGTATGCCCATGAAGGGAGGGTGGCACAGCCTCTGCTAGGAAGGCAGAGCTCCCCAGGACCCTGGGAGCCTGTGGTGCCTGTCAGCCAGCAGCTGAAGCTCCTTGTCATGGTTCTGGTGGGGACAATAACACGCTGCTGTTTGTGAATTGCTGACATCCACGGTGGCGAGAGCAGCGGAGGCAGCAGCAGAGAGAGGCAGGAGCTGGTAGGGCTGGGCAGAGCATGGCAGGGGGGCTGGGGGAGCCCCACAGGAGCTGAGTCTCAGCACCTGGCCAAGACTATTCTGTGGGTTGGGATTCGCTCTGTGGAGCTCAGGGCACTGATTCTTTCACAGACTAATTGATACAATAGCTCTAATTAGCCCTGGAGCAAACAGCACTTTGTGTCTTGCTTATCCAGGCCATGTGCTGAGCCAACATTCAGCCCCCAGCCATCGAGCTGCATTTTGGATGGGAAGAGGGGAAATACGGGGTCCTTTCTCCAGGACTCCGCAGCATGGACACGTGTTTGGACATGGCCAATGCCATGTGTGTGGTGTGTAAAGAGAGTGTCTTGAGAGAAACCTGGCACCAGGGGCATTTAGGTGCCAGCTGTGCAGACAGTAAGGGGGCTGTGCTTTTCCTTGGGATCTCAGTACAGCCCTGTGGAGACCACCACTCCAGGGCTGGGTCAGTGCCAGGGGTGGTCTTCATGCCTCCTCCCTCTCTTGGAAACCTGACAAGGTTTACCTGTTTACCTGTACCTGTTTTAGCCCAGAACACTCACTATCTAGTGACATTGCTCACTATCTCACTATCTCACTATCACTCACAGATGAGACTATCATTGATTTGGGCAGCAGAACCAAAGGCAGACAAATGTGATGCTGCCATGGCACTGCTCACGTGCTGCTCTACCATACAAGTTGGGCATGAGCCCCATCAGCACAGGGGACCTAATACACTGCAGACAGATTTTTGACCTTTTTCTATATTTTTTTTCTTTTTGCCTGCAGACAGATTTTTGACCTTTTCCTGTATTTTTTTCTTTTTGCCCCTGCCACACACTAGCTGGGACTAGCTAGTGCTAGGTTCATATCAGTCCATTCATCCACACCTTTTACTCTATTACAGTAAAAATAACAGAGACTGTGAACTATTGTTTCATCTTCCCCATGTATGTTCCTTGCCTTCAGACCACTGACATATCACACAGATCCAAACCCAAAACTCCTGTATAGTCAGTCCACCCAGAAAACCCTGTAATCCCCCAACCTGCCTCTCCCCCTGTCCAGCTCAGGCTCTCAGGGTATTCCTGCAGGGATTGTCAGGGACAGGCACGCACTCATTCTGCTTTGTGGGCACAGGCTCTGGGCAGGGTTTCTCAGTTTGTTCATG
Organism: Illadopsis cleaveri; assembly: GCA_013399915.1. NCBI lineage: Eukaryota > Metazoa > Chordata > Aves > Passeriformes > Timaliidae > Illadopsis > Illadopsis cleaveri. The sequence continues at coordinate 37,315 of VXBB01004995.1, read as the reverse complement.
ACAGCAGAAGGAGGCTGGAGAACAGCAGAGCGAACGCCCATCCTTGTGCCAAAATCCTCATGCTTACAACCTTCTCCACCTCCAACACATTTAATGCATTTGAATGCTTGAGTGCCTGGAGGAGGGACCTCCTCAAAGGTCCCTGGGCACCTCGAGACTCTCCAGAGGTTGAATTTATTGGGAAAAAAAGAGGAGAAATGGTTCTGAGCTTAGATTTTAGGCAGCACCTACTCCATGCTGCTAGGAGGAGAAGGAAGAGATACAGGGGAGAAGGAAGCCAGGCACAAATTGCCCCATGGAGCCATGCCAAGAAGTGTCAGCTCCGGTTTTGGTGGTTAGTCCAAGTCTTTTGCTGGGGATTTACAATGTACTTTGTGTCGTTGTAACCCCTTCCTTGCTGGGCTACATTGCCACCCCAGTGCTGAGCAGCAGGTTTGCTGGGAACACCAGCATTGAAAAAAAATTTAGTGCTCTAAAACTGCAAGCCTGGTCCATGAAACACCATGTGAGCAGTCACTGTAGCTCTGAGGCTTTTACAGCACTTTTAGTGGTATAAATCAGAATTTCCCAATCCCTCAGTATTGCTGTTGGTATGTAAGGTTTGGCAATAGCATAAGAACCATTTCCAATTCCTCCTTCGGGAAAACACCAGCCAGTACATCCTACTGAGCATCATTAATGTCAGTTTAAACATTTGCAGTTAAACAGATCCATGGCCTTGCAGTCCCCAACATGAGAAATACTGCACCAGTGTGCTGAGCAGTGATGCCAGATCTGCCATGGGCAGAAATAGGAGAAAGAAAGAGACAAAGGTGGCTGATGCTAGTTAGCAGATGCTGAGAGCTGGGAATTGATAATGGAGTCCAGGCAAAAACCTTTGTTCAAATTAAACTAATGTTAAAGCAGCAACTTCACATGAAGAAATCCCCAGAGGACCTTCTTATTGAACAAAAATGCGTAAACAAACAAATGACACAAATGCAGAAGCTACAAACAAATTCAGGAAAAAAGGCTGCATATTTCTGCCCAGGAGTTCAACTACCTATACCCTGTCCAGGGGACCACTGGTTCCATCCTCTTCCAACCACACTTGGGGATGGAAGAGTCTCTTCCTCCACACATGATAAAGAGCTGAATCTCCTGATCCGCAGTCTCAATCCAGTCTCACCTGCACTCAGGTCCATCAGTGCAAGGATAAGCACCCTCTCTGAAGTCCCAGCAAAGATCATCTCAGCGTGGGACTCCCTGGCTTGTCAGGGCATCCCATGGCGACAGTGGGGAGCAAGCAGCTTTGCTGCATGGAAAGGAAGACCTATATGAATGGATAACTCATCTCAACAGGGAAAGCCTGAAGAAAAATTGGACAAAATCCAGGTTTTTTCTTTACACATGCTTCCCTGCCTCCCCTGCCACGTGTTCCCATAACAACAGTGGCACATTACGCACCTCAGTGGTTTCGGCTGTGGTTCCCCAGGTGCTCCTGTCCCACCACGTCATGCTGGCTCTCTGCCTGTGCACACCAGGCCTGGGCACATGGGACATGCCTGCTCCACAGCCCTTTTCTCTGCAATGCTTCTTCTTTTTCCTTACTTATGTCTTAAATCTCGTCAATCCAGTCCTCAGCTCTGGGGACAAGTGGGTCATGCAGTGACCATGTGGAAAAGACCCCACAAGAAAAATATTTATGGGGATGCAGAGGCAAGGGACAAGCAACAGTGCAGATATGACCCAGATCCATCCTGCAGCCTTATCCTGTATGGACCTAAGGAGGCATTCCTGGGATTCAGGAGGTTATTTGTATTTTCACTTCGCAGTGGGAGCCAAAAAAACTCTGTATTTTGAAAAGCTTCAAACATTGATTGGATACGGCTGATCCTTCCATCAGCTGGTGCAGTGCCACCAGATGAATAAATCTTGCATGCATCTGTAATTACTGCTTAGCTTGTGTTTAAGTGCTGTGTCACTGATCTGCAGAACTCATCAAAATCCATAAGGGAATGCATGAAATTATATTGGATGGAGCAGAAAGGTACATGACAACATCCATTTTCAGCCGTGTTTGTTCACCAAAAAAAAAGAAGAAAGCATTTATCTCCATTCAGATTCTTGGGTTAACTTGTTATTTAATCATCAATTGTTACACCATTTTATTAGCTGTTCTTTGTGTAGGGAATGTATTTCTTTCTTGTAGTAGGCCTTCATATAATACATTCAGTTTCTACCAGCCTTGCAGTACCTGCCCCTAAGTGGGAAAAATCTCTATTAAAAGCCTGGAAGACTATTGCTTGAGGGTTATAAAATTCAATATGGAAATGTCTTGTGGTCACAGCTTCTGACTGCATTTTAGGGAACCCAAAGTGACTTCCAAGTGCCACCACAGACTTCCCATCATGTCCTCAGGCAAATCATCTATCCCCTTAATACTTCCACTCCTCCTAAAGCAAGTGTGATTAATAGTATTTCCCTGCTCCAGTGGGAGGCTGGGAGGACACATCAATCCTGCTCAGCAAGAGCTGAGGTGCTCCAGCAGCAGGGAGCAGGGACGATGCTTTGCTAACCAGCCATCTGCTCAAGGTGCTCTCCTCCCCTTCTGCAGCCAAGAGGAAGTACACCAAAGGCATTTATTGGGAATAAAGCCCACAATGTCTGGAAGAACTCCTGATGTTTGCCAGACCTACTGTTTCTCTGGCCCAGCTCCATCCTCCCACTGGAAGTGAAGTGCTCCTGGGTCAATTCAAACTTCTCCCACAAGCAGAGGAACTCCTGCTCCGCTGACCTGGCTTACTGCAGCACCTTGGCCCATGGCTTGCTCCCAAGAGATGTGGTCACTGGCAGGTCCATGGGCAGGCAGCAGAGGCTGCTTCTGGAAGGGACGTGTCCCCAAGGCACAGAGAAAAGTCTGTACAAGCTCAAGTGCAGACAGCCTTTCCCAACCCTGTGGAGTGACATGCCTCTGAGGTGGTGTCCTCAGCTCATCTCCCACAAAGCTACACCAGCTTTGTGGCTGGGCTGTCCTGTACAGAGTATCCCAAATCAGTTTTGTCATGGAAATGTCCCTGATGCATCTTGAGCTGAGCACAGGGATCAACCCACTCCTGCAGAGACCTGGGAGCAACCCAAACCTCTGTCTGGAGGACTGAAGGAGCCTAACCCCAGGGGCAGATGTGTGGTGACAGGAGACTGTGGTAATAGACCTCTGTGGTTGCTTGTGCCAATAGAAGAGGGAGAAAGGAAAAATGGGGGGCCTGCAGGTGACAGCCTTTCCTGGTGAGAACAATCGAGCTATTTTGATATACTATAAACTCCTGACAACAATTCAGTTGAACATTTTCTAAAGGGATGAGAAATTCCATGAATTTTCCCTTACATGTCTCTGCTTCTGGATCCGGCCTGGACTGAAACCAAAATGCTGCAATACCACATGCAAAGCTGTTCTCGAAGGAGCCTCAGCCTGACAGCTGCTGACAAGGACCAGAAAGTCCATTTGCGTAGCACAGATTTTACACGCCCAGGAGATCCACCTATGTCTGGGATAACTAAGATATTTTTAGTGTGCAGCCAAGGGTAAAATTTCCAGGTTTTGCTTTTGCTACCTATGAGTCACATCTGTCCATGTGGCAGAGCACTGGCTAATTTTGGTACGCATGGTTTTTGGCAGGGATGCTTAAATGACATTTGAAAGCAGAAATCCCCATAGCTTGCTAACAGATCAGGAAAATGGACAGATGAGAAGATCCAGAGATACAATTCCCACTCCATCACCAGCAACGCATCTTCCTCAGCAGGGTGAGTGGATAAATGAGGCTCCTGATTGAAGTCAGCTCCCAACAGACCTACCCCACTCCTCGTAATTGCACCATCATCCAGCCATGGGCATCCTCCAGCTACTTGATATGAGAACACAGATCTCATTAAGTGATGCTTTCCTTTGCAGTATTAGATCTAAATCTCTCACTGGTGCTATCCCTGCTGCAGACAGACACTGAGCACTACAAAACACTGCAGCTATATCTAATTCTTTTTCCTCCAGCTTAGAAATGGAGATGTTAATGCTACTTCACCAACAAGTGTGTAAATAGATGTCCCAGGCCTTTGTGCACACTCTGATGAATATCTCTGGCCAGCGGCTGATCAAAAGGTTAAAGTCTGTGGGACTGGTTTCATCTGTGGTCCCAGCTGTCTGCTTTCCAGGGCTGGAGTAATTCTGAGTAATTAGCTCATTTGGCCTTGGGGCCAAATTGAATCGTCTGCTGTCCAATGCAAGGAGCAGTGGGGCAAGCAATTCTTCGTGCTGTGCTGGTGTGCTCACTGGGGGCTGTGCATGCAGCAAACTAGGTTAGTTGATGCCTCTCCCCAGTCTGAGCTCAGCAGATGCTTGTGAATGCACCAGGGGCCTCACTGCAGCACAGGGCCTGTATTTTGTGAGCAAGGCTCCTTCCCAGAGCAAGCCCTTCATTATCCCAAACTCCCCGGGGCTTATTTTTAGCCCCTCCTTTTCTTTCATTTCTTCTTTTTACAGTATAGAAAACCATCAGTTCCACTGTCAGCCAGCTTATAACAGCAGTCCTGGAGCAAAGAAAAAAAGCTTCAAACCCACTGACTCTGTTGCATAAAGGTTTAGGCACAGATCCTGCTCACTTCCAGGGTTCCAAGTCCCACCATTCCTCATTCCTTTTCCAGTTCAGCTACTGTCCTTCAGAGCTGGGCATCAGAAGGAAGCAGAGCCTTACGTAAAGCAAGGCTGGAGCTTTGAGCTTTCCTCTGCTTCAGCTGAGGTTCGATCAGTGCCTGTGTCTGCCCTGCTGTGCAGAGGACACCTGCGTGCAGGGCCACCAGGAGAGAAGACCTTGCACAGCCTGAGCCGTGCGTCATCCCGGGCTTACGCAGAGCCACTGGACAGACACAGACAGCCCCTGTCAAAATCCTTTGCTTATGAAACAAAGGCAAGTGTGCCTTGTGGTCAGCAGCCCTATGCTAAACAACAATTTAAATACAGACTTTATATAAAACAGTGGCATTGCCCAGATGAGGACACTGCTAAAAGGCATCACAGCACTGCTGGTGGACTGTGGTCACCAAATCTGCCCCGTGTAGCAGCCCCAGGGGCCTGGTGTTACACTGCCTGGTTCTCCAAATAGCATCAGATTGAGTGACCATAAAACAGATGGTCACTTGTAGAACAAGGCAGCTATGGCTCCCTCCTTTCTCCATCTCAGAGAGGATTCGGGACATGAGGAAAACCTCTGCCTATGTGACAAAAGGCTCCAAAGTGCTTCCCTGCAGTAATGTCTTGGTAGAAAGATGCTGCACAGCAGATTTTGAGGTCTCAGAGACGTCTACAGAGAAACAAGTGGGGGATAGGGAGGAGAGAGAGGACAGCTGTTCCCATTCAAAAACTAACAAAGTTAAACTCTGACACGGCAGTTTAAAAACCAGAAAAAGGCAGTTTGTTCACAGACAGGGTAGCTGAGCTTGGAAATTCCTTGCTGCAGATGTGGTTGTTAGAAGTTTAAATTGCTGCAAAAAGTGCCTAGACAAATTTCTGGAAGAAGAATCATTGAGGGATAATAAATATAAAGATATCACACTTCTCTTTGAAACTGTTATCCATATGAAATACTGGAGGCTGGGAAAGCTGAATACTGCATGCTTGCCCTGTATTCATACTTTTCTCTTAACATCTGCTCTTGGACACTACCTAAGCTAGGTGAGTCATTGATCTGACCCAGACGTGTTGTTTTTCTCTTTTGTAAGGGCTCTGATATGTCAAAAAAAATCTTTTTCATCCCCTCTTACATCCCATCCCATTTTCAAGCTTCAATGCAGAAAGAGAAGCCCACATCTCCTACCCCAGGGCCCCTCCAAAATCCTTTCTGGCTAAGTTGCTCATGCTTGCTTTTCTTCCAAAACCCACCTCACCCTCAGCCAGAGCTCTCTGATCACAAACTCAAACCATAACACAGTGGCCTTTAATTCCAGCAGTAAGGAGCGAGATATGGCCAGAGCTGACCACCTGTGAGCAAAGCCAGTCAGCACTTGCACCTGGAGACCCCTCATGTCCTCAAGTACCTTTGTTACACAGCTGCTATTTAGTGACTCTTCTCATCCACATGTAATGCTAAAAATTATTCTGGATCCAGTCATGCATTGGAAAACTGCAAGTCTAACTAGGACAGCTAAACTCAAACTTACTTTATTCATTCCTCCTGCCTATCATTAGTATTAATATCAACTTGTCAAGTTGATCTTGTAGAAGCCCTGTACAGCCTTGCTTCAGTGCAGGGCCAAAAAAAAATGCATCACAATGCAGCATCTTTTTTGTCAAGATTTGGCACCTTCCTTTAATAGCAGAGACCATCCTCCTCACTCTCCAGAGAAGAGTTCTGAAAACCCATGGCATCCAGTAAGGTTCTTTCAAGAAAGTAACCCCAATAACCCCTGAGCCTGGTGGCAGAGCTGAATGATTCAAAAAGACTGCCAAGGTGTCACCCTCAAGGCAAGAAAAACCCAACAGACGTTTAACCATCTTACTGCCATTAAGCTTAGTAACGTGAATGTCCGTCTGTGTAAGCTTTGCCGCAGGTATCCAGCCTTGACCACAGCCTGCAACCTCAACTCCAGCTGTCAGCAGCCTGCAAGAACCAGGCACCAGGAGTGACATCTCACTGATCAGATTAAGTTAGGGGAAGGAAGTTGGGGGGTTTTCATGCTGGTATCTCATCTGGTTGGATGTGAGATGAGATTTATCATTAGGATTAGCAGCAAGATAGCAGGGCTTGGTTTGTAATTCATGTGACTGCCAGGGAGGCAGGACTGGCTGATGGAGGAACACAGTCAGAAACACTAAATGCATTACTTCAAGTCCAGGAGCAAATTCCCAAGACCTTCCTTCTCTAGGCTGGACTGAGAAAACACCAGACAATGTTCTTGCCTTCAGATGAGTTACTCATGCCCTAAGGTCTTTTCCCTGCCCACCACAACCCACATGGAAATGCCTCAGGAACAGTGTGTACCACCTTCTGGCTTCTGTTAGGGGAAGAAGAGGGCTCTGCAAGGTCTCTGCCCTTAGACAGGATTGATTCCTGAAGGGACACGTTGCCACTGCTTGGCAACATTTCAAGCCTCTCATAACTGACAATTATTTAAGACACCTGTGACATCACCTCTATGTGTGCTGGGTTGGTGCTGGATTCTGAGAGTGGGCTGTGCTTGATTTTCCCCTTTCCCTCAAATATAACAGCAGATATGACTGGACATAGTGTCTGCAGAAAAAACACTGTGGTGCCATGAGCTCTGGGTACTTGCCCATCACCAGCTGCCCTGGGCAGCCAAACCAAACTGTATCATACCTTTAGGCAGCAGTGCCCACATGGTTTTGCTCTCTGGAAGGAGATACTGCAAGAGTTTACTCTGCTGTTGTAGAGCCACTACTGACACTCCCTAAACCCAGTGCTTCTCCTCTGAACCGTTACTCTACAGTCACTAAATATTAAATGGTTTTAATGCTAAATATACATTGAATTGTGTGTTCATCATTGAAAGAAAGGAAGAGGATAAAGTGGAAGATAAGATCAGATACAGGCAGCCTTCCATCCATGAGCAAGGAAGGACTGCTCAGTTAGAGCTATCTTTACATAATCATTTAGATTTAGATGAGGTCGGAGCCTGCTTGTGACAACCTTGATTTAAAACTCAGCATTTGCCAGGACACAGTGCTGGAGATGCCCCTTGAGTGCCTCAGTACACAGAGTCCAAAATAACCCATCAGTGACTCAGCTGCCTGTGTTGACAAATGGGGATCTGCTTCCTCATCAAATACAACGCAAGCCAACAAATCGAGGCTGGGGTATCCCACGCACACATGGCCTTTCCTTCACAGAGGAGACATGGCCAGAATTCAGGACAGCCTGGATGGAGGAGCCACTGGGAAGATGCTGCTGTCTCCGGCTTTTGTTGTCTTGAAGCTCCAACTCCCACTCCCTGCAGACCTGCCCCAGACCAAAATCGCAGCTCGTTGAGCACTGAGGATATGAGCATGGCATCAACACAGTGTGAGCACCTTGGGTGTGCACAGGGAGAGCTGGATGATGCAAAAAGACTGCCAAGGTGTCACCCTCAAGGCAAGAAAAACCCAACAGACGTTTAACCATCTTACTGCCATTAAGCTCAATAACGTGAATGTCCGTCTGTGTAAGCTTTGCCGCAGGTATCCAGCCTTGACCACAGCCTGCAACCTCAGCTGCACTTCTTCATCCAAGAAAGCAGCCAGTGGAGCTTTTGGCATAGGCAGCACAATCCTGGGAGAAGGTTCCCATGGTAGCCAAGAGCCTGAGGAGGGATCCCTGTGCACACACTGCACGTAGGCTGCTGCCACTGAGCTGTTCCCTTGGGACACCTGGACTGAAGTTCCTTTTCTCCATGCAGTGTCTCTGGCACCAACAGTGCTGCTACCAGATGCTTTTGGAAACAGCAAATGAAGAGGCAATACTACTTTGTATAGCTATTCAGTATCAACTAGCCTGTATAGAGCTCCTGCCTTTCTTAGCCTCTGTTCAATGACCTCCTCTCCCTGTATTTGTAAATTGCCATTTCCTCTGCATTTTGCTTTTTAGCAGCATAAAATAGTTGGGCTTCACCTCCCTGAGCATGGTAAACTGAATGACTCAGAAACCTGCAATCTTCTTCAAAACAAAGCATTTAAAATAAAACATATAAGCAGTAATGGAGCTACTTGGCTCAGGAGCAGAAATGCTAGAGGGTTACTCGTTACTCACAAACCTTCTAACCTTCCTTCAGCTTTTTTTAACCCCTGCAAACCCAGGGCAAGGCAGGCTGCAAGTAAGAGCTGATGTGTCATTTCAGATATGCTTCCACTCCAGCGTGCAAACCCTGGAGCTGGGAAATGGAAGAGCACTGGTGCCAGCACCAATGATGTGGAAGGGGAAGCCAAGCTCTCACTCCATGGCCTCCAAAGTGCTCTTATTTCTGCTGGTTAAACAGATGCCAGCTTCTGAGGGGATTATGTGTCATAGAGCCTGTTGGCTGTGACAACTAATTATCTCCCACAACAGTTTGGCCTTGAGATTTTCAGCTCAAAGGGCATACCAGCAGTGCTGTCATCCAGCACCACGTGTAGCAATTTGTCCCCACATGAGTTTCCCTGTTCCCAAAGAGGTGGCACCCCTGAGGTACACCATCCTCCCCCAGCTCAGGCTCACACCAGCAGGTCCTTCCAAGCAGCATGGGCAGAGAGCACCAGCACTCCAGTGAAACCTCAGAGACGCTTCCAGCAGGAACCCAGGAGAACAAGCAGCAGCTAAAATCAGCTCAGCATCCAAACAGCAGCCTGGCTGATCCTCCCATTCCCACAAGTGGGTGTTAGTGTGGCAGCCATGCCATGGCACACTCCTCTAGCTGAGCTTCACAGGCTGCACACACCAACAGGGTCCAGCTCAGCTGCAGCCAAGTGCAGGAGAGTGCCATAGCCCGAGTCTCTTTCTAGGAAAGAGCAGTCAAAGATTTAAACAGTTTAGGAATGCAGCCTCAAAACCAGCACTGAAAATGTTTTATAACTTCATATAAATTGATGGCTGACCCCCATCAAGACTCCCAGGAACAGATGAAAAGCAGACCCAGACAACTGAAAGAATTTAAGTGATTGAGAAACACACGGAGTGCTGAAAAAGACTAGAGATGAGGAAAGGGATGAAGAGAGGAGTTAACAGAAAAGGCAAACAGTGTATCGGCAAGCAGGTGTTGGAGCTGGGGTGCCCAGCAGCCAGGCTGGAGGCATTGGTGTGGGAGTGACATGAAGGCTCTGGACTTGGAGAGCTCAGCTCACCTGCAGCCAGAAAAGGTTGAGTACTGGGGGTACTGAGTATTCTTCTGCCAAGCACCAGTTAAGCACTGGGAAGCAGGTGATGGAGGGCACCCAGCCAAGGTTCCTACGGAGATATCCCAGCTAGGATCACAAACAGGATGCTGTCAAGTAGGAGAGGGTAGATGGGATGGATCCTGCTTGGCTCTCCCCTCTCTCTATCACTATCATCCTGCCCTCTCGAGAGGTTGGCAGGCTGCACCAGCTTCCCCAAACCTCTGATCCCCCAGAGAACTTGAGTGGAGCCAGACACAAAGCTGCATCACAAGTGAAGGGAGGCAAGGCTTTCTAACCCTCAGAGCCAGGTTGAATGCAGGACCAAATCAAATCTGGAGCTGACTTGCTGTCAGGCACCCAAGGGAAATGCTGTGTGGAAGAGCCATGGACTGGGCACACTGCAGTGAGAGTGAGAATGCCCTGAAATCCCAGCACACAGCCCAGGCTTTAGGTGATGCTGCCATTCACCAGCAAATCATCACTGGTTGGAAGCAACAATTAAAGTAATGAGCTTCTCCATCACTGTGCTACTGAGGACCTGAGTCCTTTGGCCAGTTTGCAGTAAATTTCTTCCTTTGCTGCACTCCCAGCATAAAAGGAGGATCTCAAAAGCAAGAATAATTTATGGAGAACATTAAATTGAAGGGAGTTGGGTCATCAGAAAATGAAGAAAATGAAGATGGAGGAAGCAATAGAGGACTTCAGGGTACTGCCAAGAGCTGCACGAGGAAACGAAAATCCCCCCTCTTACACCTCAGCTTTTTAATGTCACCTTGAAGTACTCTGTTCCTGAGGACAGGAGAGCCTGGGTCTCTGAATACCAGCACTGCAGAGCTGCCTCGGTCTGCAGGGCCCTGTGAAGAGATGCAGCTGTCTCTTAAATAACAGGAGTTGACACCGGTTGTGAATAGATGAGTGATCGTGGCTTCAGCCATCACAGCCGAGGATCTGATTTCAAATGAAGCCCCATTCATCCCGTCAGTGCCCATCATAGGGTTATTAAAGGAGCATCTGTCACAAAATCACAATGCCTTTAAATGCTTGAAAAAGGGCACAACAAAAATAAGCCTGCTTACCTTATATACTTTTCTCTGAGTGATGTGATTCTTGAAATTGTTTAGCAAAAATAAATGATTCATATGATGGGTAGGGAAAATACGTGATACGAGCAGGGTGAGACTTGTATTTAACCTTAGTGTAGAGTTTGGCTGTCTGTTGTTCCAGGCTTGTGGGGTAGGCATGAGAGACAGTGGCAGGGAGTTTTGTTGGGTAGCAGAGTGCACAGCCCCAGCTCACCAGGTGTCCTGCTCCAGAGCCCTAGTTCAGTGCACTCCCTCCAGGACACAAATGGAAAGTCATTCCTGGTTTGGATGCAGCAGGGATATCATCTCCAGCAGCAGGTTGGGGCCAAGTTCAGGCCAAATGGGATGTGCTATGGCAAGGCAAATGAGGGGGGTTGGTCTGGTTATTCATCAGGACTAAATGCATGTTCTGTGTTTTAAAAAAATTGCATTTAGCTAAACTGAAAGTCAAGCATAGACATCATGGCTCTCTTGAGTGAATGGTTCCAGCTCATACCATCTCACACTCATCAGCAAACTCTTACCTGAGACAGCAAAAAGTCTTTTACTTCTCTGCAACTGTGCAGCTCCTCTTACTTTTTATTCCCTGCCTGTTGCATTGGGCAAAACTGCCATCTTCTGGCACCTGAATAGGTACCCTCCTGTCCTGCCACCAGCAGGTCACCTCTGCCCCACTGGCTCTCTGGGTGACATCCAGGCACAGGGATCAAAGGAAAAGATCACTGTTCATGCACAGACATGCTCTATTATATCCACAATATGTTGAAAGCATCTCAGAGCATTAGATTGATGCTCCTGGGTCTAGAGGTGGGCATTATACCTTGTAATGCACATCAAACCCCTTTTAAGAGAAACTGTGCCTGCATGCAGGCTTAGTGGTGGTGAGAAAGACTGTGCTGTGTGATGCAGGTCTGTGTTTATAATTAATATTAAATGGTAATCCAAATTCCTCTTTTCTTTATAAATTGTTTTTTTAAATTGTCTTGAATGTGGATGGAGAACTGGATTGTGGTCATATGTGCAAAGATCTTGAGTTCCTCTACACAAACATCTCATGCCAAAAGACAGCACTTCCTACCCCAAGTTTCAGCTTAGGGAGGCATTGCCTGTGTTCATAGATTTTAAGCCTAAAGCAGAATAAAGCTGCATTTTTTAAACTGTCCAAGAGTTTTAGAAAGGTAAATCTCCTCTTTCTTCCCCCAAAGCCACAATTTGTACTCCCAGATTATCATCTTTTAAGTGGCATCCTGGATTCTTTCCAAGAGCTGCATGTCCTGCAGCCCCAGCCCTATGCTGGATTTCAAATTGCAGCAGTGACTCACCTGTGCAGATTCATCTGCCTTCATTTGAGCTGACTGAAAGCAAAGCATGGCATGTCCCTCCCTCCCTTCCCAGCACAGAGAGAGGCATGTCCAAAGGGGACTCGACCTGTGTGTTCTGGGAGCAAGACCTGTATGCTCCAACCTCTTATCTGAATAAACCCTTGCAGAAAAAGGTGTGTGTACAGGATCCAGCACAATGGACTGATTTGGACCCTTGTTCCTCATGGAATAAAACCAGCAAGTTAATATTAAAACTGTGTATTTTCACAGATTGCAGGCGGGACTCACAACACACCATGCTTAATTTCCTGCTTTCAGTTCCCTATCAGATTTTATGCTTAGCTTACTGAGGTTTGTTTTTCCCCAGAACAGGTTTTTCCTTTAGCTACAACACATTCAGCCATGAAAAATGAGATTGAAAAAGATTAATAGGAAGCTGAAGGAGTCATCTGAGATTTACAAAGATTAATGTGTCTTATTCTTAGCTGTTTTCTTTTTCTTTTCCTTTCTCTTAGCTACCTAGACAGCTTAGATCGAATTGGAGCTGCAGACTACCAGCCCACCGAGCAGGATATCCTCCGAACCAGGGTCAAAACAACTGGCATCGTAGAAACCCATTTCACATTCAAAAACCTCCACTTCAGGTTAGTCTAACACTGTGCAGTAAATTTTCAGAACAACTATTTATCACAGGGTTTCCCCATAGTTCCTAAAGGAGAAGTTGTTAAATTGCGTGGACAGGTGCCACTGCAGAAGACACAGCATTTTGGAGGGTCAACAATATGAAAAGTTTGGCAATCTTGTCTTGAAAGTCACTGCCTGTAAGATAGAAGCTCAGGGCAGCTTCTTCGAACTCGAAAAACCACCTCTTTGTTGGAATGTATAATACAAGATTGACCCCTAAATCTGATCAAGCCTCATAAATATAAAAATATTTAGCCAGATTTTTTCTCTTAAGTGGGTTAGTCACATGTAGTTAACACAATGCATTGACCCTCATGATGTCATCCAGTAGAGAGAAGAGAGCACAAAGACAGAAAGCCACACACAAACAGTATTTAGAACATATAAAAGAGAAGTGTGTGGTCTCCACCTCCACAGACCCTTTGGGACCCTGCAGGCTGCTAAGGCTCTCCCACAAATCCCCTCATCCCTGTCTGTAACTGCTCCTCCTGAGCCTCCTCGGCTGCAGGCTCTGGAGGAGAACACCAAGCTAGCAGTGAAAGACCCACTGCTTTGTGTTTGGAACCTCTCAGGGCCCACATGGTCAAAGAATGCCCAGAATGCTAAAGTTCCCTGGTGACTAGGGAGGAGTGGGTGGTGATGTCCTCCCCTGTGCTGCAGGCTCTTCGATGTCGGGGGCCAGCGGTCAGAACGCAAGAAGTGGATTCACTGCTTTGAGGATGTCACAGCGATCATCTTCTGTGTCGCACTGAGTGGCTACGACCAGGTGCTCCATGAAGACGAAACCACGGTGAGTCTAACTGGCTCTTGGAGGCCCCAACATCTCTTTTTGGGATACTGCCAGCAGCTCCTCAGAGATCGCCGAATGCTCCCTGGGGTGCTGCAGTAATGTGCTTTAGCCCGTCGCTCCCCTTGACTCTGAAATCCTGGGGAGATCTCTCCTCCTTCACATTCTTTGGTATGAAGTCTGCATACTCAGGTAATGCTTCCTTACACTGGTAAAGGCATAGTGGTTTGCTTCTCCGTTCTAGCCAACCTGTGTTTTCAAAATGCATTACAGGACCCTATAACCAGCAAGAGGATACAGCTGGGTGGGCTTTAAAACAGGGAAGCAGTCAGGCTGTGGTGCAGAGGTGCAGGACATCAGTGCATGCCTGGGGCTCAGCCCAGGAATATAACCTATTTCTTCAGGCTACAGAAATTTGTTTTCCTTAGTGAGAATGGAAATGTTTGAGTCCTCAGGTAATTTGCTCTAGGAGAGATTTTATGACTTCCCACTGTGACATTAGGCTCAAAATACCATCTGGAAATAAAGCTGGTGAGGACCTTTGTGCTCCCTGGTATTAGAGTACAATTAATACAAGTGAATTGAATACATGAAAAAGGATGCAGTACGACTCATTACTGTATTCTGACCATTCATTCAGTATGATGGGGATGCATGTTTTTGGGACTAATGACAACTGCTGTGGGCACCCAGTTACATTTGTCTAATGAAAAGGAGTTGGAGGCCATACTCAGACTCAGTAATGATTTCATCGGTGCCCAATCTGCAGCAGCAGCATGGAGTGCTCGCTCCTGCCAGCTCTGTCTCTCTGATGCTTTTTATTCTCCTGCTGGTAAAGATGTCAGGCTTGCAGAAAGCTGTGGATGAGGATGGAATTGAGGGAAAGGTTGCTGTTAGGTGACGCTTGTCTTGTCCCAAAAAGACTACGGGAACTGTGGTTTCTAGCCTCTGAGGCAGGTTTATGAGCTCTAGCAAACTCTTTGATGAAATCACCTGGTAGTTTGAATCATATTGATGCCAGAATTCTGGGTGATATTAACATTACCAGTCACAGGACTGGTAACAGCATGAAGCTGTGTCAAGGAGAAATTTAGGCTGGAAATTAGGAAATGCTTCTTCACCCAGAGTGTGATCAGCTACTGGAACAGACTCACCAGGGAAGCAGTCACAGCACCAAGCCTCACAGAGTTCAAGAAGCATTTAAAAATGCTCTCAGGCACCGATGTGACTCTTGGGGTTTTTCTGTGCAGGACCAGGAGTTGGATTGGATGGTCCTTGTGATTCTGTGATCATGACTATCTCCCTCCAGACTGACTGAGACACTGTACATCCTGTCATGTCCACTTATTTATAATCCCTCGTTGTCTCCTCCCTCTGACCCTGGCCCTGATACATTCAAGGATGCTCAGCCCTGTAGGATTTACTGGGAAGGAACCAAAATCTTCTGACGTGATTTGAAAAATCCAGCCATTAGCTCAACACTATAGAGCTCTGCAGCTGGGCAGCAGAATCAGCCAGGAGACACAGAAGTGCACAGAGGCAGAGCAGGTCCAGGGGACAGGGAGCAAAGCTGTGATATGAGTAGAGAGCAAGGTACTCTGTAGGTATAACTTGGATTGTGACACCCAAATTGTGAAGCCGAAGGCAGCTTTTAATACAGGTCACCTTTGGGTGCCCATCTACACAAGTCAGAGCCTGTGATTCAAAGCCATGGAGCACAAAATGGAATGACCTGAATGCCAATGCCATTTTTTAAATGTCAGCCTTAACTCTGCTCCTCTGAACTGGAGGTTAGAGCATCTCTCCTGGGGAGAGCCCTGCCAGTGATTGTCCCTCACCCAGCTCCACCCTGGAGCCAGCTCAGCCTCCCCCCTGAAGTGCCGCGCTGCAGAAACCGGGATCTTGCATCTCCAACTTTCCCTTTGCAGCAGGAGAGCAGCCTGGTGCAGCTCTGGCACAGCACTGACATTTGCTTGCTATTTCAGTCCCTGTTCACAACATATTTCAGGGGATGCTGAGCAACAGGAGGGCAGAGGCAGCTGCTGCTCATTTACACATTCGGCGTAAACGGGGAAAGGATTCAGCATCACCAGCACCACACCGGCAGGACGCCCCTGCCTAACCCAAATAAACAACCCTGAGCAAGGCCAGTGCACTCAGGAAAAAACAGTGGTGTCGGATCTTGCCTGCCCTATTATATCCCCATCACAAATGGCAGGTGGCAAACGTGACACCCCCAGATCCTGACCCCTCCCAGGTGCACCCCCAAGTGTTAGGCCCCCTCCTTGGTAATGTGGTGCCTCTCCAAAAACCCAGCAGTAAAACAGCATCTCCTCAGTCAGCTGATTTGCTGTCTGCATCCCGTCACATCTGCTGGCTTTAATGACGTCAATCAGCTTTTATTGCTTCTCACTTGGAAAACACAAAGAGGAGGCAGCTGAGAAAGTGAGCTGGATGCTGCTCCTCCAGCTTCGTTTTTTAGAGATACTTACTACAGTCCAGGCACTTGCAGCTGTGTTGAGCCACTGAAGATTTGGGGGCTGTACAGATGTGTCCATGAGTATGAAAGGACTTGTAGAGAGCTTTCATTGCTGGCATGGAGCCATGAGAGGGAAAGAGACCAACTGCATATCAGGGTCCAATAAAACCCTTCCAAAGCTGGGTGCATGAGGAGAATGGCTTTTCCTCCTGCGGTCAGCACCTTGTTGTCAACAAGCACAGGATTTCACAGGTGCTTTTTGCACTTCTCTAAGTCAAACCACACTTCAGGTGGAGCAAACTGCATTTCAGATGCAGTCAGCATCACGTGGACCAGGAACAGGCTCACCTTGGTAAGCTCCAGGTGGGACAAGTGTAGGGTCAGCTTGTCTCACTGAAAAAAAATCACAAACAGGTTTATTGTGAATCCTTTCCAAAGAGCTGGTTAAACAAGGCTGGGTGAAACACTCTCTGACCTGTCCCTGCCCTTAAAATTCAAACACAGCTCTGTTCTTGTAAAGTTGTTTTGTGGGTTATTGTGCTTTTTGTTTTAAAAGACTGAGCACCCATCCTCCAGCAGCAGCTAAAACAAGACTGTTGTGTTTGAAGCTGTCCCTGCTTCTTAAGAGCAGTCAGTCTTTTATAAGGGATGTATTTTCTCTCTAATTCGCTGTCACAAAGAGCCACACAGCAGGAGTCGAGGAAAGCAAGTACTTCCCTATGTCCAGATCAGAAAGACATAAAGAAAATAAAGAAAACTCTCTGCATCTGTGATTTTTAGGCCTATACACCCGCAAAGATCACACCTTTCACAGAAACTCCCAGTACTGCTGAATCCAGCTTCTCTCATTCCTTCCAACACCTTATGCTGCTGTTGGCAGATCTAAATTGTGTCCCTGTGTGCCCAGCTTCCAGGAGAGAGGAACAAGGCATGAGAGAGATTCAAGCAATGCCTTCATCAGTCCCACTGCTGCCAGCCACAGCCCAAGTCAGAGCTCATGTGGTAAAATGGTACCCTCTGCCCAGCCCATCCAAAGCACAAGGCACTGGCCTCAAGGTATTACACCTGCCTATGCCTTTACCAAGTCCTTCACAAGGAGCTGCCAGGCTCTCTGCCATAACTGTACACAGTTGGAACATCCTGCTTTAATTGGCAGAACACCTCCCTGGATTATGTCTTTGCATAACAAGGCTGTTTTGTCTCATTTATGACTTATCTTTTTGTTTCATAAGCTGAGGTTACTGAAGGAAAAGCCTCAGCTCTGTAATCTGGGAAGAGAGAGTGGTAGTCATATCACTCAGTAAAACTAGAGATGATTCACAAAGGTAGATTTCCATTGTTCTTTCTAAGTAGAATTCCTAATGGAATTTTTTTAAAACAGCAATGGAATGGGACCTGCCATGGGAACTGAGACTATCCTCTGTTTTTTACCTTGCAAATTCAAAGGAGTCATGGCAAGAGAGGGAGATGTTGATGCTGCACATTGCTGCCTCTGAAGCTAAGATATTTAGGTCAACCAAGACATGCAAGTGCTGTTTGTGTCCCCGCTGCTGAGGATGGGATGGGTGGAAGGCTCTGTGCTGGTAACCCTCGGTGTGCATTACTGTTGGCCTGTTGGTTTGTATTGCACTGCATGACCTGGTTAGCATGCTCTCTCTGCTATCATTGGGCAAGGAAAATGGAATTGCAGTGCTCAGAAATTGCCTTAGGAGTGACAAAGCAAGCCAAAGTGGCTTGGACATCTTAGGAAATAAAAGCAGGAGGGGGAATATTGAGTTGCTGTGCTTAGGATAACCATCAGTGTCCTTATAGTTTGCGTGACAGCTAGCACTTAATCACCAAGGAAAACAAAATATTGAATCAACTGGGTGTTGCAGAAAACAGCAAGTCTCCTCCCATGCTCTGGTAAAAAAAAAGATGTTTTCTATGAGTGTGTTTCTGCCTGGACAGAGTCTTGACCACAGCATCCTTTCTCCCTCGGGCTGAGTGAAAAGCTGTTTGCTCTTCACATCAGTGACGGGAACACAGCTGTGCAATGACATCTGAACTCAGTTATGGGCAATTCTGTCTCTTGTCCTGTGCAGGAAAAGTTAACTGGACTTTGAATATGCATGTGCAAGTGGTTATTCCTCTGTAACATGGTTGTGGAAGCTACTTTTCTTATTGGGGTACGAAATATTTGCCAGTGTAAGGATTTAAAATACCAATTTTGAAATAGGAAGTGACATTAAGAAATTAACATCTGAAGAGCTCTTCCCTTAATGACAGACCCAACATAAAGTGAGAAAAAGCAGGATGATGGGTCCAAAAGCAGGTGAAATAATTTGTGTCACTTCTGCTAAAAGTATGAGGAGCATAACCTTTAGTGCCTCCTAGCAGAGTAGGCACATCTGCCCCATCACAGGAGAAAGGGGCCCCAGGCAAGTTCTATGGGACTAAACTGCTCTTCCACTGTGGATTTACTGAGAGGAGGGGGATTATTTGGGGGATTTAACTTCTCACTCCTACTTTAGCAGCAGTCTGTCCTTTTACATATGGTACACAAACACTGCTTCCTCATCCTTGCCGAAGCACCTGGGTCTGCCTGAGCTGTTGCAGGGCTCCTAGAAACACCTATTGAACTAGTAAGGGTTGGGAAGGGAAAGGAAAGGGACATAGTGAGGATTCCTGTGCTAGCCAGCACCAGGACAGCTTGTGTCCATGCGTGGGCTCCTAGAAGCCCTCCTGGGATGCAACAGCATTTCCCATATGGGGTCCAGGTATGACAACAGAAGCATCTGTGCCTGCTCACCAGAATATTGCTCTGTACCTTTGCCACACACAGAAAGGAATTTATGGCTTTTGAATAATGTCATCTTCTGGCCTTGGAATAATATCATCTTCCCTTTAGTGGTGGTGAAGGAAAAGGTGGATTTTAAGACCAAAACATTTCCCACATAAATAAGGATGAGTGGGCAGAGTAGTTCATTATGTTTACTTGTCTGACTGGCAAAGCTGGAGGAAGAATCAACATGTAGAGATCAGACAGCCAGGTCATACAGCCTTAGGAAGCTTTGAACTTTGTTTCTGGAATCTGAAAGGAATGGAGGTCATTTAGTGTAACCCTCATGTTGTAATGGGATGTATTGGTTTGTGCTGTGTGTATATGATTCTGTGATTCTATATTCTGGTTACCACTGAACACTAAGAGTCGCTAATTCTTGGAAAAGCAGTCTCATCTCCTAACATTCATTAATGCAAATTGATCAAACTGGGTAAGAGAAGTAGGAGGACTTCTGTAGGATCCTTACATAGTCCTGCAACTGTAGAACAGTTGGCTTCACCTAACCATGAAGGCCAGCTCAGAAGTCCTCAGCTTCTGTTTCTTACACAAACCCAATGCCACCTGTGGTGCTCCCCATGCCATGAGGGGCAGTTTCACCCCTCTGCTCTTCACCAGGGCTGTGCAGTGTGGTGACTGTGGCACGAGGCTGCCCAGGTGGTTGATGGCTGCTGCGGATGAGGTGTGGGTTTAGCCCACAAGCAGTATTCACATGTTTCTCCATGTTTTTAGTTTAAATCAGCAACAATGATAGAAATTAATTTTAATGTTCTGGGAGGGACCCTGCTTAAAAATTGGTTAATTGTATTTGCTTTCTGTTCCCCTGACCACCCTCCACTTCATTCTCTCCTCCCAAAGGCTGTGGGTATCCAAGAATCTCCTCCACAAAACCTTTGTACACCAGGTTTCAATGTGGTTACAATTTTGGCACCACAAGTAGCAAAGGGGAGCATTGCTCCAGGGTACCAACCAGTACCAAAGGGATTAGCAAAAAACAGCCCACAGGCACAGGATGATCCAGATAAGCAACATGTTGCAACTGAGACTCAGGGAGCAAATGCATTTTTACGTGATTGCGTCGTCCCCATGTGTTGATACAAACGGCGGGGAAATGCGCGGTCACCCAAGACAGGGCACAGCAAATCACACGTGTCCTGCTTCACTCTGGGCTGGGTCAGATGTTTCTTTCATCCACAGAGCCTCTTCCATCTATATAAAACATTCAGTAGATGCTAAAGCATATCAATGACAAGGAATGTGTTAATCAGTGAAGTGCTGGGCTCAACTTTATGCCAGCACAGGTGTGAAATGGAATGGGAGAGGGGTAAAGGCCCCCGGCTGACTCAGGTACCACTCCACATTCCCAAATCCAGGGCTGGGGGCAACAGGACATGCTGCACTCACCCCAAAAAACTCTCCAGTAACGAGCCCGTGCAGCCCTGTTCTCTCCAGTGTCTCTGTGGTGATGGCTGTACCAGTTTCTTACTTTTTCACTGGCGGGTTTGGGGAGTGCTGTCCTATGGAGATCCTGCTGGGAAAAGCCGAGGAGCCGGTCTGGTCTGTACCATGCTTTGCCTTTGATAACCCCCTGACTCTTGGGTGTGCTTCGTCCTCACCGCGCCTGCTCTCTGCGCTACCTGGCTCCCGGCTGAGAGACGGCTTCGCGACCGGCGTGCGCGCTCCGGCGTCGGCCTCGGCGCCAAACGTCGCCAGCCTCGGCACCTCCACAGCTTTTCCTCGGCCGTCTGACCTTATCTAGCCAAACAAAGGCCAAAAAATGAGCATTTGAGAGACCAACCAAATTTGGCAGGTATGAAGCTTCTCTTGAACTGAGAAAAAAAAAAAAAAAAAGAAAAAAACGAATTGAGAGTTGAAAGCAGCAGGGAACATGACACTTGGATGACTTTGCCGTGAGCTCTTTCCACCACCATAAACTCATGTGGGGGACTTTGCAACTCTTTAACTGGTCTGGTTTTTCAATTCCTCTTATGTCTCTCCTTTTCTGTGTCCCTTTTTTGCATGACCTATAACCAAAAAGCTGACTTCTCGCTGTGCGTACATTTGGATGTATGGCTCTTCTGCTAATCTTCTTCTAGAGGCATGAGCTAACACCAGTGGTAGCTGCCTGACTTGTAGTCTGGTTGTTCTCAGATGTTCTCTGTTATGTTTTTCCTTTTTATACTATTTTCTCTTCCTTTTTCACTTTTTTTCCTCTCTGCAAGACACTTTCTGTTGAGCCATCTTCCAAGAGAACTAAAACAAAAAAGTTTAAAAATTAAAAGCCCAACAACAGACAACACTAAACAAAATAACACAACCAGGCAAAGGTCACGGCAAGGTCATTTCCAAAATTATGTCACCTTGATGTCTGCTTCCAACTCTAGATTAATTCAAGGATCTACCAGTCCTTGGTTAATGTATCCAACCAGTTGTGTGCCGCACACATTTGAGAAAGTGGAAAAAACATGTTAGAAAAATTACTGAAAATGTTTTAGAAAATCTGCATGAGCTACACCAACACATAAATCTGATCAGAGGGCAAAAACAATTCTCCATCCATGCATGGTGCATGATGATTTCTATGAGCTGGGATCCTGTAAATTAATGTTATGTAAAATCAAACAGCTCTGTATTGTTACATGCCCTTAAGTTACTAATTGTCTGTCAAATGTAATAGGGACTGCATCTGTGTATGTATATGTTCAGCTGTATGTATACATAAATTTATTATGTATATTGTAGATTTTCTTTTTTGTTGCTTTCCTCCTTAATTTAGTTGTTTTAGATTTCCCTACATGTTGAACGCCCCTGGGTTGCTGGCTTTGGCCTGATGTGATATTTCCTTTCTATTGTAGAACCGTATGCATGAATCTCTGAAGCTTTTTGACAGCATCTGCAACAACAAATGGTTCACAGATACATCTATCATCCTGTTTCTAAACAAGAAGGACATATTTGAGGAGAAAATTAAGAAATCACCACTGAGTATCTGCTTTCCTGAGTACACAGGTAATGAGAAATGTGGCTGTACAGGTGTGCTTAGCAAAGGGACCACAGAGCTCTCCCCAGCCAGCCTGACGCTGTAGTGTATCGCAGGCAGCAAGGCTAAAGATGCAGAGCTAGAGCTCCCATTGGCTTCACTACAGGTTTTATTTCAGTAAGTGCCAAAGGATCACCGCCACCATGGTCCACTTAAAGCAGGAGCATGTCTTGACCCAAGTTCTTTGCTGGCAAAGGCCCACCACCACTGATTCGGGTGTCTGATCTCTGCCTCACCACTGGGGTTTGATGCTAAGCCAGCACCTGCAGGTGTGGGGCCACTGGGCACTCCCCAAACCCATGTGCTGGTTCCCTGTGTCACACATGATCATGGACCTTCTTACAGGTCTCTCAGAAAGGTATAGTGAGTGTAACCATTATAAATGGGTGACTGGTCTCCAGGAGACCAACACATGAGGTTTGTTAGGCTGTCCTCAGCTGGAGTACAGCTTTGTTCTTTCATACCCAACCATGCTCCCTTATGGCCACAAGAAGAATCCTTCTGCAGTTTCTGGCCACTTTTCCACTTCCAGGCACTGCGGGGCTGTAGAATCATCGTGATCCTGGAAACATTCGTGTCCAAGCTGGATGGGGCTCTCAGCAACCTGACCTGGTTGAAGATGTCCCTGCTCACTGCAGGGAGGTTAGATTAGATGACTTTTAAAGATCCCTTCCAACCCAAACCATTCTATGGTTCCATGATCAGCCCTCCAGTATGCAGACAGCAGGTCTCACAGCTTGGCTGATTCAGCTCAAGCAATACATTTTCATCACATTAGTTGAAAAGTCCCCAGTTTTTCTCTCAGGTTTGCCAGCCTCAAGTGTCTGGACCTGAAAACACGTCCAGTTAAATGCAGGTGGAAAACAAGGTGTTTCATATTCTGATCTTCCCACACCTCTTAACCCATAGTGCAGGCAGAGGAGAGCCACAGTGAGCCATGCCCTGAGCTTGGCTTGGGAGAAGGAGGCCATGGTGATCTGTGGAGTTGAGAGCAGGAGCTCTGGGATGGACAGTGTGCAAGAAGCCCCCGCTCCTGCTGCCTCGTATCTGACCCGCTAATGATGGGAATACATCAGCCATGCAAAGGCTGCAGC
The DNA here is from genome assembly GCA_013399915.1 of Illadopsis cleaveri. Taxonomy (NCBI): domain Eukaryota; kingdom Metazoa; phylum Chordata; class Aves; order Passeriformes; family Timaliidae; genus Illadopsis; species Illadopsis cleaveri. Next base: position 14,132 of record VXBB01004995.1, on the reverse strand, counting down.
TGCACCCCGCTGCTTCCTCTGCATCTCTCCAGCTTCCACAAACCCTCATTACCATTCTGAGATGGCACAAAAATAAACTTTTATCGTCATGAATTATTTAAACTCACCGGAGACATCCAGACGAATCAAGCCGACAGACAGAGAAGCCAATCTCTTTGTCAGGAAACACAGTTGTGAACCAGGAGCACCAGGAATGTCACAGTCCTGGGCAGGCCAACAAATTATTAACCAGAGCTTCTTATCTCTGAGCACTTGATTTTTCACTGTGAGTAGACAAAAGTGATCCCTCATTGCTGCTTTGGGCTGAATGATCTGTGGCCATGGAGCTGAATAACTCCAGCTGAATTCAGAACATCTGCAGACTTCCTCTCCAGGGAAGATTTTGGTGTTTGTCACTACCAGCACATTTCAGCCATCTAGTCATCTGCTTGGTCCAGACAGAACCAACATATTCCCAACATATTTGTCTGAAAAGATCTAATCATGGAAATGTCAGTCTTCACAGCTGAGCTCACAATAATGCTTACCCCAAATTTTCCTGGTTGCAAATTAGATTGCTGCTTTTTGATGGCTTGTAGAGCAGCTCATCACCATCTTCTTTATAGCAGTGCTTCTGTATACTGGATGGTTTCTGTCAGGTCATCTTCCCTTCCCTTTTCTCAGCGAAGCAAACCTTTACCTCTCACTCCTTCCTGATCCCATTTTGTGGACCTGGTTTTATAGATCTTCACTGTTGTCTCCCAGAAACCTCAGTCTGAAATAACATTCTTACAGAACCCCTGACGTCAGAGAGACTAGAACAAGGAGTGTGATTTTAGATATTTCTTCCCAAGCTATCCCAGCCCAAGAGGGAAGTTCAGTGGGGGAGGCAGACATTCATACACATGGAGCTGAGCTCTTGGCTGATTAAACAGAAGAAAACAAAGCTTCTGTCTGGACCCACAAGTGAACCAAACCAATCCTCCCAAGCCTCAGGGGACCCCAAAAGTGCTCTAAATTCTTCAAGATGCTTTTTTGGAAGCTGGGAGTTCTCGTAATGCCAGAGACCCTCAACAGATCTCCTGTCTCTCTTGTGCCATCGGAGAGGGCAGGAAGTCTGACTGCTGAAAGTCTTTTTACTGATCCAGCAGGGACCTGAGGTAAGGCGTTATCTCACCCCCAGGTGTTCAGCAACACTGCTACAAGTTAGCTGTGCTAACATTCAGCCCAGGCTTTAGAGCCCAGCACACACTTCAGGCTGCTCACCCCTGCTTTGCTGGCCACAGCCCATAGAATGAAACCCTCGTGGCCTCATGAAAAAGCAACATTATTAGAATGTTGCCCTGGAGTTAAAAAGAATTATTTGATAAAAGCCTATAAACTGAACAAGCAGTTCAACATCACAAGTAGGTTCCACAAAATGCTTTTAATGAAATGAAATTTCTGATGTCCATTAGTTCTCCTGACAGGGAATTATTAGAAGACTGCATCCACAAATTTGCCTGCTGTTTGCTGGAGCACTGTTTCCATCCCCTTAATTCACTCATGCTTTTAACTAATCCACAATACTTAGTAAAGCAGCAGCAGAATCCACGGCTTGATTTAAACCAAGCTGGCATTAGTGATTCCCTGCTCTTGTAGACAGAATCAGGCATCTAAATCCTCATGTCTTTGAACAACCAACTTCCTATTCATAAAATACCCTCCTGGTTGTGCTCAGCATGTGGAACCAATTCTTTACACAGCTCTTCATGCAGTAATCTGCTCCCAGAAAAAACTTTGCTTCTCTTACTTCATGCTTATTCTCAAGTGCCATGGTCTTCATGAACTTGTGTCTTCAACTAGCAGTGCATGTGTGTGCAAGTGGGATTTCCCAGAGCAGCTGCCTTCTACCACAGCACATCTCCAGCCTCAGTAAGCTTCTCTCTAGCAAATAACAGCATTTCCCATCAGTAAAGCATCATGGAGAGAAAGGGACCCAAAAGCAGTAGCAGTGTTACTGTTGTGGAGCCTTTTGGGGTCAGGCAGTGCCTGGCAGTGCTGGGAGCTGCACTCCAGGCCAGCCAGAGCCTCCATCAGCCTTTAGGAGGTGCCCAAGTGGAGCCATGTGTGTGAGCAGGGTCAGAGCTGGCCAGAGGAGAAAGGATCTTCTCTTTTGCATGACTCCTTCTAAGCTTTTTTTCACTAAATTTGAGGGTTAATGAGGTTTGGCACCGATATCTCTATATATCAAAACAAGAAACTCCTCACAGTGTGATTTTAGTCATGGCTGTAGCAGAGAGTACTGCAATCCTGATTCCTAATTTTTTTTTAAAAAAAAAAAAAAAAAAAA
>VXBB01004995.1:0-11770 GCA_013399915.1 Illadopsis cleaveri | reverse complement strand
GGACATTCTGTATCAGGCTTTTTGTTGGGTTTGGGGACTTTTTTTGAGAAAAGCCCATTTTGCCCTGTAACAGAGACTGGATCTTTTCCTGTCCCTTTCTCTTAATGATTTAGGGAAAGGAGGGCACAGCTACCAATACTGCCCTCAATTCATGTTAACTCTTCCATCAAAAACTGAAGCTTTAATCAAAAAAAAATCTAAAAAAGGAAAAAAGTTAAGCCTTCTCCCTAGGTCAAGCACTTACTGCATTTCTGGCAGGTTTCTTTTTTGTCACCATGATGTGGAATTTCTTCCATCATAGCCTATTTAACACTCAGCTCCTTCATCCATTTCATCTCTATAAACAGCAACTCAGAATAAAAATGCAGCTGAGCTGACAGTCAGGGAGCATCTCCTGCCTGGCAGCAATCCTGGCTGGCAACAGTGCCCATCCCTGAGATGGAGAGGGCACCTGGGCTGCAGCAGCCCCGCACAAGCTCCCCACATCCCCACAACAGGGTGGGCATTCCAAGTCACGGGGCTGCTTTAACCCGCTCTCTTTCCCCTCGGCTGTCCCGCAGGCCCCAACGCTTTCACGGAGGCGGTGGCGTACATCCAGACCCAGTACGAGAGCAAGAACAAGTCGGCCAACAAGGAGATCTACACTCACATCACCTGCGCCACCGACACCAACAACATCCAGTTCGTCTTCGACGCCGTCACGGATGTCATCATCGCCAACAACCTGCGGGGGTGTGGACTCTACTAAAGCTCCTCCTCTCCTGACACCCGCCCGGAATATCCTCCGGTCCCGCGGACAGGTCCTCCCTTTCCTTGTTTTTTCCTCCTCAGAAGATGACAAGGAAGAAATTCCTAATTCCCTCCTCTTGTCCCAGAAAACTCTGCAGCAAGTTCTGCTTTCCCCAGACCCATTTATTTTGGTTCATTTTTGGTTCATTCCCTTGCTGCCCTGTTCTACTCCTCCGTTCCAATTCACAGTGTTGTGCAGGGAGCTAACGCATTTCCCACGAAGTGCATTTCAACTGCCAAAAGACAAAAATACTTCCGTTTTAAAAAGAGAAGGAAATCAAAGCCTTAAAATACTGGTCAGGAACAGTGTAGTTTGGAACCAAAACTTTTTTTTTTTTTTTGCCTTGAAAATTAAGGGATATTGTTAATTCTTCTGGTCACTTGCCCTTTTTTTAAACACTATTCCTTTGAGAAGTGCTAAATACAGCCCGATCATTTTGAAGGTCCGTTACAGCTCCAGTTCTGACCCCAAAGCTGGAGGGTTTGGTGTTGAATGCAGCCACCATAGCTTGGATTTGTACATTCTCCTTTTTTCCAGACAGCTATTTGAACAAGTAAAACAGCCATATCGAGTTCTGCTGGTGTCTGAGTAACAGGGACACAGTAACAAAGCCTACTAAGCCTTGTCTAAAATCATTCATACTGGTAGCAGTTTTACCTCAAGTTTTTCAAAATTAATGATAAAATTTATCTAGTGGTTGCTGTAACCCATTACTGAGGCACTTCCATGGAGGCCATGGGGGCTCTGGGCTGGGACCTCTGGAGTGTAGGCAGTGAAGATGCCCCAGGAATGGTGTCCTGATGGGGACTCCCCACTCAGTGGCATGCTGACAAGGAATCCAGCCTGGGGACCTTTCCCACAGCAGCTCCCAGCCTTAGAGATTCAGCAGAGATGATGCTCCTGCACACACGTGGCATCACTTTCCAAACTTCAGCCTTGAAATGCTGGGGTGCATGAAAAATATTCAGCCCTGGCTTCTTGTAGGCAGAGTCTGACCTTCAAGTGCCTGAGATGGGGAAAGGTGCTTTGGAAAACCTCCCTGTGCTTGGGTGGCAGCAAAGTGTGCAAGAGCCTTATGGCCCTTCATTGCCCCTTGGGTATCTAAACCCCTTGAGAAGCCCAGCTTTGTGCTCTGAGCCTCCTTGGCTGAGCACAAGTCAGTGGCTTTCCTGTGTCACCTCCTGCCTGAGCATCCCAGAGAGACAGCTCCAGGGTTGGTGTCTCCAGTCAGGGCATCTCTTCACCAGTATCTGTATTGAGATGGATAGTTAACACTGGCAAGGGAGAGCTCAGGGAGCTGATTTGAGTCAAGTGATGGAGTAGGAAGGAAAAGGTCAAGGAAAGGAAGAAGGAAGGGCAGGGGAGAGGAGTGGGAATGGCGAGGGTAGCACCCAGCACAGCAAAACTGGGGGCTCAGAGAGGACAAATGCAGGTGGGCTGGGGTACATGTGGCCACCACCAAGAACTCTGGATGTTGCTGAGTCGAAGGCAGAAAGGAATGTGAGAGCTGGGGTGTCACCTCTGTGGACATGGAGGGACTCTTAGAGTCTACCCCAAAAACTTGTTTGTTGTCTGGGTGAGACAACCACCTCTGAAGTCCCACTGGGGGCAGGTGGGCAATGCTGATCCCTCCCCGCCTCTTCTCTGCCTCTCTTAGAAGTCCATTATCTTGAAAATCATGAATCTTTGCAGGCTGGCCTGAAGTTCAACTGTCCTCTCTTGGGAGCCTTATCTAGGAGTGGCTTTCAGGTCTCAGGAGGTCTCTTCAGGGTTGTGGTTGAGAGGGACAATATCTCTTCTCACTGTGCCCGTTTAGGAGAGATGGTGTGAGAGCAGCCCAGAGCAGCACAGCCCAAAGGGGAGGGGCCAGGTGAGCGTCAGTGGCAGGAGGCAGTGACAGGAGCACATATGGTGGCACAGGAGGGAGAGGACAGTGGAAGAGCCTTAGGGAACGTTTTGGGAGAGAAGCTGCAGAAGGGAGATGAGATAGATAAAGATAGCAGGGAGGATAGGAAGAGAAGGGCACCTGGGAGGCAGAGGAGAGTCTCCATCAGGGGCTGTGCTCTGCCAGGACAGTATTTGTGGGACATTTGTGACAAATCCCCAGCCAGGGATGTGAGAACCCTGAGGCAAGCAGCAGAGGCAAACGAGGTGACTGTCACCCATCCAACCAGCTACAGCCCAGCATGGCTGGTAACTGTCAGTAACCCCTAGAGAGAATTAAATGATGCATTTACTATTGTACAGCAAGGACCTGCTGCTGCTCTGCTGGGCACTAACAGCAATAACACAACTCCCTGCCTCCCCTGCTCTTGCACAAGCAAGCACCCACCTTTCTCTTCACCATCTCAGCCTTAAAATGCCTCCAACGACACCAGCTCCTGCAAAGAGCTGGCCAGCAAAGCCAGGAGCTCCTCTCTGCTCCTCATGCTACAGCCCACCCACACATCTGTCTGAGCCCCAGCAGTAACACCCAGCATCCACGTGGGTGTTGTGTCAAACCCACTGCAGAAAAACCACACATTGGTTACATTTGGTACCTAAGGTGTAACCACTGCACCCAGAGTGATGATGGCTGGTGCTGGCAGGGATGTAGGTCTTTTATTAAGCTCGGTAAGAGGAGTTTGACCAGCAGCATTGGAGTTTTGGAGATTTTCTGTTTGCACCCCTTGCTGTGAATGATGTTTTATCCAAGCAAATAAGTAACAGAAGCTGTTCCCAGGGAAGGCAGCACCACACCAAGGCTTTGTGAGCTCCCAGCATAAAGAGCACAGGAATATTTTGGTAAAGACAATTTAAGTTAACTCAACTCCAAACTGCCAAATGCAGTCAAGTGGTCAGTGCTCGCTCAGTGCACTTTTACCTCTCTCCAGGCTGGATTCAAGTAACCCATTCCCAGCTTTGCCAGCTGAGAGGTCCAAGCCCCCTCTGCAGCTACAGCTGGTCCCTGGCACATTGGTAACCATCAACAGCTGGTGCCCCATGGGGAGGAAAAGGAGAAAAAGCAGAGGAAATGTTGCCACACAGAGCCTCTTCTTTCGTTTTCTTTGGCATATTGTGTGTCTAAAGCTTCATCTCAGCTGCTGCTGCTGACATTCCCTCCCTCACACGAGTGTCATGAGGATTCACTGACAAATGCTGGAAACAGCCTTTGGAAAATGAAATGCTTCCAGTGTTAAACACTACTATTTCTCCTGCTTGATGGCTGCATATAGATTTGTGTCTCCAGAGCGCCTGCCAAATTATTAGTCACTGCTGCCTTCTGCATCCTCCAAAGCTCTTCCTGACAGATGTGCCTTCCTCAGGCAATCTTTTGCCCCGTACTTTGTCTAAACACCAGCAATTCTTGCAGCAGTTGCCTAAAAAGTACCTTGAAATACATCTCCTGCTTTCAAAAGCCTTTTCTTAGCAGCCCCTTGAGCTTTGCAATTGCCATGCTCTGAATCCAGACCCGTGGAGATTCAGAGCTGTGTTTCATTTGCAGTCTCTACATAGCAGGGATGTTGCAACTGGTACAAATCCTACCAGGGCATGGAGGATAGATTTTAAAAGCACAAAATTGAAACAGCTATGTATACACCCTGCTGCCCTTCAAAGCTAATGTGGGAATTTGGAAAAAAAAAGAAAAAAAAAGAAAAAAAAAGAGGAAAAAAAAAAAGCCCTTTTTGGGATGCAGAAGCTGAAGGTGTTTAACGACTCAGGTCACTGTTCCAGCAGCAGAGGCATCCAAGTGCTGTCAGCATTGAAAGTAGCATTAGCAACTCGTGATGAGCTTCAGACAGCCGCAAAAAGAAAGAAGGAAGCTCCCTGTCGGCTTGCTCCATAGTCAATGAGAGGGTCGGTTGTGGAGCCATGAGACCACAAAAATGCAAATAGCTTCTTTATTTAAACAACAATTTCAATGAAATAGAGAAACCCGTACAAGGAAAGCCTTGCACTGCTGCCGGGCTGGGCTGCAGAGCTCCTTGGGAGGAGCTGGGCTGGTTGGGAGAACGAGCAATAACCACGCACTGGGAAAGCACACACTAAAATACAGCCCCAGGCTGCCAAAGGCAGTTTTTAATCTTGCATGTAGAAATTGCACACAGTCTGGTTTTCGCGGGGGGCCGGAGGAGCCCGGCGGAGCGGCAGGACAGCGGGGACGCTCAGCGAGGCCATCTGGCCCCGCCGTCTGCGAGCGCGAAGCGGCCCCGCTGCCCTCCCGCCGCGCCTGGACGGGCACAGCGCTGCTGCCTGCCCGGCATCTCTCTCAGGAGGTTGTACCGGAATTAGCTTCTTGCCTTCAGCCAGCTTTCCTGGATGGCCGGCCAGCCTGTCCCTCCATGGAGGAGAGAGCAGTCTCAGGAGGAGCCTGCCGTGCCCCCTCTATTGATGTGATTTTGTTTTACAGGACACTAAAAGTATTAATGAGGGCAGTCTTTAATGTATATTAAAACATATCTGGTGGGTTTAATCTATCATGGGATACACCCAGTGCTTGCCTGCAAGGGAACAGGCCTTGTTCTCAGTCCAGGAGTGCGATCTCCAAGAGGTCAGGATGTGACATAGAAGATGTCCTTTTCCCAGAAGATCCCCGTGTGCCCAGCCTCACTGTGCAGCTCAACAAGGCAGACATTACACCTGGGGGATTTGCAGACAGTGTTGGGAAAGGGACCAACCCTGCATTGTTAGTTTGTGTGACATGTCCCAAGCTTTTTGTGGTCACAAAGTCGCCTGGAGCCAGGGAAAGTTGCTGAGTTCCTGGGAAGAAGGCTGACCGTCTGTCAAGTCAATTAGAGAAGCTTAGTTGCAGTAGGCTTGGGTGTTTTCATGGTTTGTCTTCAGGCTTACCACCAAAAACTCCACAACCATTTCCAAGGAGACTAAAACACTCATTAGTGATCTGACACTGAACATGTCAAGGTCAGTAGCAGTGGTGTTACTGAGCATCACCCTGGGCACCCAGACCCATCACTCACTTGCATCCCCAGTGCACACAGGAGAAAGCAGAGATGTGGTCCAAGTGGCACAAAATTACAGACCACAGTCTTGCCTCTACCTCCCTGCAGGAAAGAGCAGGCAAACACACCCCAAGGCTCCCTGAGACTTGGGGCTACCTTGTCATTTCTGAGCTCCAGCACTGACACAAGATAGTTGATGCTGACAGATATAGGTACGTGACCTATATAGTTATACTGAGAATGTGGCTGTGGGAAGGGACTTTGCACAGGACCACTCATGCCCCAGCCAGCAGCCTGGGAAATCTTTATTTGTGTGCAAACACAAGCAAGTTCAACCCTCAAACACCGATGCCTTAGTGAGAGGAGGATCAAAGCCTCCAGCTGGCACCCTGCAGGCAGAGGGAAAGGGAGCTGGATTCAAGAAACAGCCCCATCTCCCCAAGAGGGCAGCTCTGTTCATGGACACTGAATGCAGTAGGCACAGGGAGGAGAGACCAGGAGAAGAGGCAGAGGGGCTGGCAGCTGGCTGGATGCTCACTGCCCCAGGCCCTCTTCCACCCAGTGTTTTGGAAATTCAAACACAATCCTGACTGTAGTGCAGGCAAAGAGCTGCAGAGCTAAAGCCACTGTTCCAGGTGGGGAGAAGAGATCATGGCAGGTAAAACACCATTTTCAGCAGTGCCTGAGTCTCACCAGCTTTTCCAGTGCTGGACCAACCTGGTGGTGCTGGGCAAGCAGATGGGGTTATTTATGCACCAGCCATGGCCCTGTTAATTAGCCCAGTCCCTAATTTGTGCTCCTCAGCCCTATTCCCCCACCTCCTTTTTCCCACTTCAGCTCAACAAGGGAAGAGTGACCGTCACCCTGCCTCTGGGCTCCCCGCTCCCTGTCACATTTCCCAAAGGATCGCCGGAGGCCGTCACCATTTTCCTTTTGCTGGTTTCCCGCTGAATCATTTCTCCTGCATGTTTGATGGCCCAAACTGTATTAACTGTAATTTTGTACGAAGAGTGACTGTCCATTGGTTTAATAGAGCATTAGTTATTGTAATAATTTATTGGCTGTTGGTAATGTATTTATTAGTTACAAAATGTTAATAAAGTGCCAGCTCTTTTCTAGTGTGAGAGTGGTTTTATTGTGTCTCCCTTGAGTGCGTCCAGCTTCTCAAACTTGTTATTTAACCCTATGGCTGCTCCACAAACACTTGCACTACACACAGCACCAGATGTCTGCCGAGCCTCATCCTCCTGGAAATAAGGAATTTGAAAAGGATACAACCAAAAGATACTTCATTTCATGTAAGTATTTGGCAGGATGTTTTTTTGCTTTGCTTGCCAGAGGCAGCAGCAGGGCAGAGCATCCTTGCTGCCCCGCTGTTTCCTCCACCACATCAGTTACAAATCCTTCACAAGTTGCAGGCTTTGCTTTTCCACTGTCTGTTTGTGTGAGCACAGAGTCAGAAGACCCATTGGTGGTTCAATTCAGTAAATGATGTGTTCTCCTCTTTGCAGTAGCACAAAACATGGACCATCCCTCCCTCCCTTTAAAATAATGCTTGAGCCAGTTTGTTCTTTTATGTTTAAACTAAAGATTTTCCATTATTTGGGGCATAATAGAGAAGTAAGGAACTTGAAGAAACCAAAAGAAAATTTTCTATAAACCTCAGCAAAGGAAAATGAACCATTGCTCCTATTGACTTCACCAACTTGCAGTGATGTGGCTTCAGCTGTACCCGTCCTCTGACAGGAATTCCCACATGGCCCATCCTATGAATCAGACAGAACTACAGGCCAGCCTTGAGAAATGCAAATGGCTGAGAGGGAAAGGATTTTGTTTTGTGTATTGATATTGGGGATTTTTAAAACTTCCTTCAGGACACCATCCTGCTCAGATTCTGCCTGGGTGTTCAGGACCCTGAAGTCATCAGGGTTATTTTGCCTGAATGGGAATTCTCATTTCCCTGGGCAGAAGCTTTATTTCAGCTGCTCTTTCACCAACACCATCACTTCCTTATTTAAATATAATACATATATAGGACAACACCAGAGATGAGCAAGGAAAAGTCCATCCTGATATTCTCCATGAAAATCTCAAGACCCAGCAATTTTGCAACAAACACAAGTCAAGAAGAACCACATCTTTCTGTGGCAGTTTCTGGTTTCCCTATGAATAAGGCCTTTTTTTAATTTCAAGATAAGGATCAAATTGAAGTCCTAAGGCTTTGGAAAGCGCCTGCTTGGCATCCCCAGCTACTCTTTGTCAAGGAACCGACAGAGCAATCGCGAAGCCTTTCAAGATGCAATCAGACAGCTGCTAAATTTTGCATGCAAAAGCTACCGTTGAAGTGGAGCTAATAAAATGACTCACTAATAAAACATTCATGGAAAACTCCAAAATGTGTAATTGGGTCATCATTTCATTAGCAAACATATGTGTTCTCACAAATCTTCGGTGAGTCCAGAGCCCCCTTTGCTGCGCCTCCGAAAACAGGGGCTGTGGGGGGATGTTGTGGGGGGTGTTTGCTGCAGGAGGGTTCCCCACCCACTGCAGAGCCTCCTGTGTACACGCCTTTCCATGAGATTTCCACAAGGCTTTTGTGAACAGCTGTGCCCCTCTGTGAGCTTGAAGCAGTTGAGCCAGAGCTGGGGGGCTCAGCCCCCAGCAGGGGCCACAGCGAGGGGCAACAACTTCAGACTTGCCCAAGCCCTGGGTTGGCACCAGAAGCTTTGCAAGTTCAAGTAGAAACGAGGTGGGTACAAACAATGAAAGGGACACAGGGACTTCCTGAAACGTCCCCCAGAGCTGTAAGTGGACTAGCAGGGAATGGCTTTCTGGTGATTCTAAGAGCAAGTTAATGATGGAGAAAATGCTTGGGAGCTCTTGGAGGGCCAGATCTATCCTGTTCAGTGGCACCTTCATACTAACAGTGAGTGCATGCACCTGCATGGGAACACCTTGCTCTGTGGGGCCCTGTGGCAGCCAATGGGGCACAGGACAACCTCACCTCACCTCCTCCTGTAATGCTGTCTGCTCTTCATTTCTTAAGAAACTTTGGTAGCATAGGGGGAAAATTACTGTTTATGGGTTTTGTCCGCATGTAAATGGAGGGAAAAAAAAGGAAAAAAACCCAAACAAAACTACAGCTTTTAGAAATTTACCCTTATGCTCCTACCAAAGCTTTTCCAAGCTTCAAGTCTCCTTGGAGCAGCCTGCAAGCCCAGAATTCTCAGGTATTTTCAAAGCTGAGCTGAAGATTTTTCCAGGAACAGGCCCTGACCCAACCTCTGGGCAATACCTTGGCACTGGTCTCACCACAATGACACCACTCAGTGCAAGTACCCTTCCAGGCAGGTCCATAGGACCACCCTGGGATGGCCAAAGCCCCCTCCATCTCAGTCCCCATGCCCAGTGTGTCCGAGCTGCTGGCTGATGCTGTCTGTCCATCCTTTATTTGGGCTCTCCAAAGGATGCTTCAGGGGTGCCCAGTCCCTGAAGAGAGACAGGGCCCCTTCCCTGCTCCTTTGATGAGACAGAGGAGGAGTAAATTATTTTTTCCCTGCACTTTCTTGAGGTTTCAAGTGTCTGCCCTGCCTGAGTGGCCCCACAGGCATGTGGGGAACGATCAGCTGCAGCCCCACACTTGCCCTGGCCTCCAGCCCAAGAGGAGCACAATACCCCATTTCCTCCACCTTTGTAACCAGCTCAAATTTACCACTGTCATATTATAGAGATTTTTTTGCTTTCTAACCATTTCGATTCACAAAAATGTTCTCCTGTCCTCTAACTCTCTGTCTTTGCCTTCCTCTCTCTCCTCTCCTCCCTCTGTGCTCCCCTTTGCAGAACCGCATGCACGAATCTCTCATGCTCTTCGACTCCATCTGTAACAACAAATTCTTCATCGATACCTCCATCATTCTCTTCCTCAACAAGAAAGACCTATTTGCTGAGAAGATCAAGAAGTCACCTCTGACCATCTGCTTCCCTGAGTACACAGGTAGGTCCTGGGGCTGACACGGCACAGCCGCTGTGACGCCCACCCTGCGCCACCGGGGCCAGGGAGACAGAGGGGCCAGAGAGACAGAGGGGCCAGGGTGCCTTTGGGGAGTGCAAAATTACCTTCACAAGCTGTGATGCAGCTCCAGCACCCCACTCCTGGGCTGGGACTGTGTCCTGGGTGGGGCAGTTCTTGTGGCAAAGATGCCTGAGCAGTTGGTGGGACAGAGGAGGGGTCCAGACAAATGGGGAGGAGCTGAAATGAGCCTGGACACAGGGAGCTGTGGAAAGAAGACTTGGCAAGAGCTGACTGGCCAGCACTGGAGCCATCCTGTTTGCTGGTGGTTCCTGGGAAGCTCCTGCAAGAGGAGCTAAGACTCATGGTCCTCCAGGCTGCATCCTCCCAGGAGTGCCTTCACACTGGGTGTGGCTGTGGGAGGAAAGAGCCCCTTTACAGCAGGAATCTGTGGAACCACAAGAGAATCATCCATTTTGAAGTGAAACCAACATGGCCTGGGGAAAAGGATAAATAACCAAGAAGATGGGCAAGAAGAGATACTTTGGAATTCTCTAAGGAAAAGAAAAAAGCCAGTTTAAATTCAGACTGCAGCATCCCCTACAGATACTGAGATGTCTCTGAACTGTTCCACTCAGAGCACATCCATCCTGGATGCCAAACCCTGGGGACAAGGGAGTCCCCCAGCAAGATGGCACTCATTCCCCTACAGCATAAGTGCACCAGCATTTCCACCAGAGGCATTCAGGCTTCTCCATCCTGAAGGCACCAGCAATTTTCTCACAGCCACCTGGCAGAACAAACCAGACTATCCCACATGCAGCTGTATGGCACAGCCAGGCTGCCCCATGGAGGGGGACAGCCCAGTGGCACCGGCCCAGCTTCCCTCTCCTTTGGCCACCCACAGCATCAAGAACAAGAGGAACCAGCGAGCTGGGAAAGGAAAATAAATCTCCAGATAATGGCAGCTCTTGCAAAGGCGATTTCAGGGGCGTAGCTCAGCTTTGTGGCTTCCCGCGAGGGGCCAGCGCAGCCTCTCTCACTGCCCTAAGCAGCTTAATGCAATAATGCACATTTTTTGGCTCAAACATCTGGCGCCTCTCCAGCCCACCTTCCCAAAGCAAACCTCCCAGCCACGGAGCCAGCAGGCAACACGTGTGTCCCCACACGGCTCCTGGGCCACCACCACTGCAGTGCCTGGGGTGAGACCCCCACACAGCCCAGGCAGGGCTCAGAGGGGCTCAGCCCCACCAAGGGGGTACAGCCACTGTCCATGGGTGATGTTGGGGTGGCCACCAACTCTCCTGGCCACCCCCCCCGCCTGGCCGGGGGGCCAGCAGGCCTGTCCCCCCACTGCAGTGAGCTCTGTCGGGGTGCACCACGGGGTCATCCCTCGGGCACAGCCCGGCTGGGCACAGCTGGGGCATCCTGCCCTTCCGGGGGGGAAAAGGGGAGAGGGCGGAGCGGGCAAAGCAGCAACACATGGGGGAGGAGGAGCCCTCAACAGCACTTAGGTGTGATGTGTTTTTGGGGAAAATGGGGCAGAGGGGGAGCAAAAGGGTAATGGGGAATGGAAAGGAGGGAGATGGGAGGAAAATAGACCCTGCTAAGGGGCGAAGGGCGGAGGGGGGCGGGTGAAAACAAATAGTTTTGCCTGTTTCTGTTATAATGAAAGCCCTTCACAAGCAGCATGGGGCCGGTGTAGCCGGGACGGTGGCGGCCCTTAGCCCTGACCCCGCTCTGCCCCCGCTCTGCCCGCAGGTCCCAACACCTACGAGGATGCGGCCGCCTACATCCAAGCACAATTCGAGAGCAAAAACCGCTCCCCCAACAAGGAGATTTACTGCCACATGACGTGTGCCACAGACACGAACAACATCCAGGTGGTTTTTGACGCCGTCACCGACATCATCATTGCCAACAACCTGCGGGGCTGCGGCTTGTACTGAGCCCCCGGCGCACAGCGACTGCTTGGGTGGCGATCCCGGCGCCAGGAGAGAAAAGAAACATAAAAATAACAACAACAACAAC
>VXBB01004975.1:8216-24489 GCA_013399915.1 Illadopsis cleaveri | reverse complement strand
AGAAAGTGTTTTAGCATTCTGGGAACTCAGCTAGAGCCTTTAGAACAAGTTATGCTGAGCTTGAGAATGTAAATGCATTCCAGAAGATTTTAGTCGCCTTTTCTAAATAAATTTTGCAAGTCAAATTGGGTGATCTTCAAATATTAATTCATATAGAACATAAATTAATGTTTCTGATTTGTTTTCAAGAGTGTAATTCTTTTCTCTTCATAGGATACTGGTATCAGTGTCAGAAAAAGAGTCATAAAGATACTTAGGGATATCTGCATTGAACAACCAACATTTCCCAAAATTACTGAGATGTGTGTAAAAATGATTCGGAGAGTCAATGATGAAGAAGGCATTAAGGTAGAAAGAAACATACCCTTCAGAATTTTAATTATTGTTACTTTAGTAACAATTCCCTATTTTGACAAAATAAAAAAGTATTTCATTTGTCCTTTGTAATATTTATGACTTACGAATTTTTAAGGGCTGATATTTTAGCTTTCTGTAGTCTCTCTGATTTACTTCTCTTTCTTTTCTATCCTCTCTTTTCTGTAACTTCTTGCTGACAATTGAAATATTTTAAATATTTTCCAGATTTTTTTTTCTTCTTGCAGGTGTTTTCTCTATTGCTTCTCTTTTGTAACAAGTTAAATTGGCATATAAAACTTTGATTTGTACAAATCAATAAATTTTAAATAAAAATTAACTACTTGACATTAATATATGCCATATATAACTATTAAATTTATAAAGTATTAATGTGTGCTAATTTTATATTAATTCTGAATGTTCACTGAGGCAGTTATTCCCCTTGAAGGGTTGCTTATGTGCTCATACTCTACCCTTTCTGCAGTGTGTATTTGCAGAAGGGGACAATCCTAATATAATGTGTTAAATCACAAACCTGACAATGATTTTTTTGTTTAATTTGACAAAATAATTTTTAAACTGTTGAGTAATTACAGACACACCTGTAATAATTTTGTATCACACTTTCAGTAAAATTTGAAAACTTTAAAGCTGCAGCAGATATTTTTACCTCTTGAGGTACATTAATGTAAAGTGGCTTTCTGAGAAGACTCTTAACAAGCAGATGAACAGCTAGAGCCAAGGTGCTGCTGGAAAAGGAGGATGACCATGTTTTCTCCCCTCCTTCCTCTTACCTTTCTAACAATAAGAAAAAGTGAGGCATAAACTTCAATGCATTTTTAACAATTCTATGAATGAGAAGTACTTTTGGAATAATTTTTGTTCACTTACATTCTATTCTATGTTGTCTTCCATATAAAAACATTGGAAGGTAACATACTTGCCATGTTTGGGTGTAGAGACTTGCTTTCTCTTGTCACAGCTGTTTCGTAAACTAAAGGAACCTACCACTGCTGATGCAGTTCTGCTATAGGGATTGTTTGTTCAGTTGTCAGCTTGTCAGCTGTGTTTTCCTGAGAAATACCAATTAATGCAGGAAGGTGGTAACTTTATTTTCTGTAGCATCAGTTCCCATTGTTTCATTTTGCTGAAGTTTGACATGAGATCAGTCTAAGTCCTGTAATAGTAGATCTGGGTCTGTCTCAGATAACATTTCCTACTACAGTCTCATTTAAGTTGCATAATTCCTTGTGAAAAGGCACAGATCGTCAGCACATCTGTTGTATGGATGTATTAGAAATAATACTTATGTGACAATGTAACTTTATTTATTTATGCTAATATATAATTTTCCTTCAGAAATTAGTAAATGAGACATTCCAGAAGCTCTGGTTTACTCCAACTCCACACCACGACAAAGAAGCAATGACAAGGAAAATATTAAACATCACTGATGTGGTATGTTAAATTTGAGTTGTGTGCAAAATTCAATTTTTTTTTATTGTCTTCGAAATATTATCTGTATTTTTTTGAAGACAATAATATGTCAGATGGTTTCCCTTTTATATTTCCTGACATGACATGTATACCAAAAATATTCATGTGATTGAGCAGGCTGTAGAAAATTTTAAATGCATACTAATCTGCTGTCAATAATAACTGTGACCAAACTATATTCAGATTCTATCAAATACTTGTTCAGTTAAAGCACAACCAATTTCTATTGTATGTAACATTCTACAGGAATTGCTACTAGCAGCATATAGTTAAATCTACCTAAGAACTTGTCTCTTAAAAGAAAATTTTCCTCAATCAATTGATAACCTTTATTTGACAAGGTTAATAAGCTTTTTAAATAAATACAAGGTCATGTTTTTACTCAGAATAAACTGGTGTCTGTATAACTGTATCTTACTTTTTAAGAGGAGCAAATTAAATAGCACATCTCCAAAATAACAAAATCTGTTTCAGATAAAAATGCATTCATTTGTAGTGAAAATACGTTGTATAAAACCACTATGCTGAAAAGATGTTTTCATATCCAAAATTCAAAAATCTAAATCTCAAATAAAAAAAATTCCCTGTGTTACTTGCAACTATAGGTTTAAACCTCATTTTGCTTTACAGTATTTTAAAAAATTATAAAAATTTGTATTTTTCCTGTTTGAGAAGTCAGTCAATTTGACTTCCGTTTAATTCTCAGTTCTCCTACCAGTTCTAATTTGAACCATCTGTGTGACATATGATACCAGTGAAGGCTTGGTTTGTCTATATAAAAATAGATGGGAGGGGGTGGGGTGTATATATGGATATACCTAAATAAATATATGTGTGAACTTTTCTCTGGTGCCAAGGACACAAGGGAATGGCCTGAAGTTGTGTCAGGGGAGATATAGGCTGGACATCAGGAAAAGACTTTTCCCCCAGCGGGTGGTTGGGCACTGGAACAGCTCCCCAGGGTGGTGGTCACAGCACCAGCCTGACAGAGTTTAAGAAGATTTGGACAATGGTCTCAGGCATATGGTGTGTAACTCTTGAGGTGTGCTGTGCAAGGCCAGGAGTTGGACGTGATGATCCCTGTAGATCCTTCCTACTCCAGAGATCCTGTGGTTCTGTGATACATATGCATGTCCATTGTCAAAGTGTCAGGATTGTATTTATACATAAATTTGTGCAAAAAATTCTACAAAATGGAAAGCATACCTTACATTAGAGTGAGAAATCTCCAGTAATGCATGTAGGCTTTGTGTTGTATGACATACAAATTCTTGTGTCACTTAAATGGTGGGAACTATTTTTCAAATGCAGAAGACGGTTTCTGGTCTCTGTTGTTCTTAATGCATATAGAAGTGTATGTTTGCTGATCTTTTGAAATGACATCTGTGTTGAAATATTTTTTCCTCATATGCCTTGTTTATTAACCAGTTTATTATCAAAAATACTTACAGGTTGCAGCTTGTAGAGATACAGGGTATGATTGGTTTGAACAGCTTCTTCAAAATGTAAGTAATGAATTTTGAATGTATAGTACAATCATTGTTTGAATTTTAGTGTTCCTTTTGCTTGTAAAACACGTAGAAGGGGAACTCCAAGAGCAGTTCTACAACAGACAAATTCAATTCCTGCTCTTTAGCATCTGACCTTTTTTTCTATCTTTCTCGGTGCAGTTTTCTTTGGCATTAGTTTCTGTCTTTGCAAATGATCTCTTGAAAAGATTTCACTTCTTGGTTTTGAGAGGAATTTCATTTGTTTGTTTAATTTCATTAGTTCTTCAGTAATGACTGACATAACACAAAGTCCACAGCTAAGATACTTAATTCTGAAATAAAGTATTTAGTGATGTCATTTTTTTTTAACAGTAAATAAATGTATTTTCACATCCAATGTATTTTCTACACAATTTATGGAAGTGAATCTTCAGAATATAAGTTAGTTCTGCATTATATTCTAATAATATTATTCAATATTTCTAAGATTTGAGCTTGGATTGTTTATATCTCTCAACCAGTGTTATCATTCTCTGCATCTTGCATGCATTGGTTAATTTTTAAGCAAGAAAATCCTTTGAGTCTGCTCTTGCCTGGTGTGTCATGGAAACAGGTTATCAAATAAATCAGATCCTCTTCATTAAGAGCCTCTTCACTGAGGAAAAGGCTATAATGCAGTCTCAGTCTTTCTTAGCTACTAGAAGAACCTTCATGGACACAATTTTAGTACCCAAACTCATATGTAAAAAATTTAAATAAAGTGTTGATATACAGCTATGCTAGATCCTCATTTGGTATTTTAGCTTAGTGTCAAAAACATTTGTTTTGAATTCACACTTTATTTCTCTAAGCATTTTAAAAACCTTCAAACTCCTGCTAGTTTCTGCATTATTTCATTAAGCATAAAAGCAGCTTGCGTCCAGATGCAAAAAATAAGGAGAGCTACTATGTATTTTTATTGCAGTTACTTTTTTTTTATTTATGTTGCTTTTTTACTTTCCATAATGTTTTCTTCGCAATGTAAGGTTTATGGAGAATTAAATACTTTTGTAGTCTAAAATCCTCATGTATCTGTAGTAATTGTTATAAAACCAGCATGTATCCTATGCAGATTAACACTAAAGCATTTTCTGTTTCATCTGCTGCAGCTGTTGAAGTCGGAAGAGGATGCCTCATATAAACCTGTGAAGAAAGCCTGTACTCAACTTGTTGACAATTTGGTTGAGCACATTCTTAAATATGAAGAATCTTTATCAGGTAATATTATTTAAAACTCAGCTAAAATCCTTTGACTTTTTATGATACTGTAACAATTGTTGAAATCACTTCATTGCGAAAAGTTACTGTTCTGGAATTCCTCTTAAAAGCTGGTTGTAATAAATCATTGTTCTTAAGAGATGAAATTTTAAACGCTGTTTAATAATAAAACTTCCCTAATCTTCACTAGCTAACCACAATAATAGAACTACTTTTAAAATAACTGGTTCAAACTTTCAGATCACTAAAACCAAAACTAATATGGCAAATTTTATTTGCATTAATATGTTCTACATTTGTAATAGGAATCATTGGCTGGGCTAGTCTAACATTCACAGTAAGGAGTTTAAAAACAAGTGATGTCTTTAATGCATCTTTGCTTCTTTTTTCAAGTCTTTTGTGGTCACATATAAATGTTAACACATTATGTTCCCATTTCTAAAAAGAACATTCTGGTTTGATCTTTAAAGAGATGCAATGAAAGAGATACTCAGTGTTTAGGCCATATGGTTTTCATTGCTTAAACAGTACTTGGTCTTACTATCCTTTTTATATTTTCTAATCTTTTGCAGATTCTGACAATAAAGGTGTGAATTCTGGTCGCTTGGTTGCTTGCATAACCACTTTGTTCTTATTCAGCAAAATAAGACCGCAGCTAATGGTCAAACATGCCATGACCATGCAGCCATACCTGACCACTAAATGTAGTGTAAGTAGAGAAAATCAGTCTTTTCCCTAGATAATTGAGCATGAAAATTAGCATCTGTCTTGTATAGTTGATGAATTTTAAGGCAGGAAAAGAAGATTTAAAATCGTGGAGCTTTTTCCTGAGCATCATAGCTTTGGAAGTTAATTTTGATGATCCCTTTAGCTTTTAAAATGTTCTTCCCCACGTTCTGGCTCCATATTTTGCAGCCAAATGAAACTGAAACCTTTACTGCCTCTTTCCCAGTTTTTCTCTCTTCAGGAAATAGTTTCTTAGAATTGTTTTAGTTTACAGTCGCAGTCTTAAAAGTAGTTAATGTTTGAAGGAATGCCTTTCAATAGGTGAGCTGCCTAGGGCAGGCTTAAGGGGTACTTGTTACCAACTTAGATTGTAGATACAGCCCGGCATTTTCCAGGCATTTTCCATGCTATCTAGGCACATTTACTACAGGGTCTTAGAGCTGCTTCTGAATAAATGGTATAGGAAAGACTTACTAAATATTTGCTTGCCACAGCTCATTTAATGGGTTGCAAATGGTTTGTTTTGTATTTACACAAAAATAAATGTGTAAAGAAACTTCTCACGGTTGAGATCAATCAGAATTACCACTGACAGCTTCAACATGTTGAATAACTTGATACTAGCATTCAGGATTTATACTATCCTGATTAGCAAGCTGGATTTGTCAAAAGTCCATTTCTAGCAGGATGTCTCTTTAACAGATGTTTTCCATAGATTCCACACTTAAAATACAGTCATGACAATACATACAGTCATGACAATGCAAACCAATAGTAATTTTAATTGTAATTTCTACACTTGTACACATTATTACCTTTTGTTTAAGATGCATTAAGTCATAGCACAACTTCATTTTGTTGCGGATACCTGGCTTTCAGGTGTTGTGTCTTCTCTAGTGTGCATATCTCAGGAAGAGTTTCTAGATTTCTTGTAAGACTCCAGAAAATTATCAGACCCAAAGGTTTTCAGGTCTGACACAGTCTTGATAAGAGGTGTAATTCTGCTCATCCAGACTTTTTTCCCTCAGAATGCCTGTTGTAAACAGAACTAGATTTCATAATAATATGTCATTTAATAGCAGATGTAAAATATATAAATATTCTTTTAGGTGTTTACCAAATACCTTAAGTAAGTTGGAGTTTTTAACTGCCAGTGCATATTAATAGTACTTGACTTATCCATGGCCAGAAGCGTTGAACACTATAAATGCTGTTTTTTCAGACCCAGAATGATTTCATGGTGATTTGCAATGTTGCAAAAATCTTAGAGCTTGTAGTGCCACTAATGGAGCACCCAAGTGAGACCTTTCTTGCCACTATTGAGGAAGACCTCATGAAACTCATCATCAAATATGGCATGACAGTAAGTTCTGAATTCTGTTGATTCTATTGAAATGCTATTCTATTGATTCCATGTCACATGACTTGATTTAAAGACAGTCTTGTCTTCATTATGAAGATAACTTTTGAGTCTTGAAAAAAAAATGTACTTGGTGTATCAGGGTTTCCACATGGTTTTTCTGTATTTTAATGAGTTTGAGTAGGTTTTCAGAGCAGTCTAGGGAGGGACATTACATTTTATCTGTTAGAGTCTTAGTTTTAGTTCACATAGCTTTTTCCTGCATAACTTCACAAGAATCTCAATTTAAACTTCTAAGTAGATCATTTATTCATTCTTTCTTGCTCCTAGGTTGTTCAGCACTGTGTGAGCTGTCTTGGGGCTGTTGTGAACAAGGTCACCCAGAACTACAAATTTGTGTGGGCCTGTTTTAATAGATATTATGGTAAGCAAAATCATAACATGTAACAGTCACTTTTCAGTTTTGAGTACAAGTCGTATCTGAGGGCTACACCACAATGAAACATTGTGATAAAAACTTTTCTTTTACTGCAGGTGCACTTTCTAAATTAAAAAATCAACACCAAGAAGACCCCAACAGTACAATACTTACTGCCAATAAACCAGCACTCCTTAGATCACTTTTCACTGTTGGAGCACTGTGTCGGCATTTTGATTTTGATCAGGAAGATTTTAAAGGCAGCAGTAAGGTAAAATAACTTTTATTTATTCTCCATGTCTTAGGTATAGTAATTTTTTATTTGAAAGCAGATAATTCCAAGTCCCTCAAAGGTATTTATTTTTCTATGATGCATATGGTATAGCTTTCTGGTCTTCAAATACATGATTTTCAAGGGCTATGCAGTAAAGTTGTATTTCTCCTTTCCTTTTTTATATATATGTTTTCTGAAAGAGATTAAAAACATGTTTCATCTTCAAATAGCTATTATTTTTATTTTAATTTGCCCAGGTTAACATAAAGGATAAAGTACTTGAACTGCTGATGTATTTCACAAAGCATTCAGATGAAGAAGTACAGACAAAAGCCATTATTGGTCTTGGTAAGAAATACCATTAGTTTTTTATTATTCTGCTGTAGTAAAAATCCATGTGTGTCAGTAGAAATTCATATATTTGTGTAGTCACAAAAGAGTTTGCTGAAAGTCATAAGTTACTGCATATTTTGTTTGAGAACTAGTCACAGCAAACTGTCAAAGGGTTGCTAGTTGCATTAAGTCTGCAGCAGCCTGGGTGCTTTTGACAATAAATGCCTTTTGATGTGTGACCAAGTTGTAGAGGGCAGCAAATTTCCAAGGTAATGAAGATGCTTTTTTTTTACTCCACACACATGTTATCACTCCAAACATTGTTTTTCAGCCCAAAGGTAAAAAAGGATAGAAAAACTTGTAACATTTTAGGGATAGGAGCAGACATTCCGCAGGATTCAGGAGAGCTGCTCTTTATAGTAGCTGGATGGCCTTTGTGAGAATAGTATGGCATTTCAGTGACTTGCAGTAGAAAATGAACTGCCACTGAGACACAAAAGTTGTACATCATACATAAGAAAATCTTGTTTGGGCAGATAGGTCTTGGTGTCTGGAAGAGTTCAATTCATGGTTATTGCTTGGTCTAAAATAAATTGTCTCCAAGGCATGAGAGCCTCCATTGTATGATTTAACTGTGGACAAGACTTTGCCTCTTTATTTTGCTGGTTAGGTGACTTTTCAGATGTCCTACTCTAATACAGGCTAGGGAGGGCTCTGAGGATAAGGGTGAAACTGAATCTTCATTTCATATTCTATGAGAAGCCATTTCAAGACATTGGAGCAGAATTAATGGTGTTGGAGTTGCCTCTGTTGCAGTAGCAATGCTGTGGTTCTCTGGACTACTTGCAGTTTTTCTAGGCATTAAGTCAGTGTACATGACACTTACCTTTAGTCCAGTTCAGTTTAATTGGCCTCTACAGAATATCATATGTACAGTAGGGTTGGTATTCCTTACCATAGGCACGATCACTCTGCTCATGGATATGGAGTATGGCACATTTGCCAAAAATGTTTCTAAATTACAGACTGAACTGTGATCTGTTTTGTCAGTACTCATTCTTCAGATTTTTTTTCTGCCCGTAAGCATATGAAACTTTATTTTAATTAAACCTCACTGGTTTTAGTGATATATTGATTTAATCCCAGTACTGATTCTGAAGATATCTTTTGGATGTATGGAGATGTGGTAGACAGTGCAAATTTCCATCTCAGGCTGGTTACTGAGCAAAGTTGTTGAACTCATTCAATACTTGTGAACAGCAATATGGTGAAAAGGACTAGCAAACTAACTCAACATTTGTATATGGTGAAAAGGGTCATGTGAAGAATGTACTTTCCTATCAGCCTGTCACTTTAGTAGGGACACTCAACAGTTTTAACCTTTGCCTCAGGATGTGTCACTGCTGTTAAAGGCTTAAGTTTAATCCTAAGGTTAATAATTATCGTTATACTTCTCTTGCAGATGCGTACTTGCAAAACAAGTTGAGGATATAAACTTGTTAGTAAATTTAGCTAAACTTTTAAGTAGCTAAACTTTTAAGTACCTAACAGTTAATGTTTTACTCAACCAAGTTCAGTGCCTACTGTAAAGATTCTTAACAGAGTGAAAACAAAGGTATGAAGAGAAATGGTGTGACAGCATCTCTGAGATGTGAATTCAGTCCTTAAAAACACATACAGCAGGTGCCTTTCTTCATCTCCTATGACAGCCTTTATGCCAAGTAAGATTTCTTCCCCAGTTAACTGGGGATGGAAAAGTAAGAATTTCCCAGAGGATACTGGTGGTTTAGTTTTCTTAAAGTGAAAGAAGATAGAGTTTTATGAGTTCTTACAAATACGGCCATGTGCTTTTAATTTTTAAAATTAACCATAAGAAGTGGGTTGGACTTTGCACAGAGGTGGTCAAGTTACAAACATCAGTATATACTTGTATAGACTACACAATCATAACTACATACACCAAAGACCACCGTGATTTCTTTTTCTTCTCTTTTCCCTTTCTCTCACCTGCTTCTCTGCTTCTTGTTTTGAGATTGAAATGAGATCTGAAACACACTGAGGGCTTGCCTTGGACTTAGCCTTTACCTACACTGTCTTTTTGTGTGTATGGAGCCTGTTTTAAAAACTTGGCTCAATCTTCCCTCTGTTACAGCTATTTTCATATATTGCTCTTGCATAATTTTATTTGCTTTCATTTTTCACCCATTTTTCTTTTCTGTTCCTATTTTTTCTGTGTGCCCATTTAAAATCTGGAGTTTTGTGATCATAGAGAAAATGCATTTAATGTCTGCTTTTCCTAAACAGTCTGAAAAACAAAAAAGTAGTTATATATAAATTAAATTAAATTAGGATGTTATGTTCCCATTACTGTTTTTTAAAGATACTCTGTAAGACTTTGTCAGCAGCACTTCTAAATCTACATACATTATCTAAAATGGTATATACTGCCAGTAATTTAGAAAAGTCTTTATTAAATGCAGACTTAAGAACAGCCAGTTCATTGGCAAGGGTAAGACTACAGCTACGAACTGTTCTGTAGTGTGTGTCATCCAAAACATAGTCTTGGAAACACTTCAGATTATCTTCAAGGAAGACTACAATACATATATAAATAATGACAGCAAGGGGTGTAAATTTTACTGTGTTCCCTGGTGACTATTTTTTCTATTTTGATGTTAAATGCTCATGATATTTATCAATCTTTCCACATTTTCTCTCCATCTGTGTCACATTTTACAGTTGCAGCAAAATGTTTGTCTCTAGATGTATTAGAATGTCTGTATTAGAAAAATAACAGATAATTTTTGGTAATATTCCTTTCTCGTTCTTATGATAGCTTCTAGTCATTGAGCTGCAGGCCACTACGCTGGACCTGGTTCCAGACCTGTATAACTTTTGAGTGCAGCTGCCCTGGGCCAACACTCCGTGTTATCCATCAAACAGAGTTATGGTTAATAGAGCTGTCATGACTATCAGAACTCCTTGTAAGCAACGGATGGTGTCCATATGGGAGCGCAATACTGTTTGGACTAGAAAAAGCTATGCTGCTGGCAGGAGATAGATGTTGTACCTTTCTTCTGAAGAACTTAAAAAGCAGAAATGTGATTTCCAGATGATAGTAATGAGAACCATTTCCTCTTTTCTCCACTCTTAGGATTTGCATTTATACAGCACCCAAGTTTAATGTTCGAACAAGAAGTGAAGACTCTGTACAACAGCATTCTTTCAGATAAGAACTGTTCAGTAAACTTAAAAATCCAGGTGTTAAAAAACCTCCAGACCTACTTGCAGGAGGAGGATACACGTATGCAGCAGGCAGACAGAGACTGTAAGTGCTGAGTTCTTCTGTGCTCATGAGTCTTGCAAAACCTGACTTTGTTGCATAGAGTTACTATATATCTGCGATGAATAACTTAAAACTGTAAACAGATCAGTAGTATTGTACCCAAAGTATTTTAGAATGATTGAAAAAGAGGTATATGCATAGATGTGTTATTTGCTTCCAAGATGTATAAATATTGGAAGCAATCCGGAATTCATAATTGTTGTAATTATGGTAATAATATTTTTTTATCAAAAAACCCTCTAAGTTTAGTTTACAGATAAAAAATAATAAGTGCAATGAAGTATTTTTTAAAATACTCTATTAAGGAATTAAGACTTGAATTAAAATTTTGTCTATTTTTTGATATATATTTATACATTAGACTGTTCTGTGTTTCATGAGATCACGAACTCATTCTAAGACAGCTGAAACACATATTTATTGTGAAACTTAAAGATCGGCATGTATCAAGTGATGGCAAAATAAGTGGTTATACTATGATGAGTATGCTATTGCTTTTGTCCTTTCTACAGGGAAAAAAGTAGCAAAACAGGAAGACCTGAAAGAAATGGGTGATATTTCCTCAGGGATGAGTAGTTCCATCATGCAGCTATATCTCAAACAGGTCCTTGAGGCTTTCTTTCATACCCAGTCCAGTGTACGCCACTTTGCTCTGAATGTCATTGCACTGACATTAAACCAGGGTCTCATCCATCCTGTTCAGGTATGATAGGCTTTTGTGGTGGACTTTCTTTTGTTCATGTTTTTAGAAGCTTTCACACTTGCTTCATGAATTTCCAGGTCTTCTCTTCTACTTACCTTACAGTAGTTTCTTACTGTAGCAAGAGGCAGTTGCAGAAGGCTTATTTTGAAATCTGCTTTATGTTGTTAACCCATGAGATTCCAAATGCTTATCTATTTTTGGAGTAAGATGTAAAAGCCCAGGCAGTACCTAAAGAGCATGTAGATATTTACATTGGAGCATATTTCTGTTACAACTTTGAGGTATATGCCAAAATTTTTTATTTAGTTAGTTCTTTATCCTGTGTCAGCTTGCTTCCACCTCAATCCCTATATCCTCCAAACACTATGAAATTCCGCAGTCAGTGTCAGAACGTCAATCATCATCTCCATCATTCTTTGCTTACATAATGTTTTGTAATTAGTTTTTGATGCTGCAACCATTTCACATGTTCCGTCATAAGTGGGGTTTTTGGGGCTTTTAAAATGCAATTTTCTGTATTTTAAATTGACTTCAGAGTTTGAGAAAAAGAGAAATGCTACCTGAAATCTCACAACTTTGTTAGAATGCTCGTGTGTGTCTCATAGTATTTTGTTCTATTTACTTGAGAAAAGGGTAGTGAGTTGCATAGACCTTTTTATTCTGATTTCTGCGGTAGAAACAAAGACTGAGAAAGAGAAGGTACAATGCCTCTGAATAACCATTTCATTTGTTTTTCAAGTGTGTGCCGTACTTAATTGCTATGGGCACAGATCCAGAGCCCTCTATGCGAAATAAAGCTGACCAACAGTTGGTGGAAATAGACAAAAAATATGCTGGGTTCATTCACGTAAGTAATTCTAATTTAACATTTTACAAAATACTCTTATGCTCTCTAGTGCCCTCTAGTTGAATATGCTTCAGCTTCAAAAAAGGAGTATAAAGTAAAAAAATAAACAATAACTGTAAGCAGTTGTAAAGATGACTCTTTCCCCTGTTAGGAGATTTCTGTTCTGAGAAACTGAAAGGGTAATATAATTTAAAATGTCTCTTCTAGTCCAAAATTTCCTCTAATTTATGATTCATAGTAATATTTTCCCCACTAAGTAGTACTTAAGAGCCTTTATTTGATAAGAGGTAAAGGCAAGTGACAAGAACATAATGTTTAGCAGTGATTTTCCTCTTTCAATGGACTAGAAAAGAAAGCATCATGTAACAGTCAATAGAAGTTCTTAGAGTATATATATTAGTGTGCAAGGCACCAAGGCTTTATAAATTGTAATCTAAGCAGAAGAAACATAGGAAGCTGTTTACATCTGATGAATCTTCCTGAAAGGAATAAATTAAGGGCTATGTGAGTTTGTGGAGTTTAGGCATAGTGCCAGTTCTGCTTAAGATCTGAAATTAAGCTGCAGAATTCTCCTTATTTTGGAAGATCCCAGTCTAGGTTCAGTGTGTGTACTGTATTGTAGGACTTCTCACATGTCCTTTCTTGTATTCCCAGTGCATTTGGGGCATTGCACTGTTGATGGCATCCAGACAGATAACTCATCCTTTAAGCAAAGGCTAACAGTTGGAATTTGCTGTGTTAGGCAGCTGGGATTTAAGACAGGGTATAGACACATATACAACTTTTCTGAACAGCAGCAGAGGTAGTATGAGGACAGTTGGCTATGCAGCCCAACTAGAGATTCAGTTTGTTCTGAAACTAGAGCAGGACCATTGAAGTGAGTAAAGTCAACTGGATGTATTGGATGTATTAAAAAAAAAATCAACACACTGATTTTCCCTTTGTTAGTCCTATTTTACTTATATGGATTCAATTATTGGTTTCACTACAGGGGATACCAAGCATATACATGTGGTAAAATGGTAAAATATTCTGTTTATGTATGAAAACATTTTAATGTTCTTGAAAATAATTTAAATTGAAATACCTGGCTGTAGTGGATAAACAGATTAGCTGTATGTTCCTAGAAGAATTTACAGTAAAAACAATTCACAAGACATTCTGATCTCTGCCACAAGTTGTGTTTGACAGCTCAAATCTGTTTGCCACCTCAAAAGGTAGTATTGCCTCAGTGCGTAATTTAAATTTAAATTTCAGATGAGCATCCCTTTAAAAGGCTTCAGTTGTACTGCTTTGGAAGCAATGTTTTGAATAAAAATAAATGTATTTCCATTTCAGATGAAAGCAGTGGCTGGTATGAAGATGTCTTATCAAGTACAACAGGCAATTAATACCTGCCCAAAAGATCCTGTGAGAGGTTTTAGACACGATGAGTCATCTAGTGCACTGTGTTCACACCTCTACTCCATGATTCGAGGGAACCGTCAACACAGACGAGCATTTCTAATTTCTTTACTCAACCTCTTTGATGATACTGCAGTAAGCACCACATTTCCTTCACTTAAAAAGAAGTTAAAATGCAGCATTACAAGCCTAAGTTCTCCTTTCATGACGTATTTTTATGACATAATTATTGATAGCCTTGTCCCCAATTTTTTTGCTTTCTAATATAAGGTATTTAGCTATGTAATAGAATGCATGTTGCACCACTCTATACCTTTTTATACTCAGTTTGGACTGATCAGAAATAATACATCTTCAGGTGTGACTAAATTTTGCATATATAGATGTTGTTTAGAGTGGGTTTGGGGGCTGTATAGAATAAAAATTGTGATCATGTCAGTTTTTTGCTCTAGACTGTTAGAAACACTTCAGAAGTATGTGAATCCAAGATATTTCTACATGTATTTATGTGTAATTTTTTTCTTTAACTTCCAGAAGACAGAGGTCAATATGCTTTTGTACATAGCAGACAATCTAGCCTGTTTTCCTTATCAAACACAGGAAGAGCCACTGTTTATAATGCATCATATAGACATTACACTATCAGTTTCTGGTAGCAACCTACTACAGTCATTTAAAGAGGTATGTGCATTTATATTTTAGTATATTTATGATGGTGGAAACATAAGCTTCTCTACAGTGTGGTCAATTTTTCAGTGAATGCAGTACCATTATTATTGTGTAGACCAGTTGCATTGCTTGATATGTAAACAATAGTCAAAAAACAAGCAACACTGTCTGTTCTGACCTGTATCTGGTAGACACCAGTCAAAAACTCTACTTATATTGCTGCTTATGTTATTAAAAAAGAATGATGAATTTTTGAATTATATCATTTTCTAATATGGCTGAATAACAGTTTATTGTATGCATCTGAAAGCACAGGACCCTAGAATCGTCGTGGAATACTAGTTTGTTGTGGTTGTTTGCAAAATTTTAATAATGAAATCCAGTTGGCAGTTTATTTTGTTGTCAAGTAGCTGATGGCAGTTGCATTTGTGTTGCCTGAGAGATTTAAAATACATTGTTTATGGCAAGAGAGGAGTGGGCAGTATTTCTTAAGGCAGCACATAACCTGAACCATGATAGAGTACCTGTTATTATGGCAACACTCAAGCATATGAGTGAGAGGCCTCTGCTTCTTAAAGAATTCAGTGTCTTCCTTTCCTAAATGGTTATTACAGTAGAAGGTGCAAATTGTCTGGAAGCAAGCGAGTTTCTAGAATGTCCAGTTTGACTAATAAATACAGAGTTGATGCCTGAAAGTTCACTGCTTGAAAAGTACTGTGCTTCAAACTCTCACTCTACCAAAGTTGATTTTTAATCTGCTAGAAAGACACAATACATTCTTCAGGTTGAGAACCATTGTGTAGCACCCAGCACCAAAAGGATGAGATCCTGCTTAGGTCTGTGTCCTGAAAAATCATACCATGTGCAGTAATAATGCATATGTGAAATTCTGTACATCTACAAGTAATCATAGAACTAATCATAGAATCATAAAATGGCTGGGGTTGGAAGATCACCTTGTTCCAACCCTCTGTTATGAGCAGGGACACCTTCTAATAGACCAGACTGCTCAGAGCCTTGAACACTGCCAGGCATAGGGCAACTGATTATTATTAATCATTATTAATTCATTATTAATATGATCACTTTTGTCAGCAGTGTAATTAGTGTCATAGAATTTTAAGAGACAAGGATTTAAAACCAGCTTAGACACCAAAGTACATGTGGAAATCTCCGTGATACACAGAAATTATATTCAGGTGAAAGAAAAACAGAATTTTCTTCCTGATTTATTGTGTTTGGCCTTCTACTGTATTTTGCTGTCACTGCTAATGAACTTCAGCAGTCTTTTAATGATAGCATACCAGGAGAGTGCTTGTTGCTTCAGTTCCTTCTGTATGCACCTTGCAAGAAAATCTGGGTTTTGGGTACATTTTTCAGTATCTTTTTGCCATAAATAATTTTAAGACTATCAAGTTATAAATTAATAACATTGTTCAGGGAATTCTTGCTAATTTAAGCTAGTAATGATTTTGGACAGATTATTTTAGGAACATACATGATATTACTTACCCTAATTTTGGAATGTGAATTAACTTCCCTGTCTTGCAGTCTATGGTGAAAGACAAAAAAAAGGAAAGAAAGCCTTCATC
>VXBB01004965.1:0-37804 GCA_013399915.1 Illadopsis cleaveri | reverse complement strand
TTTATTTTATTTTATTTTATTCCGAATGTATTTGTATATGGGATGCTTGTACACCTGAAGGCTGAATTATGAGGACATATGTCACACTGATAAATTGTTTTCTTTACAAGATGTAACATAGCTTTCACAGGCTGATACCAATTCAAATTTAAAAAGCACTTAGCTTTCAACTTAGAAAAAAGACTGAAAATATTCTGAAAGAGAATTAGATAATATCTTTATTTCACTGTCATTTTGTTAATCACATATATAAATGGTAAAAATGACCATACATTCATTTTCATTAATACAACCATTTTACAATGACTGCCATTGTATTGTAACCCAAAAATCACGGATAGTATTAAAGCATTCCAGACAAGTAAAGAATTCCTTGGAATTACGGGAAAGATTAGCAGAATAAACACTTCCCGACTTTCTTGCTAAGTTTGTTTAAATAAGAGAGAAGATGGAGACACTAAAAACAACTGGAGAAGTCACAAGTCTGACAGAACGCCCTTAACTGGACATTCCCTTCCCCAATGTCCTTCACATTAGCCCAAGCATCCGTAGACTGTTGTTTGGTCGATCTTTTGCACTACAACTACTCAATTTACCAGCCCTTATCAGCAAGAGGCCCAGGAATCCCAAGCCTGTTTGTTTCAAGTCTATTCTCTCCAAAAGGCTCCCCAGAGCAGCTGCCATTTGCAGTTCTAGACAAAGGAACACATTATCACTTGCGTTGCTTTCAGCTCTCCTGAATCTTCCTTAGTCGTTCACGCTGAATCCCTAAGGAATCCTGACCTCTTCACCGTAAATTTGGACTGCAAACCATCTGATTTGTGTCTACTTTGCCTACTTGTCTGGTATGGTCCTTGGAACATGTAAATTATGTTCGTGAGCATGACTGTAACAATAAAAAGCGTAAAAATAATAAAAGAGATGTTTTAATTGCTTATGATAAAGTGTTATTCCGACAGACTGAATGAAATATTACCATCCTATGGTCGTGTTTTACTCCTAAAGAAGACCAGAGCTTGGATAATGTGGATAGATGCATACACAGTTTGTAATTACGAAAAGAGCTGTCAATAACACCCCACCACTGTCACTTTTATTGCCTGACTCCCCCTCCCATAACACCACCTCATTTGTAGCCATGGTAAGATGCCAAATTGCTTTATTTCCAAAGTGTATGACTACATTTAAAAAAAGGCTTTGTGTGCAATATATTCCACAGTGCTTACTCTCATTAGTATTGCCTCAGCATGCATGGATTCACAACCAGCATCCTTATTTCATATGGAGGCATCCTTTAAAGAAATTGGATGCTAGAGGGTCTATACATCAATGTTATGATGCTGTATTTTTCACGAAATCTGTAAATAAGGTCAACACGATAGGGATATTCCAGATGACAGAATCTCTAATAGTTTTTGAGGAGCAGCCTGTTTCCCTTTAAAAAGTCAATTTGCTTTCTACCCTGCCTATTAAAAAGTGCACTTAATCTAGCAGGGGCAAAGCCCAATTCCAGCAGTTTTCATGGCTCTGGGTAAATATTGCTGGGGTGATGTATGCAAGGCTAGCTACCCATGGCTGAGGAGGGGCAGTAATGGGGATTCTGGATCATTGCAAGTGGCTTTGTTTGACTCTGCATTTCAGGATCTCAAACATGATGAATTCATAACTGAGATAGTATGGCAAGAGAGAATAAACAGCAGCATTGGCCTTGTGAGAGCTGTACTTTAGAGAGCCAAGAATGCCATTTCTGTTGCTACACATGAAAATTTAAATAGCTTAAGCTTCTTCCAAGACTTTGGACCCAATCCTGATTCCCTGGGTATCACTGACTTCAGCAAATGGAAGGTCAGACTATTTCACAACAGAAGGATTTGTAGTTTCTCCTCCCAGCCCCTGTTAGCAGCTAATCTGAGCTCATTACAGAACCTTGAGCTCAGGTCAGAGGTACCAGTAGGATCCAGGCCTCCAGTGACTGAAAGTCATCACAGCTGGGCAACTGAGAAGTAAATTGGGGGGCTGAAACTAATTCCTGGTGAATGTGTGTCCACTGTACAGAAATCACCACTGTAACGAGAGGGGTAACAAAGGGGAAACAAAAACTAATTGGAAGAAAATACAGAGGCAGGAAATAGATAAGCAGATATAAAGGGAATCAAATGAGGCAGGCAAAACCAGAGGATAAAGCAGTCCAGACATTCAGGCCAACATCATTCTTTGTCTTAGTTAGAACACAGAAAATGAAAAGAGGAAAACTAAATTAATATGAACAAAAGTGAATAGAAATAAAGTGACCAGAATAAGACAAAATAAATGAGATTATTTATAACAATGAGGATGTAATTGTGCATCACACACCTGCTCTCTGTCCCATTCTTATAAAGTTCTCTCCCTTCTGTCACTGATTGACTTAGATCCTGTAACTGTCCCCAGAGCATAGGGAACAACAGGTTACCAAAAATGGGTTAGCAATAATAACAGGAAAGCTTTGTGGTTTTGTTGATGAATTCTCATTGTACTGATCAGTTAGTCCATAGCAACGTAAGAACTGGTCTCTTTCAAGAAATAAATGATCAGACACCGAATCTTTAAAAAAGATTCGTGGACATCGAATCTTTAAATTGTCCTAATCTACTTTTATTTACAGAAAACTGTCTGTTTTCCTTTTTTTCATCCTAGTCCAAAACATCTTCCTCCTTAGAATGGAAGGTGAATTTAAGTCCTTTTCCTTTTCTTTCAAGATTTTATCTCCTGCCTGAGCCCATCCCAAACCGTTCACGTTCCTTTTGTTCGAGGTGCAGCCACATGGTCCTGGGACCATTCAGGTGGGGAACCCACCTGCTGGGTCTTGGAGCCAGTGTGACGGGACATTTCCCTTCCACACCAAAGAAGGCGCATAATCACTTTGTCACTTTCATGGCACCTCTTTTACTGCAAAGGACTTTCCCTTTTAGAGAATCACCCTAATTCCTTAATTGCTGTCTTCTAAAGACCACGTGTTTTGCAGCACTGATTAGCTTTAGAGTGTATACAACCGTTTGTCAGAGGAAGATTTTTATATGAAATAGGCAGCGGATGTTTTACAGGATAAATCCCCCCTTTGGGCAGCAATATCCCACATTGTCAGTGCAGTCAGCTGAGCCTATTGCCACCAACATCCCCAAAGGAATGTGGGAGCCTAAGCTCAGGGCACTATAGTGGAGAAAGGCATGGGGAGAATAGTTAGCCCACAAAGAAACTATTAGTGGCATTAGCAGAAATTAGCCACATTAGTGGCACCATTCAATCCCTCTGTATTCAGTGGATTTCAGGATTCCTACTGTGAAGTGTATTCGTTCATCCTTGTTCCCAGGAAGTGTCCCAGGTTTTCATCCATACCTACCATGTATTAATTAAGCCTTACAATCTTAGCCGGTCTGCCGTGCAGTTTCACAAAAGAGTCAGCAACTTTAGGCAGGGTCTGAAGATACCATTCCATTTTCACTCTTGTGTGATTATTGGTTCATCAAAATCAAGACATTTTCCTACCTAATCTTTCCCTGACTAATCTTTCCCTTGTGTGGGATATAATGTGCCTTCAACTTCAAGAAGGCCATAGAATTCCCCATTCCATGACAGACTTAAACCCACCTCCCTGGACATTGTAATGCATTTTAGCACTGTAATATCTCATTCACCACACTGCAGTTTGTGTTTATTAGGGGAATATAGGAATTTGTACTAAATAGGATACCACTTCCTGGACAATCAAACAAGTGTCAGGCTGTCATCTGTCAATCCTTCCACCTTTCATCATCTTCTGGAGAGATTTAACTACAGGAACAATGGTAAAGAATAGTCTTATGCATCCATATCACCAGCAAAGGAATGTTGGCAAACACGAGTTTACTCTTGCAAAAGTTGTTGCTGAAGTTAATATTCTCACGGAGCACAGGAATAATGAAGCAGCATCTGGCAAAGTTAGACTCAAACAGAGTCCAGAGTCCTGAATGTCAGTTCCTCTGACACATTTTGGGTAATATTCTCAAATCAAATCAAATCAAATATTCGCAAATCAAATCAAATCAAATCAAATCAAATGTTTTTCTTGAGTCTCCCTATGTGTTGAACAATCCTTCAGCACCTTTTAAAGTCCATGGGCATCTGCAGCCAAGAAGTACTAAACACTTCTACTATAAGCTGATTGGAACAAACTTGGTGTCAAACTCTCAAGCTTTATTTTAAACAAAGCTTTGGAGAAAAAGCTGTTACACAATTATTAAAGTCAAATGGAATTTTTACAAAAAGCTTCATGTCTGATTGAGATGACTGCTATTCGGTATTTTATCTGTAATTCAGTAAAATAACAAAGTCTTTAGTTTGGAGGCCTTTTTATGTACTAACAAAAATATATTTTAAAGTCTTACCCTGATACTGGTTGAGTCTTTGTTGGCATTTGGCATTAGATTTCCTAATGTATCTCTTGGAGCCCTTCCAAAGAATAAAAGAAGGGGAGACAGAAGAGGGGGAGAGAGAGAAGAAATAAAGAGAGAAAGAAAATTTGATTTATGTTATTTTTTGTTTTAATCACTTCTCTCTAAAATAACACACAATGAACTAGAGGGTTTCAGTGGTAAATGCTGAAATATTATAAGCAGTTCAAATGGCTGTGGATTCTTCCCATCTGTCATGGACTGCAACTGAGCAGTATAACAGAAAAGTGATATTAGTTTCAAACCAAAAATAAATCATCAAGCCAAGTCTCTATGTCTAATCCTACCTACACTGCCCTACCAGTGACCTTTCCATGGCCAGGACAAATCATATTCTGTAGGGAATTCATAAATTCATTTTTCATGCTAGCTTGTTTTGGGTCTTTTTGTGGGCAAAAAGAAAACCTCAGATCCCTCAGACTGAACCCACCACATTAATGTTTCACACTTTGGCAATGCTAAGCTTCTCTCCACCCCAGTCCAGCCAGACTGCTTTCACATTGGAGATCTCTGAAATTGTCTACCAGGACATTATAGGGGCTAAGGCATTAGCAGCTGATGGCTGTCCCCAAAGCATTGCTGTAAACAGGGAAAAATAATGGCATCTCACTCCAGACATGAATAACAAACTGGGAGGTAGTATTTTACACATACAAGAGTAAATGCAAAGATAATTTCTGCACACATTTAGCATCCGCTTCCAAGGCCTAAGCAGGTGCACTTACAGGAACTATAAAATCCACTGAATTCTGTTACATGGGGCAAGATCAAAGCTGCTTCTTTTCCACACAATTAATTCAGGCCAAGCTAGATTAATTCTTGAAGTTAGATTCATCCTGCTATAACCTTTGTTATGTATAATCTTCATTCATTCATGAAAATGACCTGATTAGTTCATGCTACTTGTTTGAGAAAGACAAACAAACCCAGCAACTGGAACCTATTGGTAGAAAAAAACAACATCATTCTTATTTTAAGAAGGTCTCATCAATAGTCCAGAAAAGGGAAGTGGAAAGATGTTCCGCACAATGGGCTACTATATGAAAACAAAGTATTTATGCTGTACTGCCTTGCTTTAAGATGTGCATTTTAGAGTGGGACAAAAGTAACGTTTCTCACAGATGACAACTAAAATCATAAATATATAGAATATCTGAAATAAAACAGGCCTAAAATACCTTTTGTGCCTGAAAATACAAGTGCCCGAAAGAACAGGCCTTTAAAAAAATCTTTATGTGACAAGGTCCAAGGCCAAACAAGATGTTTGTGTTCAAATCTGGGAAAGGACTCAGGCTTCCCAGATCCACATCTAAAACAAATGATTTGCCTTTGTTTGCTTCTGAAAATGCTAATTTGCACATACAAGTTACTAGTGTGCACCTATGACCATACGTGTTTGTGGGAGCAAATTTACAGATTGCTTTCCCAAAGCTAACTCATGAATCCAGACTTATAAGAAAGTCTCCACACAAAAGATAAGTTTCTGAAGATAAAGAATCACATTTTCTAATCAGTTTCATTGGTGTTCAGTGTTTCTTGTCTCCATGGTAACACACACACACAATAAATGGTGTTTTGTTTAATCAGTCAAGAGAAAGAAGTCTGGGCATGGTGAATCAGACTGAATCAGAAACAGTTTCCTTTACTACCCTAATCAAAATAACTTTGGTGTAACTATAGGACAATTCCAATCAGCAAGACAGGATCAGGCCGTGAAATTCAGATCTCAGTCCTGTTTTCAGACACTCTTCCCAGAAGCTCAGATGAAAGTTTTACTTCTATTTCAAAGACAGGAGTTTCTGCAGGATGGGATTAACTCAAAGTTCAGATTTTATCTTGCCTTTACTGTAGGTAGCTTGCACCTGGCTGAAGTCCAGAAGAGGCAATAGATGTTTAGAGCCAAAAAATCTCAAAATAATTTTAGACTCACATAGTAACTGAAAATAATACATCAGAAAATGACTCTTAAATAGGGAAAATGTCCCAGATTTAATAACAAGGGAAATAAAATTTCCTTACTCCAAGTCAATGCTTTAAGGCATCTATGGCTGGAGTCTGCTTTAAACCAGAGGAAAGAAAATATAATTAATATATAGTCATACATTTTTAGATAGAAAAATAAAAACCATGTAAACTAAAGGCATTGAGGAATAGGGAGGTTTCTGGCATTCTCAGAAAACACTTATAAAACTGGTATTCACGTGGCTGGTCCTAAACCAGTTGTGGAGTGGAAAAGGATTACCTTTGATGTATGAAGATCAAAACTCCCATTTTTTTCAGGTAATAAGATCTGTCTCAGATGGATTTCAGTAATATGAACATGTTTTCCATGGCATGGTAATAAAAATAAAACAATGTAATAAAACTACATCTAGGACTAAGTCACCCTTGAATTCTTCGTGGAATGTCAAACAAACTCACAGCTGGTGTTAACAGTTTCTAATGTAACAGTGATATGCAAAGAAAAATTATAAAAGCAATGTGGGTAGTAAGACTTGAGGCAATTTTGCAGCTCTGGTGACATCGTAACAAGCTTGATCAAGTGGCCTAAGATACAATCACAACTGTAACAAATTTTTCCAGAATTTCAGATTTTAAAGGAGGTTTAGTAATGTGGGTGGAGAAGGAAATGTAAAACTTTTCTTTTTATCTGTTTTCAGTTCCTGCTCAGACTATACCATGAACTTTATTCCTTTCCATTGCTAATTGTACCTTCCCTCCTAAAGGCACTCAAACCTGAACATTATCACAGCCATTACATTCATCACACTTTCATAACTAATCTTTTCTTCAAAGCAAACCAATTTTTTTGAGTACTTGATCCTTGAATTTTCAAGTACTGCTAATTTCAGTATATTAGAGAACATTTCAATGCAAATATTTTAGAGAGAGTTAAGATGAAAACAGAGGTTCAGTGTGAGAGGGTGGGAGAAGCAGGAACAAGACCCTGTAATTCTGGGAGTGGGAACCCTTTCCACCCATTGAGTAGGATCTTTCATAGTGGTTTCTGAACTTCTGGGGCTCTTCTGCTCAAGGCAGGGCAAGTGGAAGTGAGGGCTATTGAATTCCATGTCAAAGCCAAGGGGAAACATAAGAGCAGAAAAAATTACTGTGGCTATCAAATTCACATTCCTAGTGGATGGCACCTTGGTAATAACAGCACATTGAACTGCTTTGTTTTTAACATATTTGTAATGGGTTGTTTCCAGTGAAATGCTACATATTATGAAAGATTGCTCACCCACAAAAAAAAAGCCCAACGTGCTATTTTCTGTCTTTTGTTTAAATCCTGCTGTGGCTCCCCTTGGTATCAGTTGTGTAAAGGCAGGGAAACACCTGTACATTTACTCATCTCATCTATTCAGTTCAGTCACAGAACCAAGTTTCCACTGCAGTCTTTGCTTTCTACCTAATTTTCCATCTGAGCTGGCAGAAGACCAAGAAGGTCAAATGATTTGCTCGGGATCACACAATGAGTCACAATCTTGAGCCCAGATTAACGCAGGACAGTCTCTGGCTCCAGTGCACGGGACTTGCCTACTCAGTAAACCACACCAGTTCCAGCTGTTTTCCCTTCTCACATGAACAGAATATGAGGAAGTTTGTAGAGAATCTGTCTAAAGCAGAAAATCATCCAGCAGCATGTTGTCTGTAGTGAAATGCTAGATTTAAGGTGGGGATAAATCAATACCCAAGACTGTGTGCTACCTGGTACTGTACTTTCCATTTCTTTTCCCCTTCAAATGTCTGTCTTATCCAAGAAATAGGGAAAAGTTTTTTAAAAATTTTGTTATCACATGTAATCTCTGAAGACAGAAATAAACAAAAAAGAAAATATTTCACCACAGAACATTTCCTGCAGCTGCTGGAGTTCATGCTTTTATTCATATGCTAGATGGAGAAGCTGCATCACTATTAGGTAAAATCACAGCAGAGGAGAAGCCTAATCTAGATGAATTACAAGCAAGAGTCAGTGTTTCAAACAGTCACCACAGATACAAATTAATCTTCATGGCTG
The DNA here is from genome assembly GCA_013399915.1 of Illadopsis cleaveri. Lineage (NCBI taxonomy): Eukaryota > Metazoa > Chordata > Aves > Passeriformes > Timaliidae > Illadopsis > Illadopsis cleaveri. The sequence continues at coordinate 29,317 of VXBB01004965.1, read as the reverse complement.
AATTAGAGAGCTCTTACAGGTTACTGAGGATTCCTGAAGGAGAATTTAAGAGTACATATAACTTCTACTGGAGTAAGATAGGAGCATTAGGAATTATCACTGCAGCTTGAAGCTTTCAATTTTTTTAACATCTTGTCTGAGTTAATAAATTTGAGCTTTAATTAGGTTAAGGGCTGAAACTTATCTTGCATGGGAGACCACTATAATACCAAACTTAAAGGGAAGGTAGGGAATCTGATGCTACTCTATCATCAAGGCAAATTCTGCAGCAGCCTAGAAAACCAAGATACACTTCATGTAATTAATCAGTTCCAGGGTTAATTTAAATTAAACACTATTCCTAGCAGGAATGCTGCTGAATATCTTTGAAGAAAAGTTCGTATGTCACAAACAAACAGATGAGGGACTCCTGATTTGTTCATCACTGATGTCAGCTTAAGTAACCATTTGAATGCTACGCTGGTCGCAGCTCTGTCACTATTTACTGTTATGAGATACAATGGATCTGTTACAGTCTCACCAAGTCCTCTCCACTAAAAATTGACATTTTGGCCAGTCCACCTCTTACCACCCTGACTCTGTCAGACACTCCCCTTTGATCCCAACAAGCATTTACCAAATTCTCTGTAAAAGACCATCCAAAGGCAAAGGCCTAGGAAGATTTCAGCATCTACCTATAAGTTGGACGGTATAACTGCTCCTGAATTCCTCAGTCCTATCACCACTGTGATGTTCCTGTTACCAGCAAAATCCCACATGCAGAAAGCAAACTGGGGGGAGACCATCCTCAAAGAAGATGCACATTCCTCTGGAGGAGGCACCTTGTATCCACATCCTAAATATTGCTCTCTGCATAGAGCTTGGTTTCCAACAGTCACAAAACTGCTTCTGCACCCTGGGAGTGCAGAGACTAAACTGCACCACTGAGGTTACAGACACAGAAACACCACTGCTTAAAAGGATGCCCTAAAAATAGACACACCCCACGTGATCCAGCTCTAGGACGCTCACACCCCAGAGGCTGTTCTTTCTCATCCACCCACTAGATCATAACAATGCAGAACATGAGTATGGAGGTGCTGACCCTCAGGAGATGCCAACAATTTAAATTATAGCAATGCACGAACCCTGAAACACAGACTGTCATGAGTGTATTAAGTATGTCCTACCTTGACCATCACCAGAATGATGAATAAAGTTTAAGACCATTTATTTTAATCATATGGTCTTCACAAGTTTGCTGGCAAGATGTACAAATTATTTTATACATCTTTAGGGTAAAGGCTCTTTTTGACAGCTTCTTGCTTAGAGCCTTCAGAACTGGATCATAATGGTGACACTCACTCATCCATCCTAGAGCAGGAATATTCTGCATTGCTGACACAGGCCTACAAGGAATTCCCTTGAGAAGGAGAATGTGCTTCCTTCTCCAAGTTGCACTTGTCTGACCTTATTTTCTCTAAAACAAAGAAAGATCACTGTGCATACCAATGTGTGCCTGCACCTCTCTTTGTGTTTCTCTGTGCATGTGTGTGTGTGTATATATGTATAAATTTGCATATTAAAAGCTTGCCAGATTAATTCACTGTGTGCACGCTTGCTCCCAAGGAGCACGCCAAGCATCTGGCTGAGTGTACAGTGGGAAGAGCCTCCAGGGATGAGCACAATACCTGAGTCTGCCTGGAACAAACCATCAGCACTTCCACTCATGGAGGGTGTTAACAGGGCCACAGCTCCCAGCTGCTGCCAGCACACTCTCTTTTAAAAGTTACAAGGTAAAGTTCAACTTTATAATGCCTTGTAAGTTCACACAAACAAAATTGACTCATAGGAAAATTGCTGGGACTCAAAAGCTGTGAATATAAAAAATACACCTCAGATCTGAGGCTGACAATGGCCCGGTCAAATATGCACAAAGCTCTCAATCATATATTATGAATGTCAAGTGAAAGAAAATGTTAATATTCTGATTCCTCTCACGGTTGCCTGTGACCCAGTTATTTCCATTAGTACCACTCATACCGTTAGTGAAACATTTGCTTTGACAATCTGAATTTGTCTGAGGTGAAACTCACATCATATTATCATCTATCCAACAAACTGATTTTTAAAAACTCAAGACAGACAGGTACACTGATTAGAATATACTTTCTACTGGCAATGAGTATCTCAGGTATGAAGAAGCTATACCCATCTTACTCAGGCAAAGTTGTTGGCCTGTTCATCAAACACAGACAGATCCTTAGCTGTGATCAGAAACCATAAAAGGACAGGAAAATCAGTGGAAATTATACTTGTTACCTTGCTGCAGCTAAAACACAATTTCAATGCATTTAAGGGCCATTTTACATTGTTAGAACCCTGCAAAGATTCCTTAATTGTAAATAAAAGCAACACCTAAATATTCTAAATGCTTTTTATTTTTAAATTAGTAGTTATCGCTTCTGGGGACATAGTTAATCAAGCAACACAAACCAGGTGAATACATATTTTCTTTGCTGCAGAATAAACACTCTTCAGATTTAATAAAAGTCATTTTGAATTCATGCTGAATCAGAAAAGGAAGAGCAAGCCAGTTCTGAGTGCACTCCATCTGCTACAGTGTTTGAAACTCTCAGGATTTTACTGCACATAACACCTTCGTGTTTTGGTTCAGGCCTCAGCTGATGTAATTGTGGGCCACCATGTGACCTCAAGGAGGAACAATGCCCAGTGACCTGGGTGTATCCCAAGGACACAAAAACAAGAAGTCAAATAAAAAGAACTTCACAAGTATGGCAGCTTCAAATTCTCATGACTTAAGCAAATCTCATGATGCTTTGGAGGCTTTCTGATGGGCAAGGGAGGAGAAGCTTATCCTTGTGGTTGGCAGTGTTGCTGATATTTTAGAAATGATGGCATCAGAAAGTCACTTTGAGAAAATCTAGCACTCACAGCCAAGAGAGAGGCAAAGTGCCTTGCCTTCCAGAGCCCTCAGAACTGCCCAAAGAGAACAAATCTGCAGATGATCCCCTGTGGGAACCCGTTCTCTAAAAGGACCTGGCATTTCTACTCTTGGAGAGATGGATCTGGGAAGCTCACACTGACCCACCACAGTCATCTTTACAGAAACTGTGGAGTTTCTTTTTAAAGTCAGGAAACAGCATTTCCTATTTCCTAAAAAAAACTCTCTCTAGGAAGTGCTAGATTTCAGGATCATTTGTACCCAAGGATGTCCCTCCACTCTCCCTTCCTCTTCCAGATAGAGGGGATAATACACATATGGACGTTTTTACTTGCAGATACAGAGTATGATATTGGACCCAAAATGATTACTATTTCACCCAAGATTTTACACACAGAATACCATTAGCTTTCATTAGTAATGACTTCTTATATCAGGCTTACAAAATTCAATAATAGATTTATCTGAAAGAAGTTTTCATTTGTCCTCCATGTGAAATAAGGCATTTTTGAGTGGCTGAGTTGCACATCAAGAAACAAGAATTGTAAATAAGGAAGTACTTTGACTAGTGCAGAAGATTGATACAGCACCTGACAGCTTTCATTACGTAAATCTAATTTATTTCAGTAAACAAGTGACTGGAATCATGCATCATTTCTAAACGAGCTGACCCTCAGGTTTACATGGTTGGCTGATATGGGTTTGAAAACAGGAAACTCCAGCTGTAACATGAGTGACCCAGACAGCAAAAAGCTAGACACCAAACTAAATTGGAAGGCAGGAAGTCAAAGTTCATACTCATACCACAAACAATACAAAAATAATGAAGTTCCTCTGAGATACATTTGGCAAAGCCAAATGTCATTGTGAAGCATAAAATATAAAAGACTGTATAATATAAATGTTTATAGAAAAACAGAGCAAAGAATTGTTGACAATTTTCCAACAGTGTTCCAAAGAGCTAATCTATCTGCATACATTTTCATAAACACTATATGTCCACCATAAACTGAACACTGACAGGATGCCTAACTCCCTGAGGTTCTCTTAACCAGGCCACTCAAAACCTCTGGGTTTTGATATCTTTATTCTCTGGTTTCCTAAACCTTGATTTTAGCTCTCTCTCAGCTCCCAGAATACTTCTAGTGTCCCTGCTCCATTAGGCAATTTTCTTCTGCTCCTCTGACACTCTATTGTGAAGCAATTTTTACTTTTCTAGGGACCTGCCTCTCGTCACTTTTGAGCTCTAGAGTGTTCCACAGGTTCACACAAAGCCTTTACAGCCCACATCCAGAAACATATCACATCCTGTTTGCATCAGAGCTCCCCAACGATTTCCCCAGCAGCTACACTTGGTCTGTTGCTGTTACCTCCTGGGACCACATTTCTACACAAACACTACAGAGACAAGGGGATGTGCCCACAGCAGAGCCAAGGGCTCATTCTGGGGACAGAATAAGCCAGTGCAGAAGGAAGTCTAACACCTAAAAGGGGTGCAGCTCTGCAAGTGAGGGATAACACTGCTGAAGCAAATTGAGAGATTTACATCTGAGCAACTGGTGCTTGCCAGAGCCCTAATCCAGACCTACACAGATCCCTGAAAGCAGGAGTTTTATTCCACACCAGAGCTGCAACAGTTACACTCTAATCTTCCTAATTCCACTCTGCAGGAAAAATTTGAAGTTTTAATTTCATGTACACTTAATTTATCTGGAACTATAATTCATTCTTAGACTCCTGACTAGGTAATCTGTCTAATCTGCTTTGTGTTCCAGCTTCAGGGCTCCTCTGCATCCTCGGGTTCTGCAACCAACCTCCCTTTGCTCTAATCTGTCCCACAGCCTTGAGCTCAAAAACTCAAAAGGTAATTTCTGCCTCTGCCTCTCTGAGAGGCACCATCCCCATTATGTCTACAGAGAAGGAAGGATTGATACAGCTGCACCCTCTATATCCTACAGAAGATAATTCTCTGCAGAACTCAGGCACTGGAGCCTGCAGACACAGTAGGTAAACTCTGCATTGTCAAACATCTGCAAGAGCTCACAGCTGATCTAACACTTCACCACACAAACAACATTGGTGTTTTCCACAAACCTTGCTCAGATGACTTTTTCTCTGAAGTTCCTTTTTAATCTGGTTTGGGTTTTTTGCTCTCCAACTTCTCATGTTTATTCCCTTGACTTCTTTATTACAATGAACCTCAAAAAATACTTTCCCCTGTTAAAAGAGGGGCCATCAAGTCACTGCTGGGCTTAGCCATGCCCTAGTGACCTCCTGAAGCCAAGGGGCTTCAGCACATGCATGTCTTGTGGAACCAACTTCTGTTTGAGCATGTGGATAGATTCTTTTAAATTGCAACACATGGGAAAACTGAAGCAGGATAGACCGAAATAAAAGACAGAAATTTTTAAAAGCTTCCTCTTTATTGACTGCATCTTTTCATAATAGGCTGGGCAATTTCTGTGTGAAAAAAGGTTTTAACATTTGAAACTTTAGTAAAATACTGTTAATTCACCTGGCAAGAGTGCAAACCACGTGAATTTAGAAGCTTTCCTAAAGCTTTACTTCTGTTAACAGTTACTGCTTACACAGAGGTCATTAGCACATGCTACCATTATCAGTAACTATTGTATTCCCAAGAGATGTCAAATCTCTTCAAATAAAGCCAAAACCTACAACAATAACAAGTGAAGTTTCCTTTGTCATCAATATTTTGTAAATGCAAAATAAAATGCAAGTGCAAAGTCCAAAGTGCAGACCCACAGGCTTGGGTCTACACTTTGAAGACAACGTAGCATTTTGCATAATGAAAATTCATATACTGATTTTGAGATTATGGACCCATTCTTCAAATGAAACTTTACTGCCACTATTTACTGTTAAATTTGCTATGACAACACTGAACTGGGTTTGGTGATGCAATAGCATGGGAAGAAGCACAAGGCAGGAGTGTGGGATATACTGGTACCTGCACGTACATTGATCTGGAGTGAAAATACAGATGTGTAAACCTCTGAAAACCAAACACAACTTTTTAAACTGGATGTTCAAGGGCTGGCAATCATTTTAAAGCTACAAGGGCTCAGGCTGAGCTTGAAATGTGAAACAAATTGAAGGCCATATTAAGGCAAGTGAATATGTTGGAAAATATCTCAGTAACTATTCAGGGAAACTTAGTTTGTCCCAATTAAATGGTAGCTTTGTGTTTTTCAATAAATGCAATTAGTAGAGTTATTGCAGTTTCTGTAAGACTTCTCTGATATATTTACAGTGCTTTAAACCTTTCTTGCACACAATTCCCCATCAGATAAAGATGTCTACAATCTCAGGGGAAAAAAACTTAAAAAGCATTATCAACATGGATAAATGAATTTAATGACAGGTTTTGTTTTACTTATGGCTGGTGTTTTCACATTTTGCAACTTAAGTTGTGACAGAGCTTCAATTTGTTTCCTCACTCAAGTAATTGAAGTTGCAATACTGTTTCCTGAATTTGCAATTTCAATTTGCTCATTCTTCTCCTGAGACTCATCTTTCCTCTCCATAGCGAAGGTTAACAGAATCAGTCAAATATGTCTTATCTGTGTCCCAGATTGGATCAGTCAGAATTAATAATGTTCTGTGCCTCACCTGGTTTGGCATAAAGGGATTAGAAGTGTTTAGGAAGGAAAAATAATTATTACCCTCTGTGTTTAATTATGGTGATAGGTTACTAACAACCACTTCAGGGAGGGAAAAAGTGCTTTTTGCCAGACATTTACAGCATTTTCTAACCAAGATTTTCTAATTCTAAAGACCTGTCTGCATGAAGTGGACAGAACATGTAACTTAAAGGTGAATGTTGTATATTCACATATCCTTTTTTTCCCCAAGCCAGCAGGATTTCAACCCAGCATTTTCAAATTATTAAAACATGCCTGTCCATCACTTGACCAAATGGAGCAATTCAATAACTAGCAGATGTGCAAACAAGCTCTCAGAGAATTTACTGGTGTGTCCCCCCAGTCTCCCCAAATGCTGCTCTGCATGGCCTAGGACACAGCAGCTCTGCTGAGGCAGCCTGAGAAACAGGCACAGGAAAAGTCTAAATCCTTAGAGCAGAAAAAAATGGTTTGCAAGAGGCCAGTTTTGACTTACCTACTCAAACCAATGGGAACAAGTACTTTCCCATGCACTGAACAATAGCAGTTCAACTTGTAAGGTGTGCATCTAAATATATTTTATTGAAAATAAAATCTGATGGCATTTTTAATTAGTTGAGCAGCTTTACCTGGCATTTCCCTTACATAAAATGAGTAAATATCCAAGTTCACATATGCACTGTGGAATTTTTTGATCTCAAATGCTCTTTCTTACTCTATTTCTCTCTGTATCCTTCCAGATAAAGAAATTTGGTATAAATTTGGTATAAATTTAAAGCTAATCTCTATTAACTACAGAAATCAGCAGAAGTCTTGCTTGTGCTGTGGTATCTAAAATGGAATGGACTGCCTGGGCATGTGCACAGCACAAAGCACATTTCTCAGCTAATTTCAAATCCCAGAAAAGATCACTCACAAACCAGAAAATGAGCAGAAACGTGAAGTAGTAGGTATTTAACAACAATCCTTAAACAACAGCAATATGCTATTTTGCTCTGATCTGAAACTGAAATATTTTCAGTAGACAGAGTTTGGAGCTGATCTTTTTCAAGGACAGGGAGGAGAGTTTTTCTAAGTTATTAAATCAGAATTTATAGATTCAGGCACATAGAACAAGATCAGATGTGTCCAACAACTCTTCTTCACATGTGTTGTACCCATCAAAGGATGAGGAGGCCCAACCTGCCAAACAAATGTTTTATATTGAGCTGGAGGGTTCCAAATGTCTCACAACAGTGTCAGATAAACAAAAGGAGACACGAGAAGGTGACAGGGAAGCTCTCTCTCAAGTGTTGCTTCTGTTTCGAAGATGACTGACAGACAAAGAACTTTCCCTCACTTAACAACAAAAAGAAATCTCAGACTACTCGAGCCAGACAGCCAGAAATATCAAGGTTGTGCAAAATCTTTTCTAAGACAAAGTATAAAAATGTATTTCTGGTCTAAACAGAAACCCAATCAAAATAGCATAAATTATGCTTCCAATTGTAACTTTTAAGAAGAAAATCATTACCACAGTAATAACATTTCAATAATGTCATTAAATATTAAACTTTACTGACCACAGAGATTGCCCACTTATCAGTTTAATTTCTTTTCTTCTAGAAAATAATTGTATCAGATAGTAATTGATTGGCCAGCAATGATTCATGTAATAAATGTAATAAATATACATTTAGCTCAGTGCAAAATTACTATAAAATAAATCTCCCCAGAAGAAGCATAGATGGCAGAATTAAAAAAAAACAAAGGACAACCAGCCGAATATCCATTTTTTTTCTGTGATGGATATTGATTTACTATACAGTGGAAGAGCTGAAACCACTGCCTCCTTTGCCACAGTAAACCTGCAGAACAGCACCAGCCAGGGCTGGTCTCAGCACCCCCCTGAGGGAGTGGGGCAGCCTGGGGCAGCTGGGGACACCCCAGGGCACCACCAAAGTGTGTGACAGAGGCGAGGAGCAGGGGCTGGCAGGGACATGAGCACGGCTGGGCAGGGCTGTGGCATCTCACTGATGCAAGGTCTGGTGGCACTGGGGGCTGAAATGGGGTCCTGTGCCATGAGTGGGATGGCAAAAGTGCCATGGGGGCTGCTAAGAGCTCTCAGTGCCCTCTGTGCCCTGACAGCAAGTCAGTAAATCCTGTGCATTGAAACTAAAATACAGAAATGTTCACCTCCAACCACCAATTTTCAAGGCAAAGAGACACCCAACATAGAAGAAGATCTATTTTGTAGAGCCACAGCCCGCCACTGGGAAAGTTGCTACACATATTTGCATGTTTGGTTTTTTGACTTTTTAAATAAGTTTGTTAAGGGATAGGTCAGCCTGGGCAGATCCCACAGTCCCATTAGAACCCATGCATAAATGGGAAGCCTGTAAGGCTCAAATGGAACATATGAAAATCTTTTTTATGTATCACTGAAGAAATAAACTTGTTTCTTTTGGTGGGTATAACAATTTTCCTAATTTAAAAAATATTCCTAGCACTTCCCTATTATTTTAAGCCCACTCACTTGAAAAATGGTACTGCTAATTTAAACCCCTGTAAGGCAGAAATCAGACATCAGTGCCAATGTCCTCGCTCTGTAAATTTCCCTCTCTACTAAAAGTGAGATTTCACAGTCAATTTAAGCTGATCTAAGACTGCACTGCTCCTGAACAGGGCAATCCAACTTTCTTTTATCTCCAGCTGCGTGTTCCCACCACTTCCCTTGTGTGGGCTCTAGAGATCATACAGCCAAAGGATAAACAAGATCAGCTCCCTGATCCCACTGAAAACTAACACTGAAAATACTGAGTTTTCAGCCAGTTTCCAAAGAATTGAAAACACCCCTTTGTGTGACAGTCCACAGTTAACCCTTGCATAAATTGTTTGTGTAAGTTCACCATTAGACATAATCTCAAAGAAAAGGAATTTATCAATAACTGAGTAACAAGTGAGATACTACAAAAAATTGGCAGTCTGCTGCAAGCAATTACAATATTTTAAAAGAACATCTTTTTTTTCAGTTTAGAAATCCCCAGTCTTCACAGATGCTAAGGTACAAGAAACAACAGTTAAAATGAAACAAATTGCAGCAAAACACTAATTTTGCAAAATGTATTTCAAATCTACAAATACTTAGTTCACATGAGAAATATGATCCAAGGAAAAATCTCAACATGAAAATATTGTCACTCTTCTCTTAATTTTTCTTTAGCATTTTTCTTACCTGATTGTTTTAAAACTTTATGTATTTTAACCTGACATTGGAGATTTTAATTTGTGTATTTTTTTCAGGTATCTTTTGAAACTGTGCTTATAAAGCAATTAGGAAGATCTTTTTTTCCCCTGTTCCAATCTTTCATGTTTGTCAGATTTTATCTGGGCATTCTTGTGATGATAAGCATCCTGTTCCTTTCTGAGGTTCATTTTGTGCTGTTTCTGTTTTTATCTATCTTCTAATGTGTGTTGCAACATGAGAAGTAGCATCTTTTATGGGCATCTAAAGATACAGCAATAGAACCATGTGGGAAGAATAGGTTGCTCTTACTGAATTACTTATACCTTTATCAAGTGGTTTAATGTGTACATTAGGCAATATGGATAAATAACCTGATCCTAGACAAAACCCTATTCATTAATAATATCAAAATAATTTGCCAAATTCTGAATTTTGAAAACCATTGAGCTCAGAAGTGTAATCATTGTTTTCAGCCCTGTTCTGATGCTTACATTTTATAAACACACATTTTTTAAACTTAAACATAGTCCTTGTAGGGATGGCAACCCATCTGATGAGGTCTCTATGCAGGTGGAATTCCCAGAAAGGACTTATTAAGAGTTTCCAAGGGTCCCCACACTGTCAAAAGTAAATTAGGGCATCTATGAAGTCTGCTAAAACAAGATTTTTATTGCAGTCATATTTTTTATGCTGTAAGCACACAAATTAAGACAGGTAAATGTCTTTATTATAGGCCTTTGAAAAACAATCAAACAGTAACATTTGGTAGACACAGACCTAAACTTGATTTGAATTGAGGACTTAAAAGCCTTAGACAATCTGTCTTATTACTGTTCTCTGTACATTTGGCTTTTAAAGGTGTTCTTCTTTTGTAATGTTATTATGAACTGGATTATTACCAACTGCTTGTGTGTGCAGCTTTGCCCCTGTGCACTGATTTGTATTTTTAATAAAATAGCCCCCATTCACAGACTAAAAAATCAGCCAGCATGTACAGATTATGGAAGTTCTGTGCAGAATGGTTCACTATCAGTAGGAGCTCTATGCCTAAATTCTATTTAAACATTAGATTTTTCATGGTGCCCTCCCAAATCAACAGCTGGGGCAAAAAAGATGAGTTTCTTGAGAGTGGGCAGCAGTCATCTACACACAAACAGGTCAAATTAGTAAAAATGGGAAGAGCCTTCTTCTAGGCCAGACAGGGATTCTTGGAGATTATTCAGTGACTCAGTAAAGTCACTAAACGTGACAAGATGCTAAACCACTAATGGTTTCTATTCTGACCTTTTCTACTCTTTATCTTTTTGTCTGTTTTTTTATCATGTAACCTCTTAGGGAAGGAAATATTGCCTTCTTTTATGTTGGGAAATTGCCCAGAACATTGCAGACACTACCCAAACAAGGAGTAACTATAATAATAACAAAAAGAGGAGGAGGAGAAGGAGGAGGCTTACTTGACCCCATACCAGCATTCCCCTAAAGACACCTATTAGTCTTGATGGAATGGTAACCTGGCTTATTGCTTCAGCAAAATTGTCTGTAGGAAATTGCACCAATATAAAAAATGCTATCAAAATTTACAGCAAAAAGGGAGCATTGCTGTGCAATCAAGAGATAGCTGAACTATCTAGGGATGATAGTATGTGGCTACTCAAGAATATACAAATCCATACCTGCTGTGCTGTTCTGAGACAGAGTTAAAGAGATCTAGTCAGTTCTGCTCCTGACTTCATAATCTTCAACATGGCCCTGGCAGATAAATCTTTATGCCTCCATCTCACCATCTGTAAAACAGAGATAATGGTTTTCTGCATCAGAGCATTTGGATATCTACAAATAAAATGCTGCATAAGAGTTCAATACCATTAACACACTCTTCCTCCACTGAATAAGGTCTCACAGACAAACCTTTCCCTTTGATCTTTTTTCTGCAGCATGCCCTCTGCCAGTCCTCAACAACACATTTTAAGTAGTGCATGAAAAAAAGGCCAATGGAATGAAATTAACTCTGCAAAGACCTCATTTTCCCTAGATTTGATGATGGAGATTCTCTACTGTGATAATATTTTTTAAACTTTATAATTTCACAAAGTGCTCATACCAGATTCTGTTAGTCCCTCATATTTCATGACATGTAGTCCCGTTTATCTCCCATCTATGAAATATAGCACAAGCATGACATTTCAATTTTATAAACTTGCAGAGCTACACAAGGAACGCTCCTTCCTGTGTCATTAATACCAACATCATGATTCAGACCCATGGCCTCTAAGTCTTTCTTTTAGGTTAATTTATAACAGCAATAAACCAATTTCTTTGCTTCCTTCTACTGTTTTATATAACAGTGTAAAAATCTGAAAAGCATATCAAAACTTCAGCTATCCCTAAAATTCTTCTAATATTTCTGTGGTCTCACATATGTGATTTTGCCACCAGCCTTGTGACTACTGGTGGGGCAGCCCATGAGGATTTGTTTAGTTTTTGTTGATCCTTATGGGTATTTGGTATACCAGACAGTAAAATAATCATTTGTACAGTCGTCATAATCTGTCTCCTTAATTAAGAGTGATCTTGCTCTGTGTTGCATGGGAAATTTGGGCTATAAAAGAGCACAGTTTCTACTGGAAAAAGAAGATGTAGGTATAAATATACATAGACATATACATATACATATACATATACATATACATATACATATACATATACATATACATACACATATACAGAGAATATGTGTTAAATAACCAATTCCTATGGAAAAAATTGCCCTAAAATAATGAGCAAATTCAAAGGTATCTTTGACCAAGGCTGTATTTGCAGCTCTGTTTCTGCTCCTCCCTCCTGCTACTGTTCCACCTCCTGCTATCCACAGGACTTTCCTTGGTGCAAAGGACTTCTTCATAACTCCATACTTTGGTGTGGTTTTAGTTTAAGTCCTGGGAAAAAGACATCTGACTCCACATGACTGTTTCTCCCATGACCCAGCTTTCAGTTTCATTTCTGATTCTGGACAGCATTAGCAACAAAATATTTAAAATTCTCATAAACTGCCTGAAAGTTCCTTGGTTGTATTTGATAGCTTTCTCACTGAAAAATACTTCAGGTACTGTATTGCTAATATTAACAAGTCTAAATGCCCACATGCAGAAAATCTGACAATTACTTTCTCACATCAGATCCAAATTACTCAAAATTTCTCCAGTTGGTGCTGGTTCATACTATGATATGCATGGATTTGAACTTTTGAAATATCATTTTTTGTTGCAGACTGTGATCTTCTAAGACAATCAAGACTAGTAGCATTGATAATAAATGCAATTCTGATAGTTTTAGTTAAGGAAATATAGCTGAAACCAAAATTATTCACTTCGTATTGAGCATGTTTGGTGGAAATTTTGTCTTAGTAAAGCTATCAGAAGGGGCTTAAAACATTGATTTTAAAAATGGAAGAAATCAGTGGGGTTTTATTCCCCAAGACTTTTAAAATAGAAGGTTTGATTAAGTGAAAGTTAGTTAATGACTGCAAAAAATACCTTACAAGAAAATACTAGAAATAAAATTTTAAAATGCAGATTAAGAACTGGAAGCAGGTTTAAAACCTAAATTATTCTGTGGCACTGCAAAACCTGTGTTAAAGGTTATCTACACACACAATAAAACGCAAATACAAATAATGTATTTTTACTAAAACAAAGCTCTTCCAAAGATAGAAGTATAAAAGTACATTTCCTTAAAGCATAGTTAATGCATAGAAGACTGTGCCTCCTTATATTGCTTTAATGTTTAAGGCAGTTGAGACAACCAAATTAAATATATTTGCATGAAAAATATGTTTAAATAATTATAAATTTGCAAATCCAAGCATTCAAAATGATAGAAAATGGAAGAAATCTAGAAAATAAAGATTCCTCGTCATGCTGGATTTGTTTCTAATCCCATCTATTGTACTACAATTCCTACCCATAAAAAAATTTAAATCTATTATTTATGGAAACATCTATAACCTTAAGGTCATCACACAGAAATGCCATTATGTGGAACCTTGTAAAAATGTTGCCAGCAGTGCCTCTGCTGTACTCCATAGCTGGCATTTCAGCCAGCCTTCTGCAGCTCAGAGTCACAGTAACAAGATTTTGAAGTTTAAATCTCTTTAAAGGAGAAAAGCTGCTTTTTCATCCCTTTCTCCAAGCGTACAATATAATTGGCAAAGTATCAGGAATAATAAGACAACTGGTTGACACAAACCCCAGGAGGAACAGAGCAGCTTTTGTTCTGAGCTCTCATCAAAATCTTGGAAATCTTGCAATAGGAAATGTTGCTGGAATGTAGGTTCTTATTCAGAGTTCTGACACGTTAGGCCTGTAAGATCTGAAATCTCTTACCTGCTTCCATATCTATTGTACATCTTTCCTTGTGCTGCCTGCAGCTCAGACTGCTCCGCACTTAACTATTTAAAATTTTCTTGATACAAAAGAAACACATTACATTCTTTATTAACACATCATTATTTGAGAGAAAAGATTGCATTGGTTGTACACTTTTCTGTGCAAGTAGTCTCACCAAATCTGTTTTTAACTGTGCATGGACACATAATTCAAGCTTTCTAAAACTGAGTTACTTCCTTTTAATCAATGTAGTTAGAAGAGGGCACTACTCCATAAAAATGACTTGAACTGCTGTGGTTTTGTCCACACTGCCTCCACTTACGTATGATGTTAAGATTTCTGGGGAAGTATCTCATACATAATGAGAAGACTGAGTTGGATTTGTTCCCATAAGTTTCGTTTTTACTAGATGTCTCTTCTGCCTTTGAAAAACAGAGGGAAAACAACAAAAAAAAGCAGATTTCTAAAGAGAAAGTATTATTTTAACAAAGATCTCTTTGACAGAGAATTGATTATACTATATTTGTTTCTACTACTGTTCAAGATGGGAAAAAAAGTCTTTAATATAAATTATACCAAGAAATACTCAGCTCAAGCAATAAGTCCAAATCAGTTTTCACTTACAGCTGAAACCAAACACAGAAAAGCTTTGAGGTAAGAAGCAGAAAAAGTGCCAGCGTGCAGGAGGTTTCAGATCAATTGATGTCACCAACTGCCTTTGATTATGTCAATGAACAGAAGATGCTCACCATGAACCACAGAAACCAGGATGCCATCTGTGGCAGGTTGATGGCATTTTCCCCTCTCATGTGACACCACTCTAAGGCTTTATTTTTAGGTGGGTCTGCAGTTAAGGGAAGGGAAGTAGAACCTGATCACCGCAGCTTTCTTTCCCTTTCAAATTTCCACTCTCAAAAATACAACAGATGTCCTTTTAGCAACACAATAAAGTTTTGCTAAAGATCAGAAATATTAGTTTATATGTTTAAAAAATCCAATGTATTGTCTATGTTCTTGTAAGATCTTGACATTTTTTTTTTTTCCATTTTAACTTTGCTCTTTTCAGTTTGAGTTACAACCTCTTAAGTTAAAAATCTAGGATCTGAGCCACCCCTCCTGAGTGGTCAGGTACTGTATCCTTGGTTGCAGAGTGTTCAGAAAAAGGTTACTGGTGTGAGCTTTCCAATGAAGTAATGAAAAGATGCTTATAAATTCAAATTTATCATGTTCTTACAGACCTCTGAGAGATACAAACATGGGAACATCACAAACAAAAGAAAACTTCAGTGGGTCTCAGTTCTATACAAAAATTAATCTGACAATAGAGATGTATTTAGTAATTACTGGATGTTCAGAACGTGTGTAGCTCCTTCTGCTTTCAGACTGAAGTTCAGGAGGGGATTTTTGAGGGTGGAGGGCTGAGGGAGAGGAACAAGGAGAGGAACAGGGGGTTTTACTGTGGAGCTGCAGTTGAGTAGTCAGTGGCAGTGGCCATTGCTTTACAAAGAAATCATGCTAACTGTAGCAAAAGGAAAAGGAAAATTACTCAAAAACTCAATTTCATTTCTTCGTTTTCATTCTCTTCACTCCCTCATGTACCTGCAACACGAATTCACTGATTTCAGCTTTCTAGTAATTTTAGAAGCACTACAATGATGCCAACTGCTGTAACCAAGAGCTTTCAGTTAAACACAGAGAGAGGAACATTGTATAACTAAAAGTCAGTTAAACAACTCCCCAAATTAACTGGTGCTGTGTAGCCCAAGGCTATAAAAAGTCTTGACTGGGCCAGCAAAGTTTCAAGGCTGCATCCTGCCTATCCTCTTGCCCCAGGGAGCTTTTGTATAGGGCTCATTGTTACAAAGCAGCTACTTCAGCAAAGGAATCACTGCAGGAATTTAAGCCTTATTTCATGGGGGTTATCAGAAGCCATTGTTTTGATGTTTCTTAATTTTCAAGGCTTAAGAGAAGAGATGCTAACCCAGGGTCCAGTTCATTGAACTGTATTCTGGATTCATTGCTTTTCATGTTAGCTGTGCTCTGTGTGTTGGTCCTCATTATTTTTAAATTCATTTCTATTTTTGAGGAAATAGCCATGTTTCCTTTTCATGAGAAACCTCAGAATGTTTCCCTAATCAGCTGATAGGCAACTCCATTTTCAGACATGCATAGGTGGGCAATATTAACTCTGAAGTCATTCAGTTTGGATGTAAATTACAAAACAGGGAATTTCTGCCTAAGCCACAAGTTTATTTGCCTCCTGTCTTGATAACTTATTCCAGGCAAACGTTTCCTCTAACCTCAAATACAGATGTTTCTATTTGGATTGAGATAAAACCATAATAGCAGTGAAAGGCGAGGTTTGTCCTAGTTGGTAAAACCTTTTCTACCTTGATCAGAAAAAGAACTGTTCTTCATCAATTCTTTGGAAATTTACTATAGATATTCATACACTAATGGCTGAGGAGTCCCATTTTCTGTGTCTACAGATATAATCAATGTTTAGAAGGATATTTCACTAAACCTTCAAACCAGTGCAAACCACTGGGAATCCATCATCATCTGCATGTTCAGTCCTCCCCATTCCCCTCATCGGGATATTCAGTTAGGTTAAATTATTTGTTCTCCATGTCCAAGCTCTCCTTCAGTGTCGTTTAAATGAAAGACCATTTCATGCTGTGTGATCTCAACTTCCCTTGATGACAGCTCTATCCTACTGGAACTATGAAACTGCCAACATCAAGAGCAAAATTTAGGTGTGCAGAAGACAAAAATGGCTCAGCACCTACCCCACAAACTCTTTCAATAGAGGTCAGCAACCTCACCATCTATGGGGAAAACTGCAAAGCTCAATATTTCCCTCAAACAGCCCAAAATATGGCTAAAAGTTTCTTGCTGGCTGGAAGTAAAAGCAAAATATTTTGTAGATCTTGCAGTTTCAGAAAATGAGTAGAGTAGTACCATTACAGACATAGAATAAGACAACAGATCACCCTGATTTAGCAGAGGTGAAAGCTGTGCATGGTCAGTCTTTGGGGAGTAATGCCTTGAAGTAAACTGAGGTGCTATAAGGTGACTTTGTGACTCTGACAGGCAGGCCACACTTGTAGTCTCCCCTCTTCTAAGGTACAGCACTGCCACAGTCAATGTAAGGTAATTTGAGGTCACCTTTACCAACAGATCAAATCCAAATTTGATTTGTTTTTTGGTTGCTTTTGGGTTTTCTTCCTCCTAAAAAACTAACTAAAGAAACATTAACTTATCATGCATGTTTCCTAACCCAGCCAACATGCCATGAGATCATCCAGTATTCAAGGTTTTCTTGGAGTCCAGTACACAACGTGTTATCTTATTTTCAAAAAGCATTAAGCTGCTGCAGTGGCAGGGAAATGGTTTGCCTGCAGTCATCCAGCACATGAAAAGTAGAGCCATTATCAAAAGCCTGGAGCCTCAACTGACAAGTTCTATGTAGCAAGGACTGGAGTCCTTGCTTCTCTCTAGGTAAATTAAAATGTTGTGGTTTATGTCAATAGAAATATGGGAATTTCTACACCGCATTAGGCGCTAGCACATATTACCTTCATCTGTCAGTGGCCAGCAGGAGAAAATGCAACCACCACCACCCCCATCCAGCTGATAAATGTTTTGCTTTTTGCCCTCACACCAGCCATTATATTTTCCATGAATCTCTCAAAATGCATTTTCACATTAGTGGTAAGAAGATCTAATGGCTTGCCCCACTAATGTCAGTCTTGATCCTAGCAAAATAATCCCACCATTTCCCTTGTATGGGGTCCAATTCAACAATGAACCAACTTAGGGAACTAAAATGTCACAAGATTAACTCTACCAGGAAAAAAAAGTGAATAGCCTCTACCTTTTTTCTGCCTGAAACTTATTACTGTGGGAGCAGGTATTACAGGTTGGAATAGCTCTGGATATATACAATATTCTAATAAGCATCTCCTCCTTTCTGGAATCCCTGTCCACTTTCAAATTCAGCAATCTGAAAATCACAGCAGTGCTCCCAACACACCAGGGCAGTGACCTCGCTCTGCCACTGGCTCTCAGGCACCCCAGCTGTGTGACTTCCTCAGCCAAAGAGCAATAGGTCACATCTATATTAAGTTCATTGACTGTCCCCTTATTTTAGTCTTGTAAAATTAGAAGACAATAAGCTCCTCCTCTGTTTTCTCTAGGCCATTCATTATTTTATAATTTGCCCCCTGTTATTCATGTTTGTTCAGAACTAACAGTGTCAGCTTTTTTTGCCAAGGCCCCTGCCCTGAAGAGTCTCATTACTCATTCCTGGGTACCTCCCCTGACAGGGACAATCAAAGAAATATTTTAGTGATTTCAAAATGCACTGCATTTACTCACAGCATTATCATTCATTTTCATAAATGCAAAACTACCCTGCAGGAATTTGATTCTGTATTACTTTCCTGTTCATGGGTTAATTTAATTACATGTAAAGTCGATACAAAATGTAACTATTCTTAGGAAATAATATTTTACACCCATTCTTTACTGACATAAATTACAGTATCAAGTAAACTGGAAAAGAATATCCAACCTAGAAAAATACAAGCATATTAATTAAAACACACTGTCTGTCCCTTACTAAATTATACATTTTTACATCTTTTAGAGGCATGT
Organism: Illadopsis cleaveri; assembly: GCA_013399915.1. NCBI lineage: Eukaryota > Metazoa > Chordata > Aves > Passeriformes > Timaliidae > Illadopsis > Illadopsis cleaveri. The sequence goes on along the minus strand of VXBB01004965.1, from coordinate 10,462 downwards.
CTTTTCAAACAACTCAGGGGATTTGCAGTTGCCTACCCAGCTTTTCATTTCTAGGTCACTTGTTAAATCTACCCCAGGTCAGTTCTGACTGAAAATTATTACTGTCTGGCAGCTGGTTTGTAGTCTACATAAAATGAATTAGTGGTTTCATTCCACTTCCTAATGGACAAGTGGCCCCATCTTACACTTCGACCTGAGTGACACCGCATTGACTACTGCAAGGGAAGAACTAAATAAACTCTTTTTATTCTGTAGGTAGGTCCTCATGGTTAGCAACGAAACTGGTGGGACTCTCAGGGCTATTATAGCACTACTCTACAAAAAATAAAACCCTCCATCTATGGAAATCCTGCAATCAGACCAGATAAAATGTTATTTTGTGAGTTGTGGTGCTTATTTTGGTTCTTTGTCATGTGGTTCAGAGGGGAATATGCTACAAGTTACAGTTAAAAGGAGACTTGTCCCCTCCACACCATTGCACAGTGCAAAGGGCAGAGAATGTGTGTACGTGTTCTGCCATATCAAGCAAGAACTCACAGGAATAACTCACAAAGCTTTCCTGTTTAATAGTAGTAGAGAGAAAGTTGCTATTGGATAGATTAATAATGACATGGTTGACAAACAGATAAAGAGATCTGATATTTAACAGCTAGAGATGGAAATGATAACATCATCCACATTTGACTTTTTCTGGTTGTGCTCTCCTGGCACTAGGAATAGAACAGGTTTACTTGTCTTGAAAACTGCCAGTCTTACATTTTCACACACATTGCATTCCTATCTTTTTAAAGACACAAGCACAAAGGCACCAACATTATTAAAGAACATTGTGTCTGCCTATTTGTATTTAAAGTATTTCTCACAGAAATAAAGTGTAAGTAAGCCCATTATTTTCTCTAGTTTCTCTTGTCTTTTTTCCTTGGATGATAAATAAGTCTGTGTGACTCTGGTAAGATCCCTGTCTGTACTGAGCTAGGACAAATTTCCCCTAAGGCCCCCATTTTTGTCTCCATTTTCATTTGTCATTCTGCTCAGCCTGCAGCAATTCAAACAGACCTGCTCCTTGAGTGAGAAATCTTCACCTCTTCTCATGCACCAGGGTAAGGTTGCTTTTCTATGGTTTTGTGACAAGAGAAAAAAAAAGAAGGACTATCAACTTCATCTGTCACCATCTTTTCATGTTCTTGTCCCTCAGTGACCCCACTGTCTTTGTTTCTATTTATTTGCTTCTTCTGAACTTATTGTTCATCTTTTCTCTTTGTTGTCCTCGCTCTCTTCATTGTTTAACCTGAAGTGGCCCTCATTCCACAATAAAAAGCATTTACCATCAAGGTGATTTCTCCACCTTGGGAACAACAGCAGGATCCAGGCTGTGCCTGGGTCCACACTCCTTTCCCAGCTGACCACATCACTGTTGTGAAAAGCCAATGCAGAAGTCAGTCTGGCTCCTAGGGAGATTACACCTCTGGTACCAGCACTTGCAACTAAATTATTGAGCTGATATTCCTCCTTCTCTTATTTAATGGATGATATTTTGTGTTGGACAAGCTGTTCTGGGATAAGTGTACACGTATTACATTGTATATACAGTATTATTTCCACATGTTTTCCTTTTGTCTCTTATCATGAAGTTTATTGTCTTTCAGTTTTTATTCTGTGGTCCCTGCTCACAAATTATCTCTCTGAGATGGAATTTACCTGTATGGGAAGCAGTTTCTTTGTCATGAATATTACAAAGAATCCCAGGCAGACTTGCCAGTGTTTTGTTACCCAGAACTAAGAGCCTTTTCAGGGACTTTACATTAAAGACTGGGCATGAGGCCAGTTAAACACTCACTGCCATTTCTTGTCCATCTGTCCCTGACTGGGGTGTAAGAAGCTCCACAAGTTTTGCTTTGCATTCAACTGGATATTATCTAGAAGTAGAGACAAGCTGTTGTTCTTTCTTACATTACTTCTATTTCATTGTGTACATCTAATTTATAAGAACAGACACAAATGAGCATTCAAATTCTACAGAGTATTTAAAATTTAAAGATACATTCTGGTAGCATCCAAGCTATGATAATTAACAAAACCAACTTTACACTTGGTTGTTTCCTAATAATGCACCCAAAGTATTTACTGTTTAGAGTGCAGCCGTTCCCTTAGTGGGGTAGTCATTCAAAAATCAAAGTCTAAGAACACAATTAAACCTTGCTTTTACCATGTCAGGCACTGACCTCCTCCTGACCTGCAGATTCTGGCTCTGCCTGTTTACATTTTGCTTTTACTTGCCTTTTCTTGCCTTTGATTTCTACCTTTCCTAGAGGAAACCACCTTCCACCGGCAGTAAGACAGATGAAGGAAAGGCTCTTCTGTCTCTTTGTTTGTAAGATCTGAATTGTTTGTGTTTGACTTCTATTCAAAGACTAACACTTGCCTTTCTGGAATCTTCTCTACAACAGCAGTTCTCACACAATCAGTCAGAAATTGCTGAATCAATGATTCTGATTGAGTCCTTGTGATAAGCAGCAGTACAGAACATGACTGATTTTACTCTAAGATATATATTTTCAAGGTACAAATACACTTGACACGAGCAGTTGTTTTTGTATTGGTCAACAGAGATTTGCTCACCAACTCTGGCATAGCCTGGACACTAAAATCTGACATTTGTGGCTGAAAATTGCTTCTCCCTTAGAACAAGATCAGGATTTTATGAACTATTCAATACTACTTTGCCTTTAGGGGCCAGGAGGGTACTCTTTCAGCAGCTCAACACACATAAAACTGACCTTGCTACCCTAATGGCTCCTGAGATCCAAAAAAAGAGACACAAATTTTTGAATTTAACAAAAATGCAGAGTATAAAAGTTACACAAATGCTAATATTCTGTGATCATCAAGTATGTGATATTTTACATTTCACAGACAACGTAGCCATCAAAAGAACAGAATTTCAGACCAAAACTTAGGATAATGGGACTGATCTAGGGTCAACAATCCCAACAAATCTGTCAAAGCAGGGAATTGGTTAAAATCCTCTTTTATGGGGAAACTGTTCTTAAAGCTCATTCCTCTGACAGTTAACAACTTGTTCATATTTTTACAGTGTGTATTCACCATGGTATTACATCCAGTCATTTGTGTGCCAATACTGGTCCCAGTATTTCTTTTCTTTTCCAGATGTCTACTATCTTGCTTCATTCTCCCTTTCAACATACCTTTTGTGAACTGATGAAAAGAAGCTCTTTCAGTCTGTTCTTGCAGGAGCAGCTCTCCATTCTACACTTCACCTCAATCACCCTTCTCTGCACCTATTCCATTTGAATTCATTTTTCTTGTTAAGAATTGTAAAAAATATTTCAGAAGACAGTGCTCTGTTTGGCAGCAACAGCACTTTCTCCCCTCAGTACTTCTTTCTCCCTTCAGTACACCCTACTTGATGCATTCAATGAGCAACACAGGTTTCCCAGATGTACAAGAGAAACTCAGATTCATCCTGCAACTGGCTCTTGTCTTCATGTGTTCCCACTTCTGTCAAGTCTGAGAATATCCCAATTTCAGCAGTGGTACCTCATTTTCCACTAGCAGTGAATTTCAGGAGTTAACTACTTTTTGTTCCAAAGCTAATGCAAAATAGAGTAACCACTGTTCCACCCATGAACCATGAAGAGTTTACCTGGTTGCCTTCCAGCAGCCTATTGGTTCCCTTTCAGTGTCATCACTGTTATTTTACTTTATAAATGTCTTCTTTCATATTAGATACACTGTATTAATTCTCAGAGACTAGAGCAACGAATGGTGTGCACTTCAAGAGCATCCTATGAAATGCTTTACTGAGGTCCAGACAAGTGGAACCTACTGCATTTCATTTGCCTAGAGAAGTGATTATCAATAAAAGCTATTGAGTAGTCCCACTACAATATACCTTCATGAACTCAACTTTTTGCTCTACTTTCCATTTATTTCCAAATTTTAAATATTCTTCCCACCAGAGATTGTTCTAAAGCTTTGCACTCCAGTAAGACAACTAAAGTAATAGCAACCCACGTTATTCTATCGAGATCCAGGCTGTGCATTTGCAGTCAGTAGCCACATAACTTTGTCCTGGTTTTGACAGATTTATTAAAAACTAACCATTTCAAGGTTTAACACAGTGCTTTCAGAATTTGATGGAGCTGACAGGGTTCTTCTGATCTTCTTGAGCTTTGCTTCCACATCCAGCAGAGCAGCTTCCATTTCCATATACTCATTCATTCTCATTCATATTGGGAGTCTTTGCTTTTGTCCACTTATTCAACACCTCCAATGTTTTAGAAAGGTGAGAAAAATCTATAATTAGTTTCTTCCCTCAGCTGGATTACACCAGTCTTACCACCTTCAGATCCTTTGTAGGTCTATATCAAAGCACCAAAGGAGGATTGACAGGCTACATCATGATAAGTATTCTACTTTTCACTAAAATGCATTTAGAAATCTTGCTGTGACTGACTTGTAAGATACATGTAGAAAAAAGATCAAGTCTTTCTTAATTCCTAGGTGCATGTTGACAAATTTCAGAAATTGAGCCTCTTTCCAGATGCAGTAAAATGTTAGATATTTTGCATTGAATATGATTCTTAAGTGGTTTCTGAGTGGTTTTCAGTTCTAAACCACACAGCAATCAAACCTTCCCAAGAGATATTATTTTGTTGGAATAAGTGCTATCAAGCAACTTTGCTTTAACATCTTCTTTGCTTAGCAAAGAAGAGGGAATAAAAAACAGAGCTTTCAAACCACAGAGAAACCGTTGAAAATTTAAAACCACAATGTCTAAGAGCAGACTGAGCCTATGATTACCTAACTCAAAATGTGGTTTAAACTGGGCATTCTACCAAGTTTTTCACAGAAAACCAGGGGAAAATGGAGTATAAGTATCCATGGTTACAGTGACCCCTGCTTGGCACTTGAAGAGATCTTTCTAGAAAAAGCCAGGTAGAAACATTTGTCAGGGTCCTCAGAAGAAGCAAAGCTTCTTCCTGTTTTCATACATTAAAAAAAAAAAAAAAAAAGATCGAATATAATTTGGTACAGACTGTCCTGAACACAGTCTGTAACCTAGGAGTATTTTTAGAATGCCCCTCTTGTATGTTTTTCACAATATTCACTCACTACTGAAAAATAACTTCAGAAATACAGAACCATCTGCTTAAAATAATGGCAAATTCCTATAATAGCAAATTCATCTCTAAATTGAGTGTTTAGGGCTAAAATTTTTCTTCCCATGTTCAATAGTACTGCACTCATGAATGAAGGAACAGGATTGTAGACTACAGTTTTAAATGGAAAAAGTTTGAAGTGTAAATTAAGCTAAATTGGAGCCATCACTTTTAAGTATTGGAGTTCCTACACTCCCTTTTTTTGTGTTCAGGTGTACATTGGGGGTGATGAAAAACCTAAACAGTTTGTTTGGATGGTGCTTTCTCCTTCTTCTCCACTGACACTCACCTGTTCTCTGTTTATATGCAGGTTTGGGGAAGATGGTTTTTTCTATGTAGCCTGATGCAGAACTAGGCATACTGAAGCGTGAACCACTGTACACATATGACCAAATATACTCATGACAACTCAGCTTCTAGATGCTTCTGTGATGTGGGCAATAGTCTGGTGAGACAGTGGGAAAAGAACTGATCTGAGTTCAGGTGGAGACTTCTCCTCTCCCTGGCAGGGAGGAACAAAGCTATTTCACCTTAAGGTCCATGTACAAGTCAAATGCAGTTCTCCTTGTGCAAAAGGAAAAGGCAAGAAGAGATTTTTAATGCCTTTTATTTTCTAGGGTGCTTAGCTTCTATTCTTCATGCTCCTTAAGGGTTCTGCCTCAACTTCTCTTGTAGAGGTGAGGGCTCCACAGTTCCTCATTTTGCTGCTGAATTCCCAATTCCCTGTGGATCTGGCCTGGATCAGGCCCTAGCATGCTGACACTTTTCTGTAGAATCAGCCAGAGCACACACCATGATGTGTCATGTGTACAGTCATTGTCCAGCCATTATGGAAACCATGTGGATGATGCCTGGCTCGGCATAAAGTTTGTCTAAAATTGACTGTTCCACTTCCTAAAAATTAATCTAAACCAGCAAGATGAAAGTTTAGCAAGTTCAGTTGTAAGAGAGCAGCTCTTTGTGTCATGTGACTCTTATGAGGTAAGAGATATTCTGAAAATTTGGTTTACCTCCTCATTAAACCAGAAAAAGAGGTTCAACATGGCAATAATTTCTTCAAGTAGTTCTCTTCCTTTCAAAAGGTTGGTCACCTAATGACTGAAAAGAAATCCTATTATGTGATTTAGTGATTCTTGACAAAGTTTGGGCCTCAAATCCTACCTACTAAATTTTCAAACCAGCAAGAGCAAATATGACTATTAATGACCAATCAGCTCAAAATAAGGAGTGTGTAATATCATGCTCATTTCACTGGCAATTAATGAACAGAGAAAGGAATGTACCTGCCATAAATATTCCTACAGCTTTCCATCTACATCTTTGCATTTGGCTATAAATAAATGGATAGAACAGGCTGTATATGGGTATTTATTCACGGTATTTCACCAAGTACTGTATATAGAAGGCTTGGCAGCAGGACAAAAAATTTGTCATCATCTAATGGAGATTTTTTGATTGTTTTAGAAATGCTTGGTCATGTTTCAACAGACATGCCAGTTACTGAGCTAATGCTAATACCTAAGTAGGAAGAACTGACTCAAAAACGTAAGCCCAGCCTCACTCTTGCACATATCTCAATTGCATATGGCAAACCTGGTTTCCAATACTAAGAACAAAAAAAAAAAGCATTTGGAATTTTGGAATTCTAAAACGAATTCTCAGGGAAATAGTGGGAGGAGAGATCCAAAAGAAAGAAACTATGGGAATGCTCACTACTATTTTTGGGCAACCTTCCTACTTGCTGAACCAAGAGAAATCCTGGACTCTAAAACAAGCATCTGAGCTGACATTCAGCACTCACATGTACAGACTTTACTTCAAAGCTGATGCAATAAAACTAAAACATTTGTGAGCTTCAGATGCCAAACTGAGCTAAACAGGAAGAGTGGTTGCTCCTGCTCCGCTTTCAGTGCCACTTTGTAGACAAGTGGGAAATGAAGTAAGTAAATTATTTCAACAAGCTCAGAAGCTCACAAAGTGTGGAAAATAAATGCCTACTATGGCATCCAAAGAAAAGAAGTAGAAGAAATGTGTGAAAATGATAAAGAAAACATGGCACATGCCAACATACTTTACTACATCCCAAGCACACAATTCCACAGACACCGTTTCAACAAAAGATTGATCAAAAACTGTCAGGGCAGAAACTCAACATCAAAATGTCATTTCCATTGTGTAGAGCAAATGGGTTTAATGTAATTAAACATAAAGGGATTTGTTTTGATCCAGATAACCCTGCGCACTGCTAGTAGCAGAGGCATGAGGGCATGGTCTGATGGAGGCATTTTCAGTCATAGAATAAGTCAGGTTGGAAGGAACCTGTGGGTTCCAAGCCAGACCAGGATGTTCAGGGCCCTGTTCAATTTATTAGACTCCAATTAGCCGAGTCCTGTTTTCACAGGCAGGAGCAGCAATGGCCAGTCCCAGATACAACTGTGTTTCTGAAGCTATCTACAAGAAATCATAACATTTGGCAAATGGTCATGTATGCATGAATAGCTGGACATGTTTTCTAATTTATCCATATGCTCTTAAGATATAGTATGCTCTTAGCACAGATCCCCAGAAAGAAATCCTATCCTCAGTAATCCAAACTGAACTGGAGCAAGTTTCTAATGGAACTTTACAGCATAAAAGAACATTATAAGAAACACATCTCAGAGCTCAACAGAAATCTATCTAAATGCTCTGAAAGCCAAAATCTTGTCTGGTTATAGGAAAGAAACTACTTATGATATAATTAGGGAGGATTTACTTTGTTTTCATAATTTTGATCTGACCATAGTCCATGTCTCCAGAAGTGTTCTGCTATAGAATCATCAAAGATAAACCCTTCAGCTCCACTGACATGCAAATGAAGACATGTTTTTTAAAAGGATTAACGAAGTTGTTCAAAGCATCTTTTTAGTCTACTCTGCTTCCAAACAAACAATAAACTGTCCACATGCAGTGAGATTTGCTAACCCATAAACACAGCCAAATGGAGGAAGATCAGAACCTTAATGAGTTTGGTCCCCTTTGAATTCTAGCTGATCAGTGTCACCAATAATTTCAACAGGCTCTAAATTAAGCACTTTCTGTCTTCAAAGTGCCTCGCAAACATCAACCAATTAATCCCTACAAGTCTCCTCTGAGGTAGGTAAGTAGGTATTGTTATCCCCATTTTACAGTTGGCTGAACACAGTCAGAGGGTTAAGTGATTTGCTGCAGGCCACAGATGGAGGTGGGATTAAAGCACAAGAGTCACTATGATTCTTTTTAGAGGATAGCACTTCTATTTTTTCCTGATGACTTTTCTGCGCTGACTTTAGACATATTGGCCTTGTGGCAACACTTAAAGGAAACAAAATAAATCGTCCTTGTTAAAAGCAAGGAAACAGAGAAATCTGGGGTTTGTGCTGATAACAGTTTTGTTGCCTTATACTGATGTTAATGCTACTAATTGAAAGATATGTCCTTCTCCTTCACAGGTTTTATTTTGTCTTTGTGCTTTCAAATTAGTAAGTGTAGGTGGCACCCTGCCCATAAATGGGGCACTTTCCTTCCAGGACCAGGGTAACAGTTGGTAGGCTTTTTCCACTGCAGCACAGGCAGGAAGAAATGGAGAAAGGGGGCTTTGAGAACCAAGAGCAAAGAAAGCCATTAACTGAAACCCAACCCCAGCAAACCGCTTGTAACCATTCTAACAGGCGTAAGATTGATACCTTTCCCACTTCAACAGAAAGATCAGATGGAAAAGGGAGAGTATATCCTTTTCCTCTCTATGTATACAACTTCAGGCCACTTGAAGACCCATTTGTCATTAAGTCAATCCAGTGTATTGTAATAAACTTCGGAGTTTTATCAGGAAACTGCTTTTCATCTAGCGGCAAACCCACAGCGGTTCCCTGGAATACTTTTTACAATAGAAAAATCCACTACTCAAAGCTGATGTCTTCCAACTCTTGAGAACATTTTGTGTTAATTTTTCAGATGACACTCTACTTTCAGAAGGCTTCCAGTACAGGAATTGACAAGCACAGAGAAAATCAGTGAATATTTGAAAATTATTCACTTCCTACTATATAGTACAACCATTTCAGCCATATTGTTGCTTATGTATTTTTATGGTACAGTCTTCTCCGTGTCCTGAAAGTATAGCTCCATTGGTGCCAAAAAAACCCCAACAAACAATTTATTAATACCCCATTGTAATTAATACATGGCAGTATTAATACGTTACATAATCCAAGGATGATACCTCCCTCGTGTTAGGTGTTGCCCGCAGGAAACGGTCTCATCAAAGTTTTATTGGCTAAAAGTTGACTTTGTTAAAGGCACTTGTGAAGCCTTCAGATTAAGTAAATCATTTCACATAGGGTCGTGATAAAATAAAATGCGCCTTACTTTTCTACTTCTGTGGATGCTGAACCAAAAGAGTATTTTTACCATTAGAAAGGTTTGTTTGTAACTACTTTGCTCTTACATGACCATCACTTAGGTCTCTTTTTAGAAGAAAAATAGTTAATGATTCACAACCTGAGGAATTGTACTCCTAGTATAATGTGTAAGAACACATAGGATTTTGACTCTTAGAAGGTGTTTTCAGTAACAAGCACATGTCTTACGTGGATTAGGAAGGGTCTGATTTTCACAGTAATTCCATGACCAGGAAAACATGTAATGCAAAACATAAGCTTGGAAATTGCTATTTGCTAGCTCTGTTTCAAGAAGATTTGTAGCTGACTCAGAATTACATGCTCTGCAGAAACAGCTACCTTCTTTTATCACTTTGGAAATCATTAACTTGCCCTGGATGGTCCCCTGTGCAACAAAGGAAGTTTTCACATGGATTTTCTGATAGGGGAAACAAAAGAGATCATAGATAACAGAGTAGCAGTGTGAATGACAGTTTTAGTGGACCTTCATCCAAACAAGCCTCAGTAACATCTCATCAGATCGGTATCATCCCCAAATTTCCCTTCACTCAGCACTACCATGCTTCAGGGCTCATCCAGTGAACCATTCCTCAGTTCCGAATTTCTTAGGCTGTCTATGAACACAAACAACTGAGTAATTGTCCCACATCCCACTAATTAACATAATCCATTTCTACATCATATATTTTGCTGTTACAGGTCTATCTGTACAGCAAAATGGAGCTGTGGGAACATTTGTCTGCTTGGGCTGTGACTGTACTCACAGTTCTGTGCATCCCACCCCACATGTCAATGCACTCCATCCTATCCACCCCAATGAAGAGCAACTCTCAAACTTGTCAACCAAAAAACCTCACATAC
>VXBB01004964.1:76406-86943 GCA_013399915.1 Illadopsis cleaveri | reverse complement strand
TTTGAAATTGTCACTCTAGTTTCTAGACAGAGGAACAGTCCCATTCAAAAGATGACTGATAGGATCTTATTAGGTATCCACAGGAGAATTCAGAATTAAGAAGGGAGCGTCTTAGTTTAGTCTGCAACATGTAAGTTTTCCAGTTTTCAGAAGTGGCAAATATTAACAAAAAACAAATGACAAACAAAAAACAGCCCCCCTCAAAAAAATCCCATCTACGTTTTTCTGAATTTAAGAAATTGCTGTTTCTGAACTAAACAGTTACATTTTAGAAGTGAAAAGGCAATAAAATATGAGAAAAAGTTTCATCAATTAAAAACTATTAAGGAAACACTTTCTATTTCTAGCTACACTTGTCATGCCCCCAGCTGTATTTAAGATACTTTGCAACTTGAGTAAACATAGCCTAAATTCTGTGCTGAAATTTCCCTGAGGTTTGCAAAGTTTACCAACTTTTTTCCAAAGAATTATTTAAGTGCAATATCAACATATATTCATATACTTCTGTCTCAGACTTCTGTCTCGGAACAAATTACACACCTCAAAACAGGAACTGAAAGCCATCTGAGTATGGATTAAATATTACACAAAAAATGTTGCTCCATTTTAACCTGCGTATTTAAAAAGAAATGCAGCATTTGTTTTATAAATTTCACCAGTAAAATCTTTGTGTATTCACTATTACAAAGTCAAAACATAAAGAAGGAAGATCTGATTATTAGCCAAAATCCTGTTACCTGTGTGTCAGCAGCACCCTGAAGGCCATCTGATTCCGTCCCAAATAACCTGGTAGCAAGCTTGACCAATCCCAGTTCCATTCAGTAATGGCTGACTGTTGATACATGGCAAGGAGCTAGTTAGTTATTAATCAGCATTAATGTGATCAGTACATTAAAGCTCCAGCTGCGATATAGTAACCAAGGAGGAGGGTCTAGAATGAGGACTTAGAAAGATGGTATTAATCATGTCCACAGAAGAAGGCTTTTATTCCAATAAAACAGCAATTAATTAATTAGGGACATGGCACTATTTATAAAAAGATAAAGCAGTTTTTTTGAACCATATTCTTCCAACTGTTGATGGCATTCTGATCAACTACTTCGTCTGAGAGCTTTACTCTTTGTCCGAAAAGCAAAGTAGTTGGTAACTTTTTATGTAACAGCAATTTGCATTTTCTACTGTCAGCAAAAAGTTTTGTCATGAAAAATTTGGTATAGCTGGAGTTCAAGAAGTAACCTGTATCATAACCGGAGTGACTTAATGTTCTATTATAAACATCATTAAGTTTAGACAATATGAACAAATATAACTCCATACTCCTTATTTGATAAATAAAAGCAATCTACATTATCAGTGAGCAGACAAAAGACCCCACACAACATTCTTATTTTTAAAAAACAGTAAATCCTGTTGCATAATATTCCTTTTCATTGTCAGCAATGGTCAAGTAGTGACTATAATTCAATCTTCTTGGGAGGAAATAAGTACAAAGTTATTGTCGTAACACTAGAAATAGCACTGACTAGTTAAAAAAATGTTTAAGCAAGTCAAAACAATGGAAATAAACCTAAATAACAGTAAAGTATAACTTGGAATGCATCTTTTTCTTCTTACAGACAGCACTTGGTTCCTCTGGGAGAGCAGAATCATTGCAATCCCTCCTCTTCCTTCCATATATATTTTATCACTTTCCTTCGTACTTAATTTACTCCCTAACCCTCATCTTTGTCATGCATGTTAAAGTAAAGTAGAAAAACAAAGGTGAAATACAGAGTACAAAAGGGAAATAAGGATAACAAGAAAAAATAAAATACTGAGAAAGTGGAAAGAGAATTAACAACAAAAGGTTCCTTCCCAGTGCTCTGGCATCTTCTACACCCACTGGCAATAATTTTCAATGAAAACCAGACACTCAGCTATACTAATCACTGTTTTATAAATGGACAGTCCCACACCACTAAATAAATGTGCCATTTTATGGTAAAGGAAACTGAACTATTCAAAAACATCATTAAGCTTGGAAATAGAATCAGAGAAGAGAATTATAGAATGATTGGGGTTTAAAGGGATCTGAAAGATCATCTCATTCCAATCCCTTGCCATGGGTAAGGCACATCTTTCTCTAGATCAGGTTTCTCAATGCTCTGCCCAGCCTGGCCTGGAAGGCTTCAAAATGGATGGGGCAACCACAACTTCTCTGCGCAACCTGTTCCAGTGCCTCGCCACCCTCATAGGAAATAATTTCTTTCTAATATCTAACCTAAAGCTACTCTCTGTCAGTTTGAATCCATTCCATTTTGTCCTGTCACTATATGCTCATGCAATATGTCCTTCTCCATCTTTCTTGTAAGCTTCCATCAAGTACTGCAAGGTTGCAATTAGGTCACCTCAAAGCCATCTCTTTTCCAAGCTGAACAATTGCAATTCTCTTGGCCTTTCTTCATAGGAGAAGTGCTCTGTTCCTCTAGCGATTTTGGTGTCCCTTCTCTGAACTGGCTCCAACAGCTCCATGTCCCTCCTGTGCCAGGGATACCAGAGCTGGATGCAGCACTGCAGGTGAGGTCTCACCAGAATGGAGTAGAGGAACAGAATCAACTCTCTTGACTTGCTGGTCATGCTCCTTTTAATGAAGCCCATGACACACTTGGCTTTCTGGGCTGAATATGAGGAAGAACGTCTTTACTGCCTGGGTGACCAAGCACCAGAACAGACTCCCCAGAGAAGCTGTGGAGTTTCCCTCTCTGGAGATACTCGAGAACCATCTGGACACAATTCCCTGACCATGTGCTCTGGGATGACCCTCCTTCAGCAGGGAGGTTGGACTAGATGACCCACTGTGGCCCCTTCCAATCTCAACCATTCTGTGGTTCTGTGATTCTTGATTGGAAGGTCCCTTCCAACTGAAGCTATTCTATGATTCTCTTGATTCAAAGATTCTATAAAGCATGTTTCTCTGTAGTGAAAAGCCTTGAGACGCCTTGTGGAATTGGAATTTGTCTCCATTTTCAGGATATTAACACTTTTATTGCAACATGACAATGATTAAGCATTCATTAAACAAGTAAGAAAATATATATATTTTTTACAGCAATATAACCGATGAAATAGACCAAAACAGTCAAACTCTGCTAGGAGATTACACTGTGTATAAGCAGGGCTGCACCGAAAAAGGATGCATTTCCACACAAGTCTGTAAAGTGAACTTCATGCCACTGTAATACCATATTTTCAAATATTTGAATGAATGCTGGAATCAAAAACGTTGATGGTATTTCTCATATTAAGAATATAGGAGAAAGACTGGGGTAAGATTTTTTAAGTATCAAAGTGGAATCAGAAACTATTTAGCATTTTGTGCAATTAATTGGTCATGGGATGCTTCAGCAAAGATTTCATATTACAAGCATGACTTAAAGAAAAACAGACAAATGGATGCTTTTTTTTGCTTTTTTTTCCTTTTTTTTGTGTTTTACCCCTGCTTAGCCTCACTGTTCTGTAAAATCTTTGTATTTCTAAAGCATTCTTTACTTAACTGTTCAACACATCTGTGAAAGACCCATGAGGAAGATTCTAAATGTGAACTTAGAGTTCTGATATGATTTTTCAAAGGACTAAGACTAACTCTATGTACTATTGCACAGATGTAATGAATGTCATTGCTATGATGCACTTTCCCTCTGTATACTGAACACAGAAAGTGTAAGTAAATGCTAATTGCTCTTACATGCAATAATTAAGATAAAATTATTGTAAAGGCTTTGTGAACATCATGATATTGCAGAGGCCACTCTCATTAGACTCCGAAGAAATAATATTACTTTCTGCTTCAACAAATGTGAATACACCTAAATAATTCCATTTTCATACATTCAGTCTTTGTCATTATCACGATCATAATAAGACTAACAAGTAAAAATTATACTATAACCAAGGTTTCAGATTTTCACAAACCTGATTGAATACTTTTGTACAAGATTGTCTGTACACCTGGAAAGGGTTGAAGACAGGCTGCTCTTCTCTGCCCTTCAGTGCCAAAGGCAGGCATTGACTCGAGGTAACACCAGCTTCAGAAGAACTCTGACAAGACAGCTGCTCTTTCAAATATTCCTTTTGGAAGAAAAAGCAAACACAGATTAGTACAGGCCACCTAGCTTTTAAAGTGAAATTTGCCTACATTTCAAGCATAAGTTTACAGAATGCTTGATAAAAGTTCCTTTTAATACAGTGGGGAATGAACAATCTCTTAAAAAATAGAGGCCTTTTTAAGAATATCACCATTTTACAATGAACAAGAAATAACCTTGAAAAACATGCACCCAACTTCAGCAAAATAGAACGATCTAACCTATTGGTTTGAAATTGTTGTCAAATTATGTGTTTAAGTTCTCATTTATATATAGATATGCTAGGTATATGTAGAAGTGAACAACAAATGTTTTTCATGTCTTTTGAAATAAAGTTTTTGGAAAACCAACAATTGCTATATGACTGTAAATCTATTATTTGATTAACATGTTCTACATGTTATTTAAACACAGGAAATAAATATTCTCCCACTCTTCAAAGCTATTTTTAGCTACTTAAGCATTCAAGGACTAGAAGTAGTATGATTTGCATTGCAATTTTAGAAACTATACTGTAACAGATGCATGATTATTTTGGACACAATCTTTTCTGTTTTCACTTCTAGGACTACTATGTAAATAAATCATTATTGCAGGGCAATAAAGTGTTTTGATTAAATGGAACCATTTTATGAAGAACTAGATAATGAAACATTTACACATCCATTTGCTGGAAGGACTACTGTGATTAAACAGTTTATTGTTATTAAAGTCCACAACACGAGCAAGTACTCAAGGTGAGTCATTAGGATGGGTGGATTCAAACGCTCCTCTTATTCGCAATACTAGAGAGATGGAATAACATGCAAACTACCTTCTAAGGCATCCTTTGCCTCTCAGCAGATCTTTCGAAAGAAGAATTTTATCATCTGTTTAAACTCATCCAACTATGGCCTGACCTGAAAGGCACAAGTTCACTTTCAGGCCACACAGACTGTAGCTGTTTCTCCCTTGTGTTGGCACTAGCATATGTTGTGAAATCAGCCAGGGAAAAAAAGGGTTTCATCCAGATAAACAAGCTGCATGATTTCTAGTACTAGTACAAGGGCAGGGGGGGCGAGGCGTGCCTAAGAGTGGAAAAGAGCAAGGGCAAAAGAAAGAGAAGGGCCGTCTCTCTGCTGGCTGCAGTCAGATGTCATGTCTGACTAAGAGAATCACAAAATTGTCTTAGTGTATGGAAAAAGACCCCAACCAACCAAAAGAAGAAAAACAAATTAAGCTTTTTTTTGCTTAGAACAACATCACAAAGCAACTGTGAAAACATACCCTCTTTTAGCTATTTTTACTCAGCTTTTCAAAAATATCTGGATTTTTATTTCTCCATCCATTTATTAATTCATTACTTTATGCCATAACAAAGATTTGAGAGCCACCGTGAAGGAAGTAATTTAAAAGCTATTTCTGTACAACTACCAAATTTTTATAAATGTACTGCCTTCCATGTACACATTTTTACAAAATCTGTACACTAAAGCAACCCAGCCCTCTGGATGTAACAGAGCCAGCAGAAGCAGATTGTGTTGCTTTTTCAGAAGCAATACTGGAAATAGCTGTCCATGTGTTGCCAGATGAAGAACTATTTGCTCAGCTGGTGGGAAAATACAATACTGATTTTGCAAAACCAGTAGTCCACAGAAAGGCACAATATGTATTCTATAGGATCATGTTAAACATTAACAAAATAATGAATCACCCTGGGTATGCCATCTCAGCTCCCTTTTCAGAAAGCAACATCAGTTGACTGAACGGGTAACTTTGGGGTCTGGGACCAGCGGAGACCACCAGAGGGACCCCCGGGACAGATGAACACATGTGCAAAGGGAGGGAGGAACATGCTATGGGTCTCCAGGAAATTATTATAATATGTATGTTCGTTCTGGGAAAATCAATGAATATGTATGTAAAGCACAGTACATAAAGCAGGAGCTTTTCTGTATTTGACATGCACAATTTTGGTGGAGATATCCCTGTGGCATCTGGCACTGTAATAAAAAACGCCTGCTTCTTAATTCTACAGTGGTGTTAGGAAGGAGATTTTGACCAATTTTGGTAACACCTGCTTGCCAGAGTTCAAAAATTTAAGTGGTATACAGCTGCCCTCAGTAAAGGTATTTTTCTAGCTTTAATAAAATACTGTGGATTTGGTTTTGATGAAGAGAGTTATTCAACAATGGTAAATATATTACATTAATATCTCCTTTAGTATAGTAAATATTGTAGACTCTGAAAGGGTCATGTTTCAAAAATGTGAAAATAGGAAACCACACCTGTAAACATGAGAACTATGCCCTCACTACACTGACTGAGCATCAAACCAAGTATACAGAATATTATTGAGCCTGACTGCTCAGAAGACTTATCTCTTTAGTTGTAATTACAAAAGATATTATTTTAAAATTTATTCTTGTTTTTGGTAAGCACATAAAAGGCTTTAAGCTGTTTTGAGTACTACAGTATCTCTTAAAAATGTTTTTAAAATCATATCTCTGTTTTCAAATCCAGCTTCCAAGAATCCATTTCACCTGCTTTTCTAAGGAATACTACTGTTTTGTTTTTTAGTTTTTGTTCATTTTGTTTTTACATGATTGCTAAGCAGTGTAGCATAAAGTTCTCTAAACTAATTTTAAGAACACAATTGCTTGACATTCCAAGGAATCTTTAGACAAAAGAATGGACCTTTGAATAGACAGTCAAATCTATTTCTTGGTACGCAGGCACATAAGACATAATTTAAGCTTTGAAAAACAATATTGAAAAGTGCATTATCATAATAGCAGGCTAAGCATTAAAATGTTTTGTAATGGTTTCAAAGGCAATTGAAAATAATACAGTTAAATCCTTCTGTAATTGAAGCTGGTCAGGATCTCTCTTCTTTTTTAAAACAATACAGTTTTTTCCACTGAGGAATATTCTATTTTTAAAAAAGATCTTACTAGCTGCAGAAATTCAAGGAGAGACACCTGGGATGTGGAAAGTCTGGCTGAAGTCCCTCTTCCACCTAATTCTCTTAGCCTCGTACCTCCTATTGGAGCTGTTCCACTTTGTATAAATAACTGAATACTCACAGGAGTCAGATCTTAGAGCAGGATCTCCAAAACCCAGCATGTGCATTCTATTCCTTCAGCTAGAGTATAATTCTATTTTTGACCCTAAAATTACAGAATGCATTTTTACCACTACTTCTACAAGGCAAAACAACTCCAACAGGGGAAAAAGAAGGAGTTCCATGCTGATAGCTAATGGTATGGAGGTTTGGGGAATTAGTTCAGATCTGGGAGATGCAAATTCAATTCCCTGGTATAAACCAGAAAGTATAAAGATTTGAGCCTGCATATACTGTCCCCTAGGTAACTGTCCTAACTACTGGACTATATGCCATTTTCGGTGGTCTTTTCTTCACACCTTTACACCTAAGAGTAGTCCTGAATGTGCTCCAGGTGAAAAGGTTTTGTTTATACAGTAATAATTTTCACTTCACTTCCTAAAGCAATTAATTGTTCAGGAAATTGAAACTTGAAAAGATTCTGTACTGTACTAATGTTAGGTTGCCATCTCTGCATACATGCTTACATTGCTTCTAATGCTTCCAAAGGCAGATTCATAACGGTTGTATTTAAGCCTGTACTTAGGAACTGAACAGTTGGACCTGATTTTCGGAAGCAGTGTCAGTATTAAGGTGCTCTCTGTGGCCTTGCTACAGACACAGCTGTCTAGCCAGGGTTTTATGCTACCAGGTTTTTGAGAAGAAAAATCCTGGCCTCTGCCTATATTTGCATTATTTTGTATTTTATTATAAACACTTCTGTACACTTGCAAGCATCTTAACAGCACCTGCTTCTGCATTCAAGGAATCTAGTAATTAAAGCTAAAACCAGAACTTTCTAAATTAAGTTGTGTAGATCTGTGTTACTGTGCAATTTAAACCTATGTTTATTTCAGTGAATAAAATCAGAATGCTTTTGGTAACTTGGGGCAATTTAGAACAGCCATAGAAATTATGCGATAATTCTTCTACATTGCCAAAATTCCATACACAGCAAATAAATCTGAATTTGTTTCTTTTGTAATTTTAAAAGCACTTTAGTTGAATAATTGTCTAAATTGAGTAAGATTTCATGTGAATGCATTTACTTCCTTGGTACAGACATAGGGGTTGCTGGTTTGTTTAAATCAAGAGAGTTAATTAACCACATGTAATTTTACTTTTTGTAACAGTCAATTCTTCAACAGCCTGCGTTGATATTTTTAAATTTATTTTTTTTTTACTGTGCTCAGACTCCTAAAACGTATCTATGGTCTACAACATGAAACTGAAGCAAGTTTATGAGCCATACTACTGTCTAAGTGCCTAAATAAAATCTACAGTGTTTCCTATAAAGTAATCTTTTCTGCAGAAATGCACAAAAGCCTGAACTGAATCGATTCTATTAAAATACAATATAGGATTCTAGATTGACGTTAAGAACTATTATCACCTCCTTGACTAACCCTTAGCTGCCAGCAGATGTTGCCCCAGGCCAGTACACACCTAATTGCACGGTGGAAAGGCCGTTTCCCTACCTCATTGAGCCGGATGATGTGATAAATTTGCTTCAGGTACTCGCTACCACCTGGTTGGTGGCAGATATCCAGGACCATCATGTTTATATTATGCTCAGTGAATCCAAGTGAAATACCTCCTTCCTCTAACGTTGCACCTTTAACCGTGATTGAGGCACTAGAACATAGAAAAGATATTGTCCTAAGTTAAATTTCTAAAAAACAAAATATTAATACTCAGCTAGAACTACATATTCAAAAAAAACCCCCTAGAAGTAGACTTAGACAAACGTTGTTGTATGTATATCTCTCACATACTACATGTTAAATAACATTATTAGACTAATTTTAATCACCTTAATTGGAAAGATGAACACATAAAACACTCCTTACTCTAAGGATATAGAAGTAGCAAATATTTTCGTTTCCCATAGAGAAGTATCTTTGCTATTAGAAATGGCATTTACATTCCATCTCTTGTGCATTTTTCTTTGCTTGTCACAGCACATATTAAAGCCTAATTAACATGTCAGAAAGGTAGCCATTACTCTAAGTATAGGTTAGAAGATTTAAATTGAAGTAGTTTTTTTCCACTGGTATGTTGTTAACCATTTAAAAGGTACCTATTTGCCACTTGTTGCATTTTTAGCCCTATAATGTTCCTTGCTTTTTTTGTATTTGTGTGAAACTTCTACCAACAAAAATCTGAAGGTAGCATTCCCAAATGCCTCCACAACTGTGCATTCAAATCTCTGATCACTGTGAGACTCTGCACAGAAACACAAGTTACTATCTTAGTGTTGCTACCAATAAAGTCTAAGAAAGAAAAAGTACTAAAATTTTTCCTCAATTTCTAGAGCTGCAACATAGGTATTTGACATGTATGTGTCAATAATTCCAAAGATTAACAAGAATATATTGTCATTCCTATAGAAGCTATTGGATTAATTTAAAATAAACCAAAGAAGCATTCTCAATTAATTTAAAAAAATCAATATTGTCTTTGTTTAGAAGTAAAAAAACAAACAACCCAAAACATCAATAAACCCCCCCAATATCTGAAAACAAAACCACTGTGGTTGCAGTTTACTGTTGAAAGTGTGCCATGGTTACTTTCCTTCTAAAAGTTGCTTTTTGACCTACAGGCTCTCTGAAATGCTGCTCAGCTGCTGGACATTGCTGATATTGCTTCCACATGCAGTTTCAGAATGTCCCACAGAGCAAATAGTTTCAAAATATAAACTATAATTTTGTTCTTTGCAGAATGTAAGTAAGTGATGCTATGTTATTATGGTGTACTTTACAGAAAAGCTTAGAAGAAATTGATCTTTAAATAAAAGCACACTTAAGGCTGATATTTGATGCCACATATGATACAACCTGACTTTCTTGTCAAAATTCTTAGCAACTAACATTGAAAAAGCTAAAGATCTCTGACAAAGGAATGCATCAGTGCCAGCACCCAAATGGTATCCTTTACTGCAGTTACCACGCAGGTGAAGCAGATGATTGGATTCAGGCAGCACGATGATTAATGACTTCCTTTCTGGATTTGGGACTGCCTATCAATCATGTCATTAGCAAGAATGTGCCCTGAGAGAGGCAGACCTCAGCCAAGGAATAACTGCATTCATCTTAATCTGAATATGCATCCAGCCAGGAAGGTCAGGGTCACCATGATGAAAAACAATAATCTTCAATTCGACAAATTACTTTGCAAAGACAGACATTTCTTTTCTTCTCAGGATGTGTGTTTTTTAGAATCAAACGTGACTGTTTACAGCTCTAGTGCTACCATATAGTGAAGGTTATTTTAATGAATAGTAATACTTTCAGGCAGTACACAAGACAGGCAGTGAGTGCAACTGCCATTT
>VXBB01004964.1:38960-53131 GCA_013399915.1 Illadopsis cleaveri | reverse complement strand
AAGTTCATTTTGAAAATCCAATTTTACCTACTCTAAAACATGCATCATCTTTATGGAAACGGTATTTTGTGTTAATATTATTTTTTAACTATGTAACAAAATACAGATTTTTTTTGTACTCTTTTTAAACAAAGTTGCCATATTTTGGTGGTGATTTGCACAGTACTTTATAGTATATTAAATGAGCTGCTACATTCTGCACATGTCAAGTTTTTGATCTCCAGATAAGCAAATTCAGGTAATGAAATTCACATCCCTAACAGTGAAAGCTATATAACCAAGTTGTTTACCTGAAGCATTTTACATAAAATAAAAAACAAGCTTTTCATTGGCACTTTGTTCTGAAACTCCGTGAGTTCTCCAGTAAGCACACATTTTTTGTCATACTATGTATACATAAATATGTAAACAACATTGATCAGTGGAGGAGACTAGAATCGCTAAAAAGGAACAAATTATACTGCATATTTATTTTGGTCTATCATTTTAAGGGCTTTCATAAAAGACAGATGAAATGTCAAAACTGACAGTAGAAGCAGTTACAACTACCACAATGTCCTTTCCTGCTTCTGTTTCTACTGCCGAGCAGGCCTACCTAATCTGTTCCTGAGTCGCCTAAATTGCTATCTGTTCATAAGTCTGTGTTATATAAAATAAACATCCAGTTACAATCCACTTTTGCATGTTCTTTAGAGCCCACAAGTATTAAAACAAGCCCACACATGACAAAAAAAATTTAGTTAGAGAAGTTTATATGCACGAGATCTCCAACCTAGTATTACCTAGAATTTTCTTATTTTTAATAATGAAGTAAAAGCCAGTTGAATTAAGATGTGGATTCATTAGTTTGGGGTTTTGTTGTTCCTCTTTTTTTAATTTGTGATCTCACTTTGTATTGTCTCTTACACCAAATTTACAGAAGAATTCCATTAACAAACGACTCAAACCCAATTTCAGTGCAAGTTTCAGGTCCATTTTTTACAGTTGTGACTTGTGAAGATATGATTTTATAAATATGGGCATTCTATACTCTTAATCTCTTTAACTATATTTGTTGAAGCATACTGGCCATGTAACAGATGACCATTTTAGTAAATTACCTTTATATTCCAATATTTCTAGAAAGATTATCAGATGACAACAGAACATTCTGATTTAGCTGAAAGCCTAAAGTAGATAAATTTGAACTACTAAGATGATTTTTTTCAATTGATGAATAACTAAGTCCTTGAAAACCTTGCCAAAGCATTTGGTACCATAGTAGTAAATGTTTTCAGATCAGTAAGACCGTATTTGAAAAGAAATACGTCCTAACTGGAAAACTAAATTAAAAATTTGGGGCAGTAATAATTAACAAAATTCTACTGGCTTTGTCACAGAGGAAATCATCCAGACATTTGCTATGTCTATGTTATTAACAGAGAAAAAAAAAAGTACAGCACAGGAATTTGATCCAAAGCTAATAAAATCTCAGCAGATATAATTGGGCTTTATGTAAGATCACAAAAAAAAGTATGGGATCAAACTGAGAAATAGTCAAAGATTATTAAAATGTGTCAATACTATGCATTGCATATGATTTCAATACAAAAATTTACCTTGTAGATTGATCCATGTAAGCTCAAGAACCAATTTTATACCAAATTGAATGTTTATTTCATACTCACTCATACAAATTCTTCAGTGGTGAAGTTAAAATAGCCAGCACAGAGATCAGACTATTGCAGTGGCTATGTATTTTATAGATCTTGAGATCTCTGTCTTTGTGTGGATTCAGAAACTCCTGCACAGAACTACAAATTGACCAGAGCATATCTTCAGTGGACATCAAAATTGCTGCAATATCAATTCTGTAGGCAAAAAAAGCCGAAGAATAACATTACTTAAGACATCTGGATAATGGTAATTTTCAATTAAACAGACTTTTTTTCTGACAGAATAAAACACTAAAATCATAGCATGGACTTCAAATTTGCTCTTCAGTGAAGCAGGAAGTCTCCACCCACTACTCTGTAAAAAATTAACTCTTTCACAGAGTTGTTGCTACTGACACCAGTAAAAAGAAGACTTAAGATTTTGGAAATGTCCTTTTTCAAAGGACAATTTGGCTAGGCATGAAAAATTTACTTTCTAAACTAATGGGGGAAAAAAATAGGAACAAAGAAACTTAATCTTCAATTTGCAAAACTAACTCCATGCAACATCATACAATGTGGACTATTTCTGAGTCAGTAATCTGTTGCCTGTTGATACAGGTTGGTATCACTCATCATTTTCCTGAACAATAACAAGAACCCAAACTACAGCAACCCAATCTCACAAGACTATCCTGACATACAATACACAGGAAACACGTGAATAACACCAAAAATATGGGAGGTATGAGGTTGGAATTTAAAAGGTACTTAAGTACCTAAAAGCCATGGATGCACATGTGATCATATGCATTTTTAAGGATCATGTTATTTTTGAAAAATCTAGGCAAACACACATAAACAGACATTTGTCCATATTACACATCAGTTCTCTACCATTTGAAGAACCATTGAGAGAAAAGACACCCTCACAAACTACAATAGTACTAAAAAAATATGTAAAGATTCTGTGATAAAAATATATTGAATTATACCGAGTAATTTTATTTCACCTATTAATGACTGGATAGTTCAATTTACTTAGTGAAAAGTTCAAGGATCACCTTAACAAACATACAACTTTTCTACAAAATGACAATGTAAAATGTTCTTTCTTGTTCAGTAGTTTGAAGTAAATTCATATAGAATTGACTAATATGACATTTAAGTAATATTGCATTTTTCATATTTCAGGGAACTTTTTCTCCAAAAAAACTTCCAGGCAAGTTTTCAGGAAATCCCTCTGTACCAAAAGATCTAGAAGAGCCTCATTACAGTAAGTTATTGCGAGAACAGAGCACACAAATAGGTATATAGAATAAAACCTTGGTTTTTCCCTACCCATTTTGAGAATGGAATCTTGTGCAAGTTACTTGAGCTTTCATGACAATACTCCTTTTCATAGCAAAAACTGAGCTGACAGTACGTAACTCTCCGCTCACGCAGAGCATGTACCTGCTTAGTGTCTCTAACCCTCTAAAATTATAAACTCTTTAATTCTTCTCAGTGGTGCTATGCAATAGGACCAAAAGGCAATGGTCAGAAACTGTGCACAGGAAGTTCCACCTGAATATGACAAAGAACTTCCTTACTGTGTGGGTGACCAAGCACTGGAACAGAATGCCCAGAGAGGTTGTGGATTCTCCCTCACTGGAGGCATCTGAGAGCTGTCTGGACTTGGCCTTGTGCTATGTACTCTGGAAGCAGGGAGGTTGGACCAGATGACTCAGTGCGATCCCTTCCAACCCCACTCATTCTGCAATTGTGTGATTCTGTTAGGAGAAATATACTTATTTATTCAGTAAAACAAGACATCGGCTAGAAAGGACAAAGGTAGGGTAAACTTCCACTCAAAGACACCTGTTTTAGTACTTCTCAAAAAGACCCTTCTCTCCGGCAAAACATAAGAATTGCAACAAGAAGAACTTCCAGTTTCTTATGTCCTAATATGACAGAAAAAGGAATAGCCTCTTTCTCCTCTCTCCTTCTACACCACTGGCATCATTCTGATAAATCTTTTGATGTGACCCTGTAGCTCTTTCACTTGAAAAGCACAAATTCTACTGGAACACATTATATTTTCTTAATGAATCAACAGCTTAATTTCTAATCTTGACATTGCCAATTCTGTCCACATTTTAAGTTGCATCACAAATACTCAATGCACTTTCATTGTGAAGGCCTTCAAACCAATCAAGCTGTTTATGGAACAGTTTCACAGAGAGTTGAAAGAAGCCTTCAGTTCTGCACAGTTTGCAATGTAACTGCTAAATATACTTAAATATACAAAATATCTTTTATTAAAATAAACATCAAAATGCATAGATTTGGTCTATCTCCTCTGGTGTGTTCATTAACATTGAAATTTGAATCAAAGCAGTGAATAACAGAAAACTAACATTTACTTCTTTTGTCCATCAAAACAGTACATTAAATATACAACCATTACCTGATTTGTGGTGTTCTTTTGTAACTGGGACACACCTGACAATATCTGGAGGACAAAATATCCAAAGACTGCTCTAGTACATCCGTAAGAATCTCCTGGGCTATCTTTGGAGGTAGAATAGTCCACAGATCATGATGAAGAGCACAGCAGAAGTAATGCCACATCTGGACAGAGAATGAGCATCTTTCTCCCTATCAAAACCACCACACATTAGATAACAAAAACACATCTTCCAAAATGTCAATTTAATTTCTATAGGTCTAATTAATTTAATCTGAAAGGAAATAGCTAAAGAGTTCTAGGAATAGGATGGTCAAAAATGGTCCTTGAAAAGATGTGAGACATCTTTATTTGCAAGGAAACACATTGCATTTCAGTCACAAAATTACAGTTCTGCCACAAAATAAAACCACAGCATTTGAACTCTTTTATCCTCAACTAACCTGTTCTCAAAACTCCATAGTGTTGTAAATTCAGTTTAAAAACATAAATAGTATTCTGTATGCAATAGAATAGTCAGATAAACTTAACATAGCAGTTTCTTTGTCTGCAAAGAAAATAATTATTTAAATTACATCAGCATATGTATTTGCCCAGATTCAGAAAGGCTATGCATGACCATGATTATAAAACCTTAGTTACATATAATAGATGTGCAAGAAGAGAAGAGAAAAGAATAACTGAATTATTAAACCAATTATAAGAGATATCCAGATTTTTTAACTAAGGTATTTTTATCTCTTGTAATCTGAATGTATTGAAACCGAACATTTTCTGCCAAGGAATCAGCATTGGCATTAATATTTCATTGTCTAAACAGATCTATCCCATTAAGACACAGAAATAAATACACAGGGGTCAAAATCGCGGCAGTTAATTTATAATATTTCTAAAAAGCACACAGGAAAACTCATGTTCAAATATTTCAACTAATACCTATTCAGCAAACAGCCTTATCATGAAGCTTTTTGAGTACAGAGACTTCAATTTTAGCTACTGCATCCCAAAGGAACTGAGAAATATTTTAAGAATTTGTTGATATTTTAGCATTATTAGAAATATAAAATAACTCCATGATTTTTAAAACATCTTTTGAGTTTAATAGGCATTGTTTAACAATAAAAATCAAAAATAATTTGACTTCTTTTAAAATACATTAGCATAAGCATTAGCAGATTATTGGAAGTTGTCACTATTTGGTTTTTCTCTGACATAATATTTGAAGACCATTTTATATTAAAAAGTGACAAAATTTATGCCAAAGAACAAAATAAACAAGCTTGTTGACAAGTTTTACTTTTAAACTTTGCAATTATAAACACAAATTGTTTCACTTTCTCTGCTTTAGTTTATTTAAGTAATAGGTCTTTTCCCCTTTTTTAGTATTGTACCTTCACTGCAGAAACAACACCACTTTATGATATTTAAGATTTAAATGAGATTCACTCCTCTTTTCTGACCTGTGTTTCTATTTGTTGCCATTTCTAGACAGTTCCACTGATAAATATCTGCTATTTTTGCAGGCTTCATATAATAAAAACAGATGTGAGCTTTTATCTAGCTTACATATGAGGAAACAAGCAGCTGTGTTTTATTACATAAGCCACTCAGTATTATCTCTGAACAGACAATTCTTTATTCTTTGACTGTTGCAAAACATAAGTTCCCACAGCTACAGCAGATGTCTGCTACACTAAGAGCTTCATTCAAAAACATAATTTGGAGAGCTGGCCCAGTGGCACACTCTTCCTGTTGAGCTTGTATGTT
Organism: Illadopsis cleaveri; assembly: GCA_013399915.1. Classification (NCBI taxonomy): domain Eukaryota; kingdom Metazoa; phylum Chordata; class Aves; order Passeriformes; family Timaliidae; genus Illadopsis; species Illadopsis cleaveri. Next base: position 47,281 of record VXBB01004964.1, on the reverse strand, counting down.
GGGAGAAGCCACCTCTCACTGCTGGAAGTTTCGGCAGGGAACTCTCTCTGTAACAAGCAATAGATCTCAATCCAATCTCTTCCATTTAGGATGCCTACAAGAGGTCAATTGAAGTAACATCTGCTCAGCAGCACGCCTCCTAAAGGAACTCAGAGCAGATCATGGTTCACCCTTGGGCCATCTCCCATGGCCCAGCGAAAAGAGGAGTGATGATGTAAAATTACATACTTTTCACCTCAAACCCTGCAAACACACAGAGCTGAGACATCAGTTTTCCTCATTCCTTCCTACACACATCAGTTCTGTTCAATAATGATAAAACTGTTTAGTTATTCCAAATTCTTTCTGATCAGACAACCATTTCTCCATGGTGAAGTTACTGGGTCACCAATAAACAGGACACAGCACCATAGCCACTACAGACAATGAATATCATATTATGATTCAGCAGTTGCTAAAAGCCACTGCTTTTCTTACCTTATCACCTATCATTCAAACAAAATTGAAATGTTTATTTACTTGTCTTTGAGGTATAGACATTTTGATAAATAACTCTGTGATCTGCATGCCCTGTCCAGCACAGATTCTGTCACTGACTGAGCAGCTTCTTATACTAGATCTGTAGATTAAATGTATGAGACAGAATTTTCTCTCATGTAAGAATTCTAGAAAATGTTTAACAGAACACACTAATGGTCTCACACAACAAAATTGTACAAGGAAGGACAAGACTTTGTCTCCAAAAGACCTCAGTTATTATTGATTAAAACCCATATAGCACTTCAGCCTGAAATTAAGTGAAAATAGTTTCAAACAGTGTATGTCAACCTATGTTTGTACTTAACTATGATGAAGGAAAAATACAATAAATGAAAATAATTCTCTTAATTTTCTTTCACAGAATTATTAGGATTATAGCTATAGATCAGACCTGTGAATTCAAGATGTAGGTGAAATGGCACAGGCTATTTCAGAAATACATTGCTGAATGCTTCAGGTAACTATATTGACCATCTTTCTTTGTTACATCCTTTACTCACAAAAAGTAAAAAGGGGAACCAATTGAAAATAAAAATCAAAGAATCAGATAAAAAATTTCCCAGAAGAAGATTTTCATATGTCACACTTCCTAAAAGAAGTGTAAAGTTCTTAGAGATTAATATGATGGTGTCCTCTTTACTGAGTTCTGTATAAATGTCTTGACACAGAATAAATATTTTATGAAGTAAATGACAAAAAAACTTCATGATAACAATCTATCTCATCTTTAAATGACTATGTTTTCCTTCACCATTTCTAGAGAGACACTTGCCTGCAATAGCAGATATTTCAAAATAGTAAATTCTAATAATCCTTATGTAAAAACAATGCTGATCTCATGCTTCTGATCAGTAAAAGAGCTGGCAACCACTAAACCACATTTTGTAAAAGGGAGCTATATTAAACTTAACTTCACACCTCATAAAAAGCTTTGCAGTCATTCCAGTAGTGACTCTCAGCATCCTGTAAAATGCTTGTAGCACAAACTCTGATGCAGTAGTTCGTAACTTGAAACTGGAGAGTAGTGATGAATTCCTGGTATTTTTGGACAGGCACTAGGAACAGGGGTCTGTTCAGAGAGAATGATTAAAGAGACCATGATTGAAAGGCTGTGCACCAGGAGGTAACAATCCCAGTACTGCAAAGAGTTTTGATTAGTAGGCATCAATCATTCATTTCCTCTTGGTCCTGAACCTAGCATTCAGTTTTGAAACTTCTTGTTTCAGAAGTTCTTAAAATATGTCTGCTTGTCTATAAACTCTCATTTAACCAATCACTGAGAAATACATTACTTCATCCTATTTTCTGAGACAAGTATACTTGTCATTCACTTATTTCTGTGTTGCAGCATTCTTGCATCAGCAATTATTACATCAGCACTGAGTGTGACAAACAAAACATAAGCACAGAGTACAGAGATTGATTTTGGTAGGTATGTACTAAAACTCTCTGCACCTAAGTAGAATTATTGAGCAGTATTTTGGCTCAGATTTCCCATTCACAAAGATACACTTCATGCAGGAGACAGTAAAACATCAGAGGGAAAGCAGCTCAACACTGCATATAACCACTTAGAAATCATACATTCCTTAGAAATTGTGCTACATCAGGGTCCCTCCCCAAAAACACTGTTTCTACTTTTAAATTGCACATGACTAGAAATATGTGTACTAATAGAGTCCTAGTACCTTAAGACAAAATCTCCTAAAAGCAAGTGTTGTATTTCTCCCCAGGTTAAACACTGCCTTTGACTTTACACTCTTACTTCATATCTTCTCTACTTTTTATTCTACACATAATAATAAATTAAATTCTAAAACTACAATGTATGTATTTCTTTACATGTCTGAAAACACATGGTGTTAGGAAAAAGCACAGAAACGTATTTTTATATTGTCCTGTAAGATGCTATATGTTGAATCAGATCATATGAAAATTAGGCATTGCAAAGATCAGAAAAGGAAATCAAGATCTTAGCAGTTTATTTATATGACAGCAGAGGACATTCAGTTCCCTGGACAATCCTATGTTCTCAAATTTAATAATTAAAAAATTGGTCTGCAAATGAAATGCAGAGCTTACACATAAATAATTTGTTTTGCAATGGCTGCTCTGGACTTTCAGGTTGATTCAGGTATTTCCAAAAATAGTACACATATTCCATATGCTAAAAAATATGATGCAATTTGGAAAACTACCACCATACTGTATCACCAAAATGGAATGAAGTACCACATTATTCATGTTTGAATTACACATTTTAAGTAAAAAAGGACATACTTTTTGCTTGTTTCTCTCATTAAATTGCTATACATTGTAAAATGCTGAAAGACATATATCGCTGTGGAAAGGGCAGCATACAGGTCTTGCAGGGGAGCCTTCAAGGGAACATCTTTGCTCTTCTCCTCTAGTCTTGCCAGAACAGCTGTTGCCACTTTGCTGCAGGCCTCTACAAAGTTTGCTCTAATTTCCTGAAGAGAATCATCTCTGCAGGCCAGAGCCAATGGAAGCAATGTGTCGAGCTCTTCCATGATGTCAGCACAAAACTGAGAAAAACAAATGTGGCACCAAGTTATTTGTATTCTGACAGCACTGCTTAATTTATACATGCTAGGGTCAGATTCTTGAATAATAAAATTGGCATGAAATATAAATATATTGAATCAGCTTTACAAACATTTTAATCTCTTAAACAGAGAAGTAACACTACTTTAAAGTAAATTAAATGTTCTTTCATTCCTTCTTGCTTTAAAGCTGCATATTTTATACTACAGGAAAAATTAAAACCATCTTATGCTAGTAATACCTTCATTTGGTTTTGATGTCACTAAACATACCTTCAAAGCACAAGGTTAATTCCTTGTAAATAAAGACAATTTTCTAAACTAATTAATTTTTAAAAATACACAAACACATTTCTTAACACTGGATTTGGAAACAAACACGTCATCTCTTCATAAATTCATACATTAATCTCCCTAAAATTATCTCCCCAAAGCTCATGTGATATTTCAAGCAAGCATTCATTAACAGCATTCCAAATCTGCTAGAATAGTTGAAAATCTTACTAAAAAAAGTCTTTCAAACATACCTTTCCTCACAAAAGGAATTTAATTAATAAATGACCTTTCAGCTAAATCAAATAACTCTAAATTGGCTTTATTACTGGTTATGCCAATTAGTTGAATGGCATGTCTAATGATATGAATACAGGAAATCCCTTTATAGCCATATTTCAAAGCTTTCGACATTTTCCCATCAAACCACTTGGTAACAGAGCAGATACTAATCAGAATGCTTTAGAACTTCTTGGCTGAAAAAAATAATGCCAGTGAAGTTTAAAAGTTAATTCTTTCAAGTACACACTACGGGCTATTGTATAAAGCTCTGCTCAGCTTCACATTGAAATGCCTCTCACTTTTTTCTTAATTCCATTTATATAAGATATAGAATATTAATAGTACTGTAAGTACTTCAAAGTGTAGATGGCAAACAGCCTTGGCATTCTGTCTCCCTTCAAACTTCAGATCTTTTGATACCTGCCTTAGCAATTCGTTTTGGTTGCTCCTCCTGTTGGACTGCTCTGCAGGACTCCCTCATTTGCTGGTTGTTTACAAGAGTCATTGCACAGCCTGCAGCTGAAAACTCTTCTTTCTGCTCATGTTGAAGAATTTTAGATGAAAAATCCTCAATTGCTATTGTTATACAGTGAGCCACAGAAGAAGACAGGTCTTTAAATGCATTTCTCCAGCCAAAACTCAGCAAAATAGGCTGAAATACATATTAAAATTACATCAATCCAAAGTCATTATTGAGTGTTAATATTGTCTGAAAATTAAATGCACATCCATAATTAAATTACAGAACACCATCATATTTTGAAATTAATTTAAAGAATTTAAAATATAATTACTAGTGTTGAAATCTTACTAAAAGCAGGGTTTACACTCAACAAAATGAACATGCATAACATTAAACTTGCCATCAAATTTTTCACAAAAAAGAAATTCCTGTTTAAACAAGACAGCTTTTAAAAAAACATGCTTCATCTTTACTTAATTTGCAGTCTTTAACAGAATCTACTTAACAAAGTCAAAGAATGTATATATATTTTCAATAGTACACCAAGTAATCTAGCAAGGTATACCCTGTAATAATTTTCACTGCAAGATAACAACTGGAAGTTACTAACCATGAATCTCAATGGGAAGCACTTAAGAGCAGCTGGTTTTAACACAGCCACACTGTATTTCACGTCCCTAGAACTGGATTTAGAAAAGATTAAAATGTTTAAATAGAGATTTGTACTTTTTAGCCAATGCTGGCTTTTACTGTGGTTTACATCAGTTCCTTGCCTTCTTTAAACAGAGACTTCTGAAGTAATCTGCAGTGTAATAGTTGCCAGAAGTAGACACAGTAGGACATCATTACTTTTTGACTTATCTGATTTAGCTTTGCTCTTATGACTTACATCAGACTTAAACCTTTTCAGAAGTGGCCATTTGAGAATTGCACCACTGTAAGGGACATATTTTAATGACATAAGATGATATTCAGTAAATATCTCCCCCATGAGGGCAGAGTAGGAGAATAGAAAAGACAAATTCCTAACTTTTCCTGCAGCTATAATACTAAATTGGAAGACAATGAAGGGCTACAAAGTGAAGCCCTTCCACTTTACTTCAATTTAAAAGTTGTATCCTCCATCCTTTCCCTTCCCCCACTAGCAATATTCAGCCCTTGTAAGCAGAGACAGCCCCCATGGACACATACTTTTGCACTCCCTCATTTTTTTGATGGGGATCAAGTACATCCCAATGTACCTAAAATATTCTTCTTTGTAATACATATTAGTATTATTCTCACACACCAATCCAAAGCACGTTTGAAAAGAATTTCAGCATTAAAATCAAGCCATTAAGAAATTAAATTCCACTATCATTAAGTATCAGACTTGTTGAAGCATTTAGGTGTCACAAAATCAACAATAAAAATGTGTTTCGGAGAATGTGGGATCCAGATAAAAACAATCTTGTACATACATTCTACAATGCACAGTAGTTTGTTAGCATCAAAGAAACTAGACATTGTATGAGTACCTATACCTCTAGGAAGAACCATTATGATCAAATCCTAAGAACTTCATAAATCTTCTTTGAGATTCTTTGAGATTATATGTATAGTACTAAAAAAGCTATCGTATTTTAGTATTTTTTTTTCATTTTGTTATGAGGTATCTTATAATTACATTTTTTCTGTTATTAACTACTAAATACCAACCACTTCTTTGAACACCGTACAATTTTATTCCATCTAAACTGAAACTTAGCACATAAAAGTAATCACAGTAGCTGAAGTAATGAAACTGCAGCAATAGGTGTTTATAATGAACATGGAGAAAGCCCACACTGGAGACACACACAAAAGAAAACCCCATACAAAGTGTAAGACTCTTTTCATACTCACCTCTTCTACCTGAAGTAACTGCTCAGGAAGCACGCTGGTTTCATTTGCTCTAGTTTCTCCTATTAAAAGCTCCCCACTAGCTCTCTTTAGAACTCCTTCACAGTATGATAAAAGAGATCAAAGTTAAGATTAATTCTGTAGAAAAGTCAGCAGCCTACAACATCTTCTGATATATCAATATGAAGCATTAAAAAAACCCCTCAAGAACATGTAGGGGAATACTAATGTTATAATAAAGTCAAATTCAAGTTATACAGAGTTTCTTTTATATAACATGATGAAATCCACATCTGGTTGAACTTGAATTTTATACAAATGCACATATAATGTGTAAAATATGGTTTCTTTTGTCATTAATGTATTTTTATACTGATTGTGAAGTCACCTCTTCTTAGGGAGAATGGATAACACTAGATCAGCTGTATAGAAATTAATTTCTCCTCTTTGTTCAAAGAAGTATATCAATTGAACACTAATATATTTTTACAGCTTTTACTTACTTGGAAACACCAATACAATAAGAATAAAAAGACAGTTAATTAGTACAGTTATTATAAGCTAAATGATGACTTATAAAAATATAAAGAACAAGCTAAGCTCCTTAAGAAGGCCTGGTACAAAGCTCACTCATAAATCTTATGATTATGTAATAATCAGTAATGTGATATTCCCTCAGTTTTGTCAAGGACAAACCAATATCTGGGGTTGATATCATTTTATCAGTGTTTCAAGAAATCTGGGTCCCTGAAGTGCATTGATGATTCTTCTTCCAAGTGATACAAGCACAAATGGAGGTGCTTGTTGGAGATTTGAAAGTCCAAGGCAACTTGGCTGCAGTGACCATGAGATAGTGGAGTTCCAGATCCTGAGAGCCCAAAGGAGAGTGAAAAGCAAGCTCACAGCCCCAGGCTTCAGAAGAGCAGACTTTGGCCTCTTCAAATATCTGCTTAGAAGAGTCCCATGGGATAAGGCCCTAGGTAATGGGACACAAGAAATTTGATTAATATTCAAGGATCACCTCTCCAAGCTCAAGAGTGCTGAAAACAAAAATGGCAGAAGGCCTGCATGCATGAACAAGAAGATCCTAGCCTAACTCAAACACAAAATGTAGCATATAGAGTGTGGAAGTAAGGATGGGCAACCTGGGAGAAACACATAAACAATTTCTGAGCATGGAAAAAGTTAAGGAAGCTAAAGCTCAAATGCAACTATCTGGCCAGGGATGTTAAAGACAACAAGAAGGGCCTCTGTAAGTACACAGGTGATAAATGGAAGACGGGAAAACATGAGCCCATTGCTCAACAAGATGAGGGACCTGCTAACACAGATATGGAAAAGGTTAAGATATTGAATGTCTTCTTCAACTTAGTATTTACTATCAACACCAGCCTTCAGGAATCCCAGACCACAGAGACCAGGAGGTACGGTTGGAGGAAGGAAAATGTGCTCTTGGTGAAAGAGGATCAGACCTGACAATAACTAAGCAAACTCAACAAAATGAAATCCTTGGGTCCTTGTGGGATGCACCTGCAAGTGTGGAGGGAACCGGCAGATGTCATGGCAAGATGCTGACTCTCAATAATCTTTGATCAATCATGGCAACTGAGAGAAGAGTCCAAAGGCTAGAAGAAAGCAAATGTCACTCCTATTTTCAAAAAGCGCAAGAAAGAGTACTCAGGGAACCAGAGTCTTGTCAATCTCACTTCAACTCCAGGGAAGGCAATAGAGGCATTTCCAGGTGCATTACAAAGAATTCATCAGGAGCATTGAGCATGGCTTCAGTAAGGGGAAGTCATGCTTGACTAACCTGATAAACTTCTATGAAGAAATGACTGGCCTGGTAGATGAGGGGACAGCAGTGAATATTGTCTACATGGACATCAATAAAGCCCATGGCACTGTCTCCCATAAGATCTTGTTATAGGGCAAGATGTAGACAAGCTCTTGATGTGTGGACTGGACAAACAGTCAGTAAGGTGAGCTGAAAAGTGGCAGAATAGCCAAGCCCCAAATGCAGCGATCTGTGGCACAAAGTCTAGTTTGAGGCCAGTAATTAGCAATCTGCCTCAGGGGTCAATACTAGGTCAAATCCTGTTTAACATCTTTATTGACGATCTGGATGATGGGGTGCAGTGTACCCTCAGCAAGTCAGCAGCTGATATCAAACAGGATGACAGGCAGTCATGGTGCCAACCCAGAAGGACCTCAACAGGCTGGAGAAATGGTCACACTAGAACTTCCTAAAGTCCAAGAAGTGAAGTCGTGCACCTGGGAAGGAACAAACCCAGGCATCAATCCATGTTGGAGTTCTGGAA
>VXBB01004964.1:9610-27983 GCA_013399915.1 Illadopsis cleaveri | reverse complement strand
CATTGTGCACGCTGCAAAGAAACTTGTCTTGTTGCCAGCTAGAACTCTGAACTACATGTCTTTCTTTTCTTCACTGTTCTTTTTTTTGGTTCACAAGCAACCTCCTACCAAAAGCAGAATCTGCAGAAGAGACTACATCCAAGCAATAATGCAATGAAAAAGTATGAAGAGAAGCCCAGGTGGCCACCTTGCAAATTTCCAATGCGGAAGCCTTCGACCTCTCCGCCCAAGAAGCAGCTATAGTCCTAGTGTAATGAGCTTTACAAACCCTGGGAGCCTCTTTACCCTTAACTACATACGCCTCTCTAATACAATCCCTTAACCATCTAGCTAAGCAACTCTTAGAAGCCATTTGACCCCTCTTAAGACCCCCTAAGAGTACAAACAATCTGTCAGAAGATATGAAATCTTTGATTCTTCTGTGATAAACCCTAAGTGTTCTTCTTACATCCAATTTATGCAGCCGTTGCTCTTTGTCATTGCTGGGTTTAGGGAAAAATGAGGGCCAAGAAACCGTCTGGTTTAGATAAAACTCAGATGCCATCTTTGGGACAAAAAAAAAAATTAAAAAGAGGAACCATCCAAAGAACTACTTTGTTTCAGCTGGAACTTTATACATGTTCTAAATATCAAAATTGAAGTACTATGGAATATGAAACAAAAAATCAATTGACATTGAAACAGCTAACACATAAACACGCTACTTGACACAAGCACACGAAAAAACCATTATTTTTGTTGCATCTCCGTGTGAGTTACCTAGATTAAAAGCCTCCCATGAATACTAAAAGCAACCAAAAATAAAGGAAACAAGTACACGGCTTCTGTCTACACAATACCTATGGAAACCTTAGGTGACTTGGACATTCATCTACCTTTTATGAATCGGCCATCTTTCCCTAATTTGACAGCAGTACTACTTGCAGAGAACTGACACTTCAGATATCCCTCACTGCAGAGACTGAGGGGTATGCTGGATATACCCAACCTAGCTTTAACCCACTGAAAAGTATGGGTAACTGTCTAGCACCATCAGCACACACTTCAGCCTGGGCTAGTTTGTTCTGCTCCTCAGGCTGGTTCTGCAGCCTGTGCTGCCCTATAAACTTGACCTTTGTACCCAAGTTAATTTAAAGCTGCTTCAGACATACCTGTCAAATTAAACAAGGTTTCTAGTAATAAGGCTTCTAAGTAAGTACAGAAGATGGTAGTTATATTGTCTACTCACATATTATAATGCGTTCTGATGAAAATAAAGCAACGATTCTAACCAATCCTTCTTATCAAAAAACTCAGCCATCATCAGTGAAAAAAAACCCCAATATAGGACAATAACAGAGAAAATATTAAATCCCTTTTGGTACTTAACACAACCTGGAACTACTGGGAACATAGCTTTCATTCTCTCACATCAAATCATCCTTCACTTCACTACAACTGAGATTTCCAACAATACGAAATTAAAGTAACACCAATAAACCTTTCTTCTAGTCAGACCTCTTGCTAAAAATTTTTCTGGACATATCTTCTTTTTACAAACCATCTTGTAAACATATCACTGAGCAAAGTTTTGTGAATAGAACCACCTGATAAGAACAGCAACTCTAAAACCAGAAGTAGGTCTGAAGACTTCACTAAAAGCACCCGAAAAATATTTACCCTCACTTGTTTTCTAGGGTAAAATGAATTCTATGATTTTTTTTAGAATGTACCTTCTACTCACAAGACTGTCTCCTACAAGATCTAGTAGTATTTCTGATTCAGATTTGATTAAGTAGAGGTACCAATTAAGAACCAACTTGCGATAGACATGATTACTCTGAAAGAATAGTTCTCAAAGAAGGCGGCTTAACACTCTTTGCAGAAACAGTTCTGGATGTAATTAAGCTTGGAAAAATGCCTGCAGGATAATTTTTGCTTCCTTGAAAGTAAAATATTTCTGGCTAATGTTGAAATTTTAAGTTCTCTGAATTATTGGAGATCATATGCCTTAGAATATAGGCACATAAATATCAAATAAATTTCCCATTCAAGACTTCTTGAATTTTTTTACACTTTCTCACATAATACAGTAACAAAAAAGTACATTTACCATTGCCCTTACCGAATGTATACCCTGTCCAACACACAAGGAAAACTCCACAAGGTTATTCGAACACCTCTTTGTAGAATCAAGGCCATAAAACATAAATCATAATGTACAGCAGCTTAACATTTCTTGAGAATTACTAAAACTGAGTGACTAAAGGAGGCAGAAGTACATTGAAGACAGTAGCAAAAATGGAACTTGAATGCACACTTTATTAGAGCTTTGATGTATATTCTAAAAATATATAGGTTAACCTGTATTTCTTTATTTTGAAGTGTCAATATTACAGGTGAAGAATACATCAACAAAATGTGTGCCTTGGAACTCTTCTTATTTAATATTTTTATTTTTGTCAATTTAGTATTCTGAGACTACATCATGCCCAAAACACCTTTCTCCTCAGCCTGCGGCTTGACTATAGAGATAGTGAACATTAACTTCACCTATCCTCTCTCCCTGAGCAGCCTGGCCTCATTTCTGGTCTGATCTTTTCCTGCAATAGAATTAAAGCTCTTGAAACCACTTCTCTCTCATGACTTGGAGTCTCTACTGGCAGAAGCAGCAGAGTAGAAGAACATTTATGAGCGTACTCCTGGAAAGTGTTATTCAGCTGAATTTTCACAATACCAGGTTGTCCTAACACAATCAGATGAAAAAAAAGATCGAGCTTGGAACCTATAGCAAATGCAAACCTGAGGCTTGATCACTTTACTGAAGTAGAGCCTCCTTCTGTAACACAACCGCTGAAGCCAATGGGATAAGCATGCTAGTAAACATAGTACATATGAGTAAGTGTGAGAAATACAGGTTAAACAAGGACTATATCCTTAAGCAGGTAGCTTCATGTACACTAAGAGCAATTAAACTGATATTAAAGTCACTGCTTTTCCTTCTTGAAAAAGGCAGCTTTCAAGGACAAGTTCAGAAAAAGTCAGTTTCAAAGAATTCAGACTTCAAGTATGAACTGAAGTTCATACAATTTATGATTTTATAGAGAATCCAGTAGGAGATATTTTGTTACAGTGTTTGACAGTTTTTCATCGTGGTTCTCCAACGGTATCTACAGTTAGTACATCACATCTTTTATAAACAGGGATCAGTTCTTTTCTATAAGTCATTGTGCTCAAATGTAAAGCCACACATTTCAAAAGCTTTTTCAGTGGATATGATAACACATGTATGTGAAAAATATAATTACATTAATTAGGTAATTAATACTGAAAACAGTATAAAATTATTCTTTTCCACAAGGTAAACTAATAAATCAAGACAATCATTCATTACCTTGAACACTCTTATTTCTCTCTGTAAATGAAGGCAGTAGCAGAATTTCTGTAGAGAGCTCTTCAACTTTTTCCTCCATTAATAAAAAGAGTTTGATAAGTTGAGAAAGACATTTGAGTTGATACAGAGTTAAGCAGAAGTTCCGTCCTTTCCTGTGGTATTCCTGGGAGGCTATTCAAGAAAAATTATAAAACAGCTTTTATTACAGCTGAAAAAAAAAAAGATCCTGCAAAACTGATCATGTAAGACAGTATAATATATCAAGCAATTTAATTTTTCTTATGATGTATCTTTTTCTCATTATAAAATATCGTTACATTATTTTTTCCTAAGTCTGCAGCACTTCTCAATTATCTGTGAGGTTCCAACTGAATTCCAGTTTTTGTCATTCATTAACTCGGATTTTTTTCCACGCAACGGATCTACTCAGAAATGTTCTCACCTGTGTTTTACAGAAAACTCAGTGTGTTGCAAAAGCCGAAAGGGAAAAAAACACATCATTACTGTATTTTAATGGTTTGGGACATCACATCACTTGTCATTCTGCAAGTCACCTTGTCTGTTTAACAATCTGCTAGCACAATACAGTTGATGAATATGACATTTGAATGAAAGAAACATCAATCTAACACTCAGCAACTTTAAATATGTGGGGTTTGAAAACAAGTGAGATTGTCACTGAGCAAATATCAGCAAGTATTATAACTGTAAGCATTTGGTATTTAAAAGAAGAAACTGAACATTTTATTTTGAAAGGTTAACACATGCACTCATAACATATAATCATGTCACATCAACCAGAGAACTCTGATTTCAGCATAGTCAGACTATAAACGACTGTGAGATGTTTCCAATTTAGTATTACCAAACCACATGGGTTTAAGTACTTTAATTTTATAATGGCTTTAAGTGTAACAAATTTGCACTTCTATGCAAGTTGTGGTGAGCTGACACCATGTTCCTTCACAGTTCTGTTGCAGATGTAGCATCAGCACAATAGGTAATCTAGAAAGTGTCAGAGAGAGAGCCAGAGTAGTTTGAAAAGGAAGCTCCGGAAGACGAAAACAAAAAGAAATTTATTGAAATGTACTTCTATGTGTCAAATCTTTCTTACCTATGCAAATTTTAAGTACTTTGTACCTTCCTTTTCCCTCAAATTTTCTAAATATTTTTTTAGGCATTTACAAATCACTTTTAAACAGACATAGATCTAAGTAGAAGAGCTGAATGCAGAATATTAATTCTGTAATTTGCTATTCCAGTTTTGCAGCCTTAGAGACTGGACAGCAGGTATGGCATCCACATCTGAATTTCCTCAAAGTTCCAATGAGATGTATTCATGTTAGGCCCTTGCATTTCTAAGAATGTCAAAAGAGTTATGCATAATTGCCTCTGTTAGTGTCTTTCCTCTCTGAATAATGAGTAAATAACAAATCTATCACTGCATTTCTAATTTTAAGTCTTAAACCTACAAAAAATCACATTCTGCTATTCAGAGGATTTTACTCCTTACCTGAAAACTAGAGAATGTAATGTGAGTTTAACTAACATGAAAAGACTGTCTGAGTGTGCAGTGTAAGAACCACAAAAACACATCACAAAAATGAACAGAACATTAGTTCTACCTCCTATAATTTGAAAACCTTGTGATGCTTCTGCCCCATCTATTGAGGAACAAGGAAATCATCCACTTACTTGATTGCCTCAAATGATATTGTCCTTAATAGACTGAAAGAAAGTGGACGTAGAAGACAAAGGTATACCACAGTAATTCTATTTTTAGAATACATTACCAAACTCAGAAAAAATAAAAACTTCTAATGATCATTCAGAATATATTTCAGTTTTATTGTTTCTCAGAAATGACAACTCATTTATTTAGTGCTTGATGTTCAAGTAGCGTGCACACACCTGAGTATCCAAAGCTTGACTGAAAGGCCTTTTATACATCCAGATAATTAGAGTGGCAGCATTTAATTTTGGAGACCACTAACCAGCCTGCTTGAACAAACATGTCACCGTCCATTTTTTATCAGAGTAGAATGAAAAGGCACTTCTTTTCTGACANACAGCCAAGAGCTAAGCAGCCAATGTAATGATAGAGAATGTCTCAAAACAGGTTTATAAATCTCGTAGAAGATTGACATGAAGAGAACATGTCTCTATGTGGATACATGTGAAATAGACATGAGGACTGTGATATATGTTCAACCAAACCTCAGTGACATCAACCTGCTTGGAGGAAAATTGGCCATATTCACAGGGTGGAGTATGCTTACTCTGAAAATGTTACTGAATGGATCATGACTTAGAGTGTTAGGTCAGAAAACTAACACAACTCATTTACCCAGGTGACGCTGTGCAGCAAGAGAAGCATCCTTTCATGACAAAAATGGTCTGAAATTGTTATTAGCATCCTATCCAATCAACAGAGGACCATACACAGGGTGGCCGAAAGCCCATGAAGGCAATCTCAGCCAGCCACGAATCAGTCAAGTGATGGCATTCCAGTCTAACTGCAGGATAGAAAGGAAATGGAGAAAGTTACAATGATACAAACCAACTTCCTTTCTGAACCACCTGCAATTTACTACTATTATTCTCCTAAATTTGACTTTTTTGGCATGGCTGACTTTAATTAATATAGTCCTTGTACGAGGAAATAACTGCAGCAGGATCTTTGGAAACAGACAAACATCAGCAGGACCTCTATAGAACCTCCTAACAACAGGACTTGTTGGCTTCCTGCTAAAACAATACCTAGAGAGAAGAATTTCTGAAAAGGGACAGAAAGGCTGGTACAGAGGCTACAGAGAGGTAAAGTGCATTCTATAGCCTTTGTCAATGTGCCAATGAGCTGACTTTGCAAATATTGCTCAAAAAAAGTTGAGATCAGAACCTGAACAAACACAGAGAAGTAAGAAAAGGTTCTGAGCTCCTGAACATAGCTCCAGGCTTCCATCTCTGCAAAACAGGAATCACACTAATACTGCTGTACAAAACCAATGCCTATGCTGGTGATTCCTAAACTGCTTTGGAGGCCGAATCTGCTAGCAGAAATATCCTAAGTCAGGAAAATAAGCTATCATTAGCTACAACAGAAAATATTCAAACCAAGTACAGCGTCAGGGACCACTGAAGTCTGGCTGCTACTTGAGGAACAGAGACTCAAGCATGACAATATAGCCAGCAGGACAGGCTCCTTGCCAGCCAGAGCCCCATATTGCAGATCCTAAGCAAGGTAGACCCTGGGATTATAGGTTTCAACCAAGAGTCCAGATCGTCAGCCAAGTTCATGATGACACCAACCTGAGGTTGAGTCAGGAAGCTAATTCACCCTTTTGAGTTTGAATCCAGTCTGGTGAAGGTAACCACAAATCAGGCACAGTTCAATGACCACTCAGTGGAACCACAGTGATAAGGCAGGTTCAAGCTCAAGGCAGGAAAGTTGAATCAATGGGGTCCACAGCTCTAGGGGAGATGAACATCAGGACACCTGTGATGTAGTTGAAGCAGGGACTGAGGACCCAGGTGCAGCTGAAACAGATCTCTTGGGCAGACTGCAGTGTAGGTCCCTGAAAAAGCTGGTCAGGGCCTTCAGTCTCACTAGTGCACAGAAGGCTTTTTTGCATAGCTCTTAAGGAACTTGAGTTTTCTGGCAAAAACTTCAGAAAAACTGGGAAACTGTCTTTCTGCTTCATGGAAGACAGCACAACTGTTTGCTAAGAGGAAAAGAGAGTGCCTGAGGTTTCTGCTATCTAGACTGCAGTTCTTTCTGGGGAATAGGAGGGAGAAGACAAAAAAATTACTTGAATTAACTTGAACCTGCACTGCATTTATTTGTAGCAAGTAAATAAACCTTGATGGTTCATTACACAAAACTGGAATGAAGCAAAGGAATAAGCTCAAAACTTTCATGCTATAAACATTTCTACATTTAGATCATCAGTACTCTTGAGTTCCTACCACATAGAGGCAGAGGGGACCTAAAGGATATTTTATTTCTTCAGGCATGCTGATTTACTACCCCAACTATAGAAGAAACAGGCACCAGAAGTCTGTCAACCCAAACAAGGTTACTCTCAGAGAGCTTAAAGAAAAAGAAGGCCCAAGTAAAACTAATACTGGATGTCTATCAATTGTGCTGGTGCAATAGCAATTTGTGCTGGTGCCAAGGCAGCTGATGCAGTTATACAACACTGGAGAAACTAGGGGTACTATTTTCAGGTTTGGCCTTTTATTTTAGCAGAATGTATTGAAGCTGAAGAAATTTTCCTAAGATCTGAAGGACATGCCATCCTTGTCGAAGAATAAAGCTGTCCATTTTACCAGAGATCATTTGGTTGGATGTAGCTGGACAGACGGTATCATAGAATTTCACTTCACCAGTGATGAAGCTGAGAGGTGTCCATATGAATTCTAAGACAGCTAATAAGTTAATTAAAGCATTTTTCAAGCAATATAAAGTGAAAGACATTCTATAAAGTACTTGATTATTGTACTTGACCTTCTCCTAAGTATTCAAATTCAGTAGCAAGGTATCTGCCTTTATCTTAGCACTTTTAAAGGTTTTCCCTCATCTCTGAAAAGGAAGAGGCATGAGAAATAAGGCTGAGCTAGATCTAGATGACCTGTGTATATCTGCTAACTTGTGATTTTATAGCAAGTTTCAAAAGTGATACTTTCCTCAAAGCTGTAGCTCTTGAAACCATCAAAAAAAGTATTCCAACTCCCTTGGTTATAGCCTGGAGGCACTTAAAATCTCAAAAGGTATAAGAAAACATGTATGAATGAAACCCATAAGCTAAATATAACTTTTGTTATTATTTTCTCTTTCTATTTTTTTGTTAATGAGCGTGGCACCTCAAATGTTTTAAAGAATGTTGGATTCACAACATCTCAAAAACTGATTCTGATATTTTCTGGTAATTTCAATTCATCCAGGTATGTGACACAGTAAAGTGTAGCACAGAAATACCTGCATCAGAGGTGAGCTGGCTCTAAATGTTAAAGAATAACTACATTATGACAGTGTTGCTCTCAGATTAATTAGCCTTTACTATTCACTCTACAGAACCACATGGCTAAACTGCTTCTGAGACTCATGGTGGAATCCTTGGAAAGCAACCTGATGACTGTGTTCTTCAGTGATTACAATGGGGATTTCTCCCTCAGCAGGAACCAAGGGTCTAAAACCCTCTTAAACAATTATACTATAAAATACCTTCCCAATACACAATACAATGAGTATCATTCATCTGTCCCCACGTCTAAGGCTTGATTTCATGTAAGGTAGATCTACAGTATTGTTCTACTATGGACATAAGTAAAATGTCAGGGATTTCATTCCATAAAGCTATATAAGGAAGAAAATTAAAAAATAAGAAGTACAATATTAAATTTACAATCTAACTACAACCTGCATACATAATAAATGGAATTACCATTTTGCTAAATCCAAAAAGAAATAAGTTAATAAAGCATAACAAACTCAGCTGCTGACAGTCACTGTGTATAGGGGTATTCCAAGAGGTAAATTTTCAAAGCCATGCACAGGGAGTTACACACATAAATTCCATTAACAATAATGTGTTCCTCAGGTCTCAGTGATATTAACTTTTAAGTGATGCTATAACTATTATAACAATCTTGCATTTATGACAGCATTAATTTGCACGCTATCCCCTAAACAGAGCTTGTATATAAGTTGTATTATTCTTTCATTTGCATTTAGTAAAGATATATTCCATTTTTATGGACATCTGCTCACAGTTTTTTTAAACTGAGTGTTGGTATACAATTTTTAATCCAACTGCTAGGTTTAAATAATTGGTATTGCTGGATATAATCGCTAATTTACTTATATTGTAAAAAGCAACTTAGTATTTCTGCATAGGAGATGTAATACATGGTATTACACAGAACTAAATTATTACAAACAGTGCCAGCAGTTTTCTATACACAGTACTTATGATAATTATAAAAAATCATCTTCATTACTGCAAGCTAGCATTTTTTTAACAGTTTAATTTGTATATGTTACAAGATACATTCAAGTCACATGGATACAATTACTGCAAACCCAAGAAGCTATAAAATGTTCCTAAACAAATCCCTTTGACCCTGTTAATGTCTGTTTCTTATTAATCCAAGGCTACATTGTTTGTAGCGTGAATTTTTTATGGAATATGAAAAAAAAAAGGAAATCCCTTAACAGTTGTTATTGACTCCACCATTTACTCACTCAAAGATAAGTGCCATTTACAAAGCAGAACAGATGCAGATGCTGACAGAAATGTAAACAATTGTTGCATGGCTTACTGCCAGATTCTAAGCCAATACATTAAATTCCAAGTGAAGCACATTTCCCCTATAGATTGCATTTATTGCCACTTCATTTCCTATGTGCTCTGTCTCTCTATTGCTGCGCCTGGCACTAAGCTATTTTCAGTTGCTTGGTGACCCCTGAGGCCTAGTCCTACCTCACATAGCCATTAGAGAAGGGAATTGCATGTGTCTGACATGGTCTGAAACCAATTATTTGATATTTTCTTCAGAATGATGCCCAACTCTATTGGGAATGAGCAATCATGAAATAATTTACCTCCTGATTTAATTTTTTTCTGCACAAATTAGCTGTAGCCCGAGCTAGCTACACACAGCTGCTTGTACCTCTGTCTTATCAGGATTCTACTTGAAATGGTGAAAAAGGAAAGGAGATAGTAGAGTTGAATAGAATAGATTGGGGAATCCTGCTTTAAAAAGGCATTGACAAGTTTATCAGATATACAGATCACGTGCTCTCTGCTGATTGAAACTGACAGACCTAGAAAGAACTATTAGTGGTGTAAACTGTTATCTGAGTGGTTAAGGTTTTTTAAATACTTGTCTTGCTTTGCAGCTCCCTGTTAGCTGCAGTGAGACCCAGGAGTTCTGGGATAATGTGGTAAAGCAGCCTTCACAAAGAAACTACACACTGGCAATTTTTGTCCCTTTGAAAAAAAAGGGTCACAGATCTAAAAATGGTAAACATTTTCTTATTAGATATCTCCATTACCATGTGACTTTCATAAATGCTTATACTATACATCCATACTGTGCATGTGGCAAAAAAAATGTGTGAAGTAAGGGATCGCAACTTATGTATAAACATAATAAGAATGCATAAATTTGCATATATTTAACTGAGTGTGTCTGTCACAGAGATGTCACGGCCAGCTATTAAACAACCTCAGTGAAACCTACACTAATTTTTTGAAAGAGATTTACTACACATGAAACTGATTAAAATTTAAATTGATTAATTAAAAAAAATATTTTAATTGTTTTATTGATTAAAAATTATTAAAATCCACTCCATAATGTCTTCCCAGTAAAATGAGATCAGTTTTCACCTCAGTGAAGGTTGATTCCATGTCAGGTTGCTAGATGTTTGCTACCAAATCCTGAAGTCCTTTGTCAACATTGCATGGGTAGGTCTGCCAATATGAAATCTTTAATTGTAAATCATGTTTACTGACCAACTGATGAATGAAAGGATAGACCAGTGCTGGAAACATAGGATGGAAAACAACAACATCGAATCACACTCTAACTTCAAATTTATGTTGTCATCTTATACAAATGATCTCACAAATCTGAGTCCTTGACAGCATACAGCTCCTTTACAACCCTGAGGAACAAACTACAGAGACTTTCTGAAGCACTCTGAAGATGAAGTGCCTTGTAATCATGTTCAAGAAAATTACTTTATACACAGATACCTATTTCAGTTTGCTCTGAAACCAGAGACTCAACCTCCTCCTTAATTCTCAAAAGCATGCACGGCCTCTATTCCTATCATACATTTCAATTCCTGGAAGACAGTGACACTTTAAACAATTCCAATGTAAAGAAATTATTTAGTTTCTGAATTAGAACTAATTAACTGACTGGTCCATTTAAGGAATTTAGCATCTGACATCCAATAATTTTTTTATAATTATCAAAATACTGAAAAAGCAGACTTTTTTTAAACATCCCTTCAACTAAAACAACTTCAAAACCTGTAGATAGACAATAGATGCAGTTGCTTCTAGCAGTTAAGAGTGGGGTTTTAGGTGCTATTCTACAATTAATAATTTCTTCTGAAGTAGTAACTAATACCAAAAAGTTCTTTTCAAAAACTGCAAGAACTATTCTGTGACAAGATTATGCTCTTAGTAATATTTCTCAGAGAACTGAAACAATATTTTGGCCTTGCCAATGACATAAACTGATTCCACACACATTTTTTGATTTTTCTTGCCTACACTGTGGGCTGACACAGTTATCACATTCTCTGAAGTCTTCACACTCACACACAGAAAACACCAAAGTAGAATGTTTTAAGAGAGCATAAAAACTAAGAAAGCCTGCTGAAAATAACTGAAAATAGCACCTACACTGGAGTCCTTGAAGAACTCTAAAAGTCGATCTCCCTCAGTCTTTGCTGAAAGAACTGCCAGGTCTGTCAAACCTTCTCATGAATTCTGACTTCGATAGGACTTGCATGTGTTTCCCTGCATCCCATTTTATAACACTTAGCTGATAAAAGACAATTCTAATGTGTACTTGAAAACACAGTAATCAACATATTTATTTTAATCTGGCTTACATTTCTTTAATGCCTACCAATGTAAAAATGTCTGCTAGCTGAATTTCAATGCTTCTGCATCTACACTCACAGAGGCTAGGTCTCTCACAGATTGGTTCATTACATTGGAACTACTCTACTCAAATTAGATTGTTAGGAACCTTCAACCAATCAGTAATTTCTATCACGTGTTGATCATTCCTTTCTGTAGGAAATAATATGCATGATATTATATACTATGTATTTCCTGAAAAAATAGATTTAAATGCCTGTGTCACTTCTGCTTCTCTTATTCCAAGATACAACAGAGCCAGTTCTA
Organism: Illadopsis cleaveri; assembly: GCA_013399915.1. Classification (NCBI taxonomy): domain Eukaryota; kingdom Metazoa; phylum Chordata; class Aves; order Passeriformes; family Timaliidae; genus Illadopsis; species Illadopsis cleaveri. The sequence continues at coordinate 15,677 of VXBB01004964.1, read as the reverse complement.
ATTTGTTCAAATAAGATAAAAAAATACAGCTGAAGCGAATACTCTTATTTTTGCTTCCTATGCCTTTGTATTTCAAAACCCTAGTTAAGCAAAGTCACCACAGTTCTCATGACTACTTTTCCAAGGAATATAAACATCAAAAATAAATCTAGGCAGATAGAAAAGAGGGCAGATACTGCCATTTAAAAACTTACAGAGAAATTTTTCAAAAATCATAATTTTTAAACATTTTGTAGAAAGACTAATATACAAAAGAGGGATTAATCACGTGTCAGTAAAGACACAAGTTCCCAGTCACTGAGCAGAGATTACACAATCAAAACACTTCTTTACGCATGAGCTGAGAGTATGGTGCGTAACAGAATATGTAATTTCTGTGTTAGAGAAATTGTTGAATTTCCCAGCACGTGAACAGAAAATCAGTACACTGTCCCTTGTGCTAAAGTACAAAGATCTGGTTCTTAGCCAGAAGATGATCAGTGTGTGAATCCACTGAGGCAAAGTAAACTCTTCTGGAAAATCTGAGACCAGTAACTGATCTAATTTCAGACAGTCCACAGTATTTATGGGCACTATGTGCTAGATGTCTAATTAAGAAGTTGGACTTGGTTTTAACCATTCTTATTCTCTCTAGGTCAGATAGACCAGAATATATCGATTGCCTTGCTCTGTTCAGTGAATGTAGTGAATAAGTACTATAAAATGACTGAAAGCTTTGTTTTTCAAAAACTCAGTAGACACAGTTCTTGATTGACAATAGAGGAGTTTTTAAAAATTGTGAGACTAAGCCTCAGTGAAAAGGACATTACAATTCTAATTTAGCATGTTAAAACCATCTTGTGGGCATGGAACTCCCCCCTAATTTAACCACCTACATTATTTTTCAAAACAAATGATTGTGACTAAAATAATTTTGACTTTTTACTGTACAATTTTTATGACAGAAGAGGTTCTCTGTCTTGACAAAAATCAGTCAAGACCATCTCGTTAACTTGTGATTTGTGATGGTAGATGCACATATTGAAAATACTCCTCTAACAACTGTCTTTGAATCAATTCTGCAGGACCATATTTTAAAGACATTTTTAAAAGTGTTCTCTTATCTGCCATAGTCCTACACAGTCTTCCTCATGCAGACCCATATTCTGAAGTAAAAGAGAGACTTTCATCGTAATTGTCCCTCAGATTTTGTGACTTTTTATTACTAAAGAGAAAACTACAGTTGTAAATGTCAAATTGACTTCTGAACATTCACAAAATATCCATCTATAGTGTAAATCAGTTTTTAATCTTTTACACTTGGGAGGAGAATGCAATGATTAGAGAGCACAGTGAGTTAAATGTTCTCTTTATTCTGAGGAAAAAAATGCAGGTATGCTGTGAAAAGACAAAGGAAGGTAATTAGCTGGTGTTCACTAATTGTGCAAACATTTGGAAAAAAACCACCAAAACTACCAAGAAGGAAACCATGTCCCTTTCAATCTCTGCAGAATTCCAAAAATAGATTTGAATTCCTGTTTAAAAAGATGAAGTGGAAGAACTTCATGAGGATATAACAGTCTTAAAAAATATAAACTAAAAGATCATCAAGAATTTAATGTTTAAAAATATTTAAATAAACTGAAAAGCACAGTTTAGTAAGTAAATAACAAGATAATAAAAATCTCCAATAGGCATATTTTAAAGATGCCAAAGAGTAAGCAAGCAGATTTCACTGCCCATCTTCATAATTTGGGCTTAATAAGCAATTTCAAGCAACTGCTCTAAAAAGATGGAAGTTCTTCAGGCACACTACCCACTTTGCAATTATGTCAGTTCACTTGACATTTCAGTAACTCAGATACTGTTATCTTTCACCCTACTATACACTTAAAAAGTAAGAAGCTTAATGCTTTTGTAATCTTTATGAAAATATCATCCTCGCAATAGAAACACATTTGTGGTCCTAGGGATATAATGTTCATATGGCCTTTAAGAGTGTACTTCTATTTTATTAAAACTTCAACTCTGCTTGTTCAAATAGATGGTTTTATTTTCTCCTCAGTAGTACTCATATTTTCATTTAATATAGTTGTGCAGAAGAAATCAAACACAATACTTGCAAGGATAAGAAATAAGTAATATGTGACAAAGAAGCTATAAAACACATTATTTCCTATATTAAATTTAAGGATATTTTGTTTCCCCTGAGTAATGGGATCTTGTTATGCCTGTCAAAATTTTATAGGCTTCCCAAGGAAGGCAGAAAACTGCAAAAATCTGTATCATATCTGTATGTCCACTGGTTTTCAATTTCAACTTTGTATTTTAAATTCCCACCAACACTATTTGTTTCATTATTTTAAGTAGATGAAAAACCTATTGAATATCTCAGTGCTGACTAGTTCATAATAAAAAATTAGCAATCTCTGGTATATAGAAAGCAAAGTAACTAATGATTGCATCTGCATTTTTACTCAATCTATATAGTAGTAGCATTTTTGCTGTTGTCATCATGTATTCTGCAATAGTTGTGTATGCATAAGAGAGAAGTGCTATAGCACTATTTGATACCTTTACCTACCCATCTTTCATTGACAGAAACCATATGGCTTTTTACTCCACCTGTGTAAGGTATGGGGAAGATTTTGCCATACCTCACCATATCTGAAGACAGGCTGAGAGAGTTGAGGCTGTTCAGCATGGAGAAGAGAAGGCTCCAGGGAGGCACAGCCCTCTCTACTACCTGAAGGGGCTACAGGAGAACTGGAGACTAGGGCAGGGAGTGACAGGACAAGGGGAAATGGCTTCAAATTGAAAGTGGGTAGCTTTAGATTATATGTTAGGATTAAATTCTTGATTGTGAGGGTGATGAGGCACTGGAACAGGTTGTCCAGAGAAGCTGAGGATGCCCCATCCCTGCAAGTGTTCAAGGCCAGGCTGGATGGGACTTGGAGCAACCTGGTATAGTGGAAGGTGTTCATGCCCATGACAGGATGTTGGAAGTAGATGATCCAGCCCTTCCAACCCTGACAGCTCTGTGAATATATGTGTAGAGCAGCTCAAGGAGTCAGTAGTTGCAATGGTGTCTTACACACAATTACCATTCTTTCTGTATCTTGTTTTTCATGGTTCCCTAAAGCCCTGTTCCTAGAAGTTATGTAGGCACTCTGCAATGGGACAGAAAGGTCAGAAACAGAAGACAGGAGATGCCAAGCAGGCAGCAATGTAATGGGAGCACATGAAGAAACTCCTGGTCATGCATAAACAGAAACAAAACCAGCATGTTCAAAGGTGAGGATGAGCAGGTCATTGTGGGTCTCCTGAAGTAAGAAAAAACAAGAAGAGGGACATGCAAGGCAGCAAGGAGGCTGCCTTATTATAAGTTTGTTATTTTTGTCTTTATAATGTCTAAAGGTCACTACAGTAATTATGTGGGTCTTCAAATACCTTGAAGTTTAATTTTACGAAAAACGCCAACTTCAAACAACTGACAAATAACTTAAATTCTAAAACTTTGTAAATCTAAATATTTGGCCCTTAGGAACACATTATACATTCAGACGAAAGCTTGCTTGTACCAGTTCCAGGATTTGGACAATAGAATGAATTTGATCTGAAGAAGCGGGACGTCATACTGGATATTATCATCTGTACTCCATATGGACTACTTTGTATTACGTGCCCTCCCAGCACTTAAGAAAGATGCAAAAGGATTTTCAGGACTGAACAGTAGCAAGCGATGTGACTAAAGCACTTTCCCCTTTCACCCTCATACTGGTAAAATAACAGATAGTGGACTATGGGCAAGAAAACATGGTGGAAAACCAATTGTAACTACAGCATACAGCACAAATATTGCAAATCTTCTGCAATAAATTGTTACCTGTACAGAAATATCAAAAAGTTGCAAAGATATAAATATTAATTATATTAATCCAAGTTTGGAAGTCTTTAATTTCCAGATATAAATGGGAGCTGAATTACTGTTGCTGTGCATTATTAGGGTTTTTCAAGGTCGTATATGTTTTTTGTTTATTTGTTTGTTTTGGTATATTCCTTTCAAACCCCCATCCCCAATTCCCTGTGGTATCACCCTGAGGAAAACATTGTCAATCACCCTGAAAGACCTAAAAGAAGATGTTCTCCCATTTGACCAGGTGCTCAAGTACCCACCTTTCCAATTGTTGTGTTAAATATCTCTGTTCCAAGCCACGCCCCCCCAATCTCCCCCATTGGTCCGAAGTTCTCCCCTGCTTGGGGTACACCCATGGTACTTAGGGGGAGAAGGGAGGCAAAAAAATCACTCTGGCTCAGGATTTTCCCTGGAATAAAATCTCTTCAAACCACGCCAAGAGTCCGCTCTTCCTTCCATGCCTCAGACCACGCCGCAAGCCTGAGATTGAAACCCACCAAGCCTCCCTTTTGTGCTGGTCCAAGAGCTACTGCTGGCAAGTGAGCAGCTCAGGAAACCAGCACAAATTACACTAAAGTTATTGAGCTGAAATTATACCCAGATGTGAATAGTTGGAGTATTTTTAATCATACAGTCGCTAAACCAGCAAGTATTATTTTATGTATTTGTTTGATAGAAAAGACAAAAATCATAGAAGATTGGTTGTAAGCCATAATGGTGGCTATTGAGATCACAAACCAAGAGAAGTAAATTATACAGAAGGATAAAAGAAAGTCTGAAATTAAAGCTTTTAATTTCAAAAAGAGGAAATAATAAACCAGGGGGAATAAAATCATGTGCAGACAAACACAGTAGAGAAATCAAATTTAAGTTGAATGTGCAAAACTCAAAATCCATATCTCAAGTTAGCTTTTCAGCAAATTGCTGGGAATATGTGAGTATAAGTGAGCTGAAAATAGATTTTTCTTACAAAGTACTATAAGTTAACATCTTAAATGTGTCTTCTCTTCAACAAGTTACTGCATAGCCTGTTTCTCTTCTTGCTCCCAATTCCACTGCACAAATGCGGCTCCTATAAACGGTGCTGAGTCCTTCCACTCAAGACTAGCTATATGCCATGCTCATTTTAGGTGTTTCATAAACAATATATTCTGTAGGAACTCACTAACATTTAAAGATAATAATCTTAAAATATAATAATTTAAATCACAATTTGCATTTGAGTACATCTTTATAATAGAATGGACAGTGGTTATATTCGCAAAAAAAAAAAAAAGAAAAGAAGCCTGCTGGGCATCTAACTTAAAGGATAAATATTGGGGTAAAAGTGTAATACATTAATATTAAAATATATCTCTGAAGGTATTTGAATTATTTTCTAGCTAAAATATGCTTAATCAAATCTGCATCACTGTAGCTTGTCTCCACTTTGCAATAATATTGTTCTTAAAACTAATGAACTACTGCTATTTAGGAACACAATATTTATTGCCTCAGATTTTAAAAACAGAGTTCAGTTACAATTTTAAATGTTTAAGGGTCTCTGGAAAGTTCATGACATTTAAAATTATTAAGCAAATCAATTTGAATATGTTAGACAAAATAAAACTTAGCTCTGATCTCTGTTTCATTTTAACCACAGGGAATTAAAATTTAGTCTATATAAGTATTTATACCCTGTTTATATACAAAAACTACATAAATAAATCCAAAGAAAACCTTCCACTAATACCTAAACTGTTCCTAATTCCATGGGTTTAGGTTTCTTTGGCAGATGTCTTATCACTTGCAAGAGTAGCTGTTTCTTCATCTGACAGATGACGAATTAATATAGGTTAGTCATGCCTGATTAAACTAACTTAACATTTTTGTAAACAAAGAAACACAAAAAAAGGTTCAGAAGGACTCACAGTATATAATTTCTGAGAAATACCACCTTGGAAATTGGAGCAAAAAAGTTTTAAGAGATAAAAAAACAGCTGAGGTTCTTTCAATGCTAAGTATTGTCAACAGGTATTTTTCATATGCTTTTAAATACCACATTACATAAACTTTTGAAAGATGCAAATGATTAATATGATAGAAAGTCTGGAACAACAAAATCCCATTAAAAACAAAAAAAAAAAACCTCGAGGGAGTGAGTTGGGAAACATTCCTTGCATACTATTCTAG
>VXBB01004963.1:1463-16780 GCA_013399915.1 Illadopsis cleaveri | reverse complement strand
TGGGGACATGGTTTAGCAGGCAAAAGTTGGACTTGATGGTCTTGGAGGTTCCAACCTTAATGATTCCTCCTGAGTTCCAGCCTGGATTTCTCCTTCACCCCACACTGAAGGTGCCCAGAGGGGGAAGGAGCTGAGGTCTCTGTTTAAGGGGTTGATGCCTGGTGATGGGGTTGTGTTGTTTTGGGGTCAGCACATGGGAACCTTTATCTGCTGCCCCCAGCCCCGCCTCACTGATACCACAAACTGCCACAAACTGTGCAGATATGGGATTGATAATTCGTTTTTCACTTTTAGAACCTCCCAAACTGCACCTCTGGAAGCCTTTTTGTGGTTGCACAAGGAGAGCATATGGAAGCACACAAAATAAGAATTTAGAAATAAACCCTGACACTTTTATCTCTCTTTTATCCTCAGTTGTTCTGCACCAAATTTGTGCTGGGGAAACAATGAAAATCTGTACCAGAGGATAAATTTTAGTGATGTGAGATCTCTTCCAGGTCCCTGAGCATTTAGGCTGGGAGGGCTTTGAAGGGGACCCCAAAAATCCCTGTGAGGGGCGCTGGGCACCCACCCACAGCTCTGCCCTGCCAGCACTGGAGGTTTTCCCTGCTCCAGACCTGCAGTAACCCAGGATTCAGGATGTTTAATCCTTGCAGGCAATTTTGGCAGAGAAATCCCTGTGCCGTGGGTTCCCAGCCATGAGGATTGGGGACGTGGCCTAGAGGTGGACCTGGCACTGTTGGGTTCATGGTTAGACTAGATGATCCCATACAGGGCTTTAGGATTAAAAGCTTCACATCTAGGATTAAAAGCTTCACATCTGCACCCATTAATTGGCTTTAGTCCTTCAAATGCTGTTTGAGGTTTCCCAGTGAAACCAAAGCCACGTGGATTTTATGGTGGCCTGGCATTCCTGGGGCTCCAGTCGTTCCTGGAAACTTGGGGAGGGGAATTTTCTGCACCTTCCAGCTCCCACTGACCATCACTCCAGCCTGAGGGTGCTTCAGGGTGTTCCACAATCCTGGTGTGGGCAGCGGGCTGGAATTGGAGCAGGGAGAGCTGGAAATGAGCTCTTTGTTATTCCAGGGAATTCAGAGGTCAGCGAGGGAAGGGGCTGGAGCTGCTCCCCTGGATGTGCACGGCTCCACATCCTCTCCCTCATTAGATTCTCTGCTCGGATCCTTAGGCAGGAGGGGCGGAAAGGGCAAAGCCGGGCTCAGCTGGAGCGCTGCTGATGACAGACACGGCTTTGGGGACAGACATGGCTTTGGGGACAAATCCTGCTTTAATGTCACCTGGGCCACGCTGGCTGCTGCCCCAAGACATCCCCAGCAGCCAGCAGGGTGCCAGCTCTCATCCAGGGAAAACCAGGGACACCAGGAATGCCAGCTCTGGATGAGTGACGAGATTTCTCGCTTTAATTACTCACAATAAATAATCCCGTGGATTATTTCATTATTAACGGCCCTGCTCGAGCCTCCTGTGAATCACAGGAGCGGGCTGTGGATAAATCAGAGCTGGGCACTGCTGGGGCCCCGAGAAATGAATCCCAAATCCTGACATTTGTTTTGACACATCATCTCCTCGTGCGCCGCGGCCGCGGGTTTCGGTCTCCCCGCGCCGCACCTGGGGCTGCAGGGCTGAGGTCAGCAGGCAAAAATGTGAACTGCCTGTTGGCAAATTAATAGCACATGGCCTCAATCCCTGGGCTCTTGGGCCTAAGTTCAGAAAAATAGAGATATAAAACTCGGGTGATTTACTGGAGCTTTCTGGGACTGGAATGATTAATGGGCTGATTTACTGGTCCCATTTTTTTTTTTAATGCTGAAACCGATATGTAAAAATTAAAAGGCGGTGTAGAGGAAATGGTGGTCACAAATGCCTTTCTCGTGTTGCTAAGGAGAGGAAAATGATCTTGTGATGGATAGATTTTTAAATATTAATTTTCTGATTTGTTTCTGCGGAAAGGGGGAGCGATATCTGACGCAGACACGCTCGGCATGAAATGTTTGAGGGAGGTGATTCCTCGATGTGAGCCCAGTCAGCTCGAGTTAAAATTCCCTCTCTAACCAGCCAGAAACAGTTCCAGGCCATGATGGAAAAACACCTCTAAGCCCAGAGTGGAGTGACAGCAGCTGGCACAGTGTCTGTGAGCAGTGAGTCAGGAAAGTCATCCTGGGGGTTTTCATGAGGACGGAAGATGGAGGGTGCAGGATTTGCCTTTGGGGTGTTTATTCGGGTGGCAAAGCAGCAGAAACATTCCAGCGTGGGAATGTTGGGCCTTGCAGGCATCCTAAGGGCATCCTGAGGGGAGCTGGGTGCTGCTTGGTGGTGCCAGCCCTGCTCTTGGTGTGACACCCCTGTCACCAGAGGTCACTGTGCATCACCAGCTTCCCAGCTGGAGCTCCCAAACCTTTCCATCTCTGTTCAGCAATAGGATCAAATCTCATCATATTTGTTTTCCAGCTAATCCCAGTGAGGAATTCTTCTCCTGGCAGCAATTCCTTGGCAGCAGCTCGTTGTATTCCTTGCACACGGAATCACAGAGTTGTTACGGTTGGAAAAGCCCTCCCAGACCATCCAACCATTCCCAGCCCTGCCAAGCCCATCTCCAACCACGTCCCCAAGTGCCACATCCACAGGGCTTTGAATTCCCTCCAGGAATGGGGACTCTACCACTGTGCCAGGCTGGACAAGCCTTTCCATGGAGAAATTTTCCCTATATCCAGTCTCAACCTCCTTCTCTTTGTTTAGGACAGGACATGGACTATGGGAAGCAACAGCTGAATCTGCCCCTTGGAGCGCAGCTAGGCTGGTCCCACCCTCAGAGCAGGGTGATTCCTGTCACATTTAATGGATGTATTGCAATAGGCAGGATATGAAAATAACAATAAATAATAAATGCTTACACAGCCAGGTTCAGATTCTCCTTAACTCAGGTTCAGATCTTCCTTAACCCAGCAGAAAAACCCACGCTGATTTCCCAGGCCAAGGGGAGAAACCCCAAGCTACTAAAAATGAGTTTAGGTGAGTGAGGGGGTTTTGTCTTTCCTTTTTTGCAATGTTGGTGGCTGATCCTGGCAGGGATTTCTCTGTAGGAAATGCAGGGAAGAGTTAATTTTCTCAGTTTGGAACATCTATCTGTCATGTGTGGCTGCTCTGTAATTATGACTTTTTCTGCTTCTTAGAAAAAGGTTATTACAAGAGCCTTTTAATCTAAAAGGCCAATTATATTAAAACAGTGGCTTCCATACTTAGATCCCCCTTTACACACACGCTATTGTGTTTGGGATAAATTTAGCAAATTATAGGGAAGCTTTGCTTTGTGGGAGCTTCAAAATACGATCCCTGCTTGCATGGGTGTGAAGAGCCCTGAGAAAATCAGCTCTGGTATTTACTGAGTGTGGCCAGGAGCCCCAGCCACGCTCAGATTTAGGGATCTCACCCAGGACTAGGGGCTCAGGATGTCTCCTTTGCACTGCTGTGTGTTGGAAAAGCTGCTGGCTCCAGGTTTGGGAGATGCTGGGAAGCAGGAGGAGAGGGATTTGTGGCTGATGGGTTCAGGCAAGGTCTGCAAGCCGCAAGGAAAACACCCAAAATGCTCATCCATGCGCTGCCTCCTGCAGATCCTCTCAGCCAGGCATGAAACCCACAGCAATTCCAAGCCTTGCAAGTGCTCCCTGCTGAAATCCCACCCAGGAGGAGCGGGTGGAAAACTTCCCAACGTTTTAAATCACCTTTGCACCGTCTGCAAGGGGAAATGCCTCCTTCCCAATAAAACAGTGGTGTTTTCCCTGAGCTGGGATCATCCGTGAGGGATAATTGGCTTGAAGGACAGGCAGTGTAAGGGGTGGAGTTCCAGAGCATCTCCTGGATGGTGGGAACTGATTCCAAGCACAGCTCTTGGGAAGTGGCTAGTGCAGACACCACTGGAATTTTACAGGAAATTTAGGGAAACATCCTCCTGTGGTCCTGTGAGCTCTGTCAGCTTCTAATGACAGTTTCTCAAACTGTGATGGGTCGTTTGGTAAAATCCCAGAATCCCATACTGGTTTGGGTGGGAAGAGACCTTGATTATCCCATTCCACCCCCTGCCACGGGCAGGGACACTTTCCACTTATCCCAGGCTGCTCCAAGCCTCATCCAGCCTGGCCTTGGACACTTCCAGGGATCCAGGGGCAGCCACAGCTTCTCTGGGCCACAACTTGAGACTGTTTTGTCCCTTTTACTTGGGAGAAGAGACCAATCCCTGCCTGCCTCCAACCAGGGACCTGGAGCAGGGTCCAGGTTATCCCATGGGAATCCACCACCTGGATCATGCCAGATTTTCTGGGGACACAGAGAATTGAACCCCTTTGGTTGTCTGGGAAGCTTTAGGAGATCACACAACAAAAGCTCAGGCTGCTTTATTAACACTGTGCTCATTATTATGGTCAGAAAGGAAATTGCAATGTATGAATTCAAAGGCTTCGGGTGAGCTGACAGATGATTTTAATTTAGAATCACATCTTTAGAGTTTGGGGCCCCAGAATTGCCTCCCTGTGCCTTTACCAAGTCGCTGGTGCTGGATAAAAGGTTCACTGCCTACATCTTTTAGTTATGCATTTATTTAATCTCGCCCCAGCCAGGGAGGTGTTTTAAGATTAAAATATTCCTTATCCTCCAAAGTTGTGATAAATATTGATGCAGTACTTCAAATAGGCCTTGCTGTGCTCAGGCAGGTCTGGGTGAGGACTGGAAAGCAGCCAGGACTGCCTTGGAACACTTCAATAAAAAGCAGCGAGCTCTCCAGAGGGTGGAGGTGAATGGTGAGCACAGGCTGAGTATCCAGTGAGCATCCAGTGAGCATTCCCAGCAGGCAGGAAAGGCTCCATGCAAATTCTTTTTCACTTTACATCAGTCCCGTGAATTGGTTTGACAAGATCAAATGGAAATATTGGAAAATGGGAGATACCATAATCTCAGTAGCAAGCCCAAGGCCTTTGTTTCTGATAAATGGACAAGCTCCTTTAAGCCTGGTAATTAATCTGATGGATCTTTTCAATTTGATCAGCCCCTTCTGTGACATTATTCTTTAATCTGCACGGCTCCAGCTTTCATCAAAAACAAACCCACTGACAATGAGGTAAAACTGCTCAAAATGCAGCCCCCAATGTCTGCTGCTCAGGCAGCTCCCTGGAATTGTTTTTCCATGGAAAGCAGCATCCCTGGGGGTGTCAGAGCTCCTGGAGACCTTAATCAGGGGCTTTACAACTTCCTACAAATCTTGTGTCAGGAGAGAAGGATTTGGTGATGGTCAGGATTTTTGGGAAGTGTCTGTTTTTCTTCCAGCTCTTGTTGCTAAATGAAATTACAGCCTTGGGGACAGGGAGGGGGTGACACGTTTACTGCTTTCTAGAAAGGACATTTGTGGCCCAGAGAAGCTGTGGCTTCCCCATCCCTGGGAATGCTGGAGCTTGGAGCACCCTGGAACAGTGGAAGGTGTCCCTGTTCATGGCAGGGAGTAGAACAAGATGGGGTTTAAAGTCCTTTCCATCCCAAACCATTCTGGGATTCAAGAATTCCATACAGGCATTCAAGCTGGAAACACCAGAGCTGAAATTCAGGGCTCCCTACTGCAGGCTGGAGGTGATGCCATGAGAATTTAGAGGCAGCCATCAAAGCAGAAGAGGAAAGACAGGAATCCATGCTTTGAAATTGCTTCCAGGGCAGGATTTATTGGCATTTTTTATGAGGGAAGCTGTAAAGTTTTTAAGAAGCAGTGGTTCAGTTATTCATGGAGCCTTTCATGGTCGAAAATGGGGTTTGTGGTTCTTCTGAGCTCAGGTGATGAATTCTGTCACTCCTGATCTCCTTTTTTGGGATCCATTCTGTCTTTTTGGGATGGGATGGCAGCGGTGATACAGGGAGGAGCAGGGTGGCTGTCCCCAAATGTCCTGGCAATGCTGACAGTCACTGAGGCCACCTGGGGCTGTCCCTGCGAGCTGCACCAGGAGCTGATTGAAGCAAATTAAGCTCCTGCGTCAATTAAATTAAGGCCACCTTAATTCTGAAAAAGGCTGTCTACACCGGGCTTTAATGAAGTTTAGGTAATCCACTTTAGAAATTAGTTCAGATAAAGTTCTCTGAGCATCCCCAGGCTGGGAGGAAGGAAGGACAGAGACGTTCCATGATGGGCTCGGTTAAGGTGAGAGGCCTTGGTGTTAGAGGTGAAGCCAGGGCTGCCTGCAGGCCTCAGAAAAGCCAAAACCCCCTCAGAACACAATGGCAGCTTTCCCTGGGAATTCTTCTCACCAACCAACTGCATTTACAGGGGAAAAGGAGCAAATTTTTCCACAGACCAAGTCCCTGTGTCACTGTGGCTGCGACACTCGTGCCGGGGACAGCCCTGCACTGTTAGGCCGAACGCACCTTTCTTCTGCTTTTTGCTTTCTCCCTTTTTTTTCTTTCTTTTCTTTTTTTTTTTTTTTTCCCCCTAAATGCCAGACAGGAAATGTCTTGATGTAATATTTAACATGGGGGCCTGGGGGACTCCACATGATTGAAGACAGGATCTTCATTTTGACAGCTTAATGCATTTTACATTACGAGGCTGCCGCATCCTCCGATTTATGCCGAGTGATCCCGGGCTGTGTCTCCTTCCCCAAGTCCTTGCTTGACATCCAAACCTTGTCCCTTTGCCCTCCTGACCCTTTTCCTTGATGAGCTTCTGCTTGCCTCAAATCTCTCAGGGTTTCACTGGGTGTAATCTGGTGATAAAGAGGAGCAGCGCCCGAGCAAAGCCAGGTTTTCCCCGATAATTCCTTGTGTGACATCTGGTTACAGGATTAATGTGGAAAAAGCCTTGGGATGGAGTGGATTAACTTTATCCACGCTTTGATACGGGCAGTGAGGCATTGACTGAGTGTGGGTTTGGGGTTCTGGTCAGATTCTTTTGAGATAATAATGGTAATAATTGGAAAGTTCTCTCACTAAGAGGAATTTGGGGCTGCACAGACTGCAGTACTTGCAAAGCGTTTGTCCAGCAGTTAGAGAAGAGGAGAAAAGAATTAAATCTCTAGGTGTATAATGAGAATTTAATGAATTTAGGCTAATTTGGCTTATCATTAGGGTCTGCTGGCTGTATTCATTACATACCTCCATGGCCTTACCTATATGTGTGTCTCAGCCTTTGTGTAAGGGCTGCTCACTCTCTGTGGGACAAAACAAGCCCCAAAAAGCCAAAATTCAGCTTATAGCAAAATCCTAAAATTATGTTTTAAGCCACCTTTAGCTGAAATCATACTCTGAGCTATTCAAACCTGTCTGTTTGCCTATGGTAGGAATATTTTGGTGTAGGAAGTGGTGCTCAGGGTGGGAGAACTGCCAAAAATTGCTGGTTCATCATGCTTTTTTTTTTTTTTCCCCCATGAAGACAACCTGGCTTGGGGATTTTGGAGCTGCTGGAGGCAGAAGAGCCACACACATCTGGCTGCCTGTGATGTGCCTGCAATCAATACTCTGTGAGCAGGATCTGAACCCCCCCCAGCCCTGTCCCCTGCACAAAGGCACCAGTGATAAGCAGCTGCTGCTGCAGAAGGACCTGGAGCAGGAAAAAAAAAATGTCCCCGCAATCCTCGATGAATAAATCCAATATATTCCATATAAATCTCTTGTTATAGCCTGTTTTATTGAACCAACTGGAATGTTTCTCCTCTGGAGAGACCGTGGAGAGCCTTATTTATTAGCACTGCAACACGAGAGCCTCCCCGTGCCTTTGTCTGCTTTATCTCGCTTGTCACCAGGCCCAGGGCTGTGGTTTTGGGACCTTCATCATTCAGGAATAAACCCTTTGTTCCTGAAAAATGGGAGGCATCAGCTGTGCTGGGTTTTGCTTGGAAAGGGGTGTCTTTAGGGGATTGATGGAGGTGGTGATGGCAGCAGAGGGATCACGGTGTCACCCGTGGGGTGAAGCCTCTCTCCAGGTGGAGGGATTGTATCCAAGATCATCATCCAGCAGCTGAGCTTGGGAAGGAGAGCTCATCACCACTGCTGTGCCTCTGTGCTCATAAAACCTCAAATCTCAGAGGGAATCCTGGTCTGTCTGACCACTGAAAGGGTGGTCAGGCTGTGGAGTCACCATCCCTGGAAAAGTTCAGCAAATGTGTGAATGTAGCACCTGGGGACATTGGGGTGACCTTGGAATGGCTGCACTTGATGGCTTTTTCAGCCTTAATGACTCCATGATTCCCTCTGGAGCAGCTCAGCACCCAGGGAATTGAGTTCTTGTCTCCTCCTGGATGTCCAAAGTGAGCTTTTCCTGCACAACCTCCAAAGAGAGGGCAATGTGTGACCTGGGAACACCAGGCTGGCATAAATCCTCTGCCTCCTGGCAAGGCGAATCTTCCCAGGAAGATTTGAGAGTCAAAAATTATCCAACAATTATCCCTCTCCCAGACAGACCCAGCTTTCCAGAGGATCTTCCCCTCCAGAGTCTGGCTGCCACCACCACGGGCACACAGGAGGTGACTAGTTCCAGTTAAACCCTCCAGCCTTGGAGCTGGGAAAGAATTGAAATCTTGGATTGCCAAGGGAAATGGGAAAGAGGCACCCCCCCCAAAATCCAGGTTTTCCCACCCATCTGTGGCCCTGCTGAGCACTGCTGACCCAAACCTTGCTGGAATTCCACAACACCTCTGCAGGGAACACTGGGGATGTTGTGAGCGTCAGCATTCCCTTCACAGGGTGGTTTTTATCTCCCTCATCTGCTCGTCCTTCAGCAGGCACAGCAAGGGATGTCAAGGACTGGGGAACACAGAACTGCCTCTGGCTGTGCTGCTGAACATGATGAACGCAGCAAAACCGGCACTGACAGTGAAAAGCTTTCACCTGATGATGCAAAGGTGCAAGGTCCTGGTGTAATAAGGCAAAATAATGAGGCAAAAATTAACATTACAGCCCTTAATAAGGCAAAAAAAAAAATTACAGTGCTCTGGTTCTTCAACATTTTTGCAGAAATCCATGGTGGATGTTGTTCTGAGAGCACAGCCTGGGAATATGACTGGAGATAGACACTTGCTCCAGATTTATATTAAGTTTCCAGCAAACTGAGGGAATATCAGCCTGTCTGACCCAATATTATGTTGATTGCCGAGTAATTACATTTGTTATTTGCGGGATCTGTGGTAAATCGAGTTGTGACAGTTATGGGGATGCTTCACAGAAGCAATTTCAGAGATCATTAAATATATCTTCCATTGGTTCCACATCACATTAACCCCTCCAGCGCCTCCAGACATACGACATCCCTTCAGCAAAGAGGCAATTTCATGGGATTAGATGCCAAAGGCAATCCAATGGAGATAAATTCTGGAAATTCATGCAATTACTGCTGGCAGAGGTCTGTTGTTCACTAGAAGGGGAAAGAGGCACTGCCAGGCTCAAACTCTAATGCTCGTGTGGGGTGAACTCTGCAAGGATGAGGAGCCTGGGAAGGTTTTTCCCTCATATCCCATCCCAGGATTCACCTCCCTGCCTCAAAAGTGGCAGCAAGAGGGGTGTAAAACAACATTTTTCACCTAGCCCTGCTCTCCACTGGTTCCTTGCCTAACTCAACACATTTCTGCTGCTTGTTCAGATTTCAAGATAATTTAAAAATACCCAGGGGGCGGAGGGGGAACATGAACTGGTGTTTCCTGCCATATGGGGAAGTTTGCTGACCACCAAACCCCAGTGCAGGAGCCTGCCCTGCCCCACAAGTGCTGCTGCTTCCTCCTGCCCATCCTAGAGGGCTTTTCCAACCTAAACCATCCAATTTTTCCATGATATCCTTGTGACAAATATTCAAAGTCTCACCCCATGCATGAGTGTAAAGAATTGGGGTCTAAAACACCATCAGGCAGTGCTGGGAAACCTGGAGGAGAAATTCTGCTCAGATCAGCTTTGTTTAATGTGATCTAATTCAGCTCTGGTCTAAGGCAAGGTTTAATGTGATCACACAATTCTGGCCCATCCTCGAGATGTGCTCGGCCTTGCTGGGCTCTGACTGCCTCAGGAGTTGTTTTTATTGTTGGGTGCCAGTTTAATCCCCGTTCTCATCAATTGCTGCAGTAAAAATGGGATGAGCAGCTTTTTTTCCTCAGGTCTAATAAATGTGCNTTTAGGGCAACCCTGGCTTTACCCTGGCACTCCCACTGGCTGCTGGAGAGGGAATGCTGGCACATGGATTTCCAGGGGATGGACACGGCTCTGCCAAGCTGAAATGATTGCACCCAGGCCTTGGGGTGCCCGTGAACATCTCTCCAGTGGCTCCAGTTATTCCACCCTCACTCATTTGTCCATCATTCCCACCACCTCCTCGTGTTGTGAATCCCCAATGGCCACAGCAGGCAGGGTTTGCCACCTCAAAATTAACCCAGACCACGTCTGCTGCCTGCCAGGATGAAAACATTGCCACTGGGCACGTTCCTGGGAATTTTTCACAGCTCTAATGAGGTTTTTTGGGTGCTGTTGGTGACCCCCAGTCAGTGCCAGGGCTGTGTGTGGCAGCAGCTCCTCCCCTGCTCCAGGCTGGGAGAGGGGTGCCCAGCTCCCTGTGTCACAACCCAGCAATTCCATCCATCCTAGCAACACAAATAGAGGCTAAAAACACCCTGAAATATCTTCCTTCCCCAGTGCAGAGCCTCAGCCTGCAGCAGCAAGGGGAACCCCTGCCCTGGAGACCTGAAATGCCACAGAAAATAAAAAAAAAAAGGGGAAATGGGGAACAGGCACCGCATTTTCTTCAGTTTGTTCAACTCATTTTTTGGCAAAACCTCGGGTGTCTCACACCTCCAGCTCTGAGGTATTTGCCAGCCTTTGGGCTGTAAAAATATTCCCCAAACCTGCCAAGTTTTGCCCACCCCCAGCTCTGGGTGCTGGGGTTGGGCACAGCTGGGTGCTGAGCAGGCAGAAATTATTCTGATGTTCCCTTTCACCTTCTTGGAGCCACATCTGGGCTGGGTTTCTGCAGCTAAGGAGAAGCTCTCTCTTTGCTGGATTAGTCACAGAGCAAGATTTAAAGAGAAAAAAACCATCATGGCCATAATTAACTGTATCTGAAAACAGGAGTTTTGGTGATTGGGGCATAAAGCAGATTTTAGAGATGCTCTGCACGATAAAGTCCAGCTTTAAACACTTGCTGGGAGAGGAGAGCTTTAAAGGAACTATTAAATTGGAGACGAAGCAAGTACAAAGACCAGCTGTTAAATCCTTATTTCTGAGACACTCTTCCTGAGCCAAAGCAGAGCTGGAGCTGCTCTGGTCCATGGAATGAGGTCTGAGTGTCCAGGGAGTGCCAGTGGTGCTTTAGGGCTGCTAAACTTCGGTGTTTTCATCTTTCTCCCCCTCAAACCCAGGCTTTGATGGGCCTCTCACAGACTGCTGGACCAGAGGGAAAATCTCAGGTATAATCCCAGGTATAATCATGAGCTTCCAGCTCTGGGGGCCAGCACAGAGAGGACCTGGAGCTGCTGGAGAGTCCAGAGGTGGCTCTGGAGCTGCTCCAGGGCTGCAGCCCCTCTGGAGCCAGGCTGGGAGAGCTGGGAATGTTCCCCTGGAGAAGGGAAGGCTCCAGGGAGAGCTGGGAATGTTCCCCTGGAAAAGGGAAGGATCCAGGGAGAGCTCAGAGCCCCTGGCAAGGCCTAAAGGGGCTCCAGGAGAGCTGCAGAGGGACTGGGGACAAGGGCTGCAGGGACAGGACACAGGGAATGGCTCCCACTGCCAGAGGGCAGGGCTGGATGGGAGATTGGGATAAATCCTTCCCTGGAGTCCAGGCAGGATGGGCTGAGCTGAATCCAGCCCTGCCTTGGCTGGGGGTGCTGGGACTCTCCTTCCTCATGGTTTTGCTGCCTTTTTTTTTTTTTTTTTTTTTTTTTTTTTTTCCCCCCCCTTTCNATCTAAACCTTCCTTCCTTCAGTTTAAAGCGCTGCTTTTTTTTTTTTTTTTTTTTTTTATTTTTTTTATTTTCCCCCCCTTAAGTCTCCATATTAGGAACATATTTCCAATAATGCCCTTGGAAGGAGCTCTGGGTGATGGAGTGGTGTGGCTGTAATTTGGCTGCTGCTGAGTGTAGTGTTTCAATCCTCGCTGAATTTGTGCCTATGATTTATGAGTTAATGCTTCCCCTTGTAAATTATATTGAAGAGAAAAAAAAAAAAAAAAAGAAAGAGTCTTATTTTCCCCTGTTTTTAGCAAACTTAATGTTTATGCTTTATGTGCCATCAGGAGGAATAAAGCACTCCGAGGTTTCCAGACCGTGTTTTCAGCAGGTAAAATGCAATTATTCAGAGCAGGGAGCTCTATTTGATCCATGAATAGGGGAAAATGAAAAGGCATTCAAAGGCTGAGCCAAAGCCTCTTTAAATCTTCAGGAGCCTTTTTATTCCCTTGGGATTATAGAGCCACACAAAGGGGAGTGGGATCCACGTCGTTCCTCTCTCTCCACAGGGCTCAGGCTCGGATTTCACCCTCGGAAAGCGCAGATCTCCGAGCTCCCAGTTTGCCCGGTGTTTTCCCTGTGTCCCCAGCGCACTTTTCCCATCACATTAATTCCTGCGGGAGCTGTTGTGACATTGTGCTGGGGCCGGCAGAAACGCTCCCACACCTCGCCGGGAATGTGCCGGCGTCTCCCGTTCTGTCTCACCCGGCACGACCCTCCCCGCTGCCAGCGCTGTCACCTCCCATCCTGTCACCTGCCCAGGTGAGCACCAACCCCCGGGGCGCTCACGGGGGAGTTCTCTGTGCCCAGGGATGGCACAGCCGTGTCCTGGCAGCACCTGGAGCTTTTCCTGCTGCTTTTCCTGCCGCTTTTTCATGCTTTTCCTGCTTTTCGGCTCCTGCAGAGGCTCCCGAAGGTGCTCCGTGCACGTTGCAGCTGCCACATCCTCTGTGGATCACAGGAGGGTTCCCATTTTCCAGGGGACACCACGTTTTCCTGCTGAGCACCCCCACACACGTTCCCAAGGGAAGGGAACAGGAGAATCACGGATACAACTCCTGGCCCAGCTGCGTTATTGTATACCACAAGTTTCTGAAGGCTGAAAGTGACTCCTTTATTTTTGGGATGTGTCTCCCTTTAATACTATTTTACACAGATCAATGTGACTGGTGAAACAAAGGCAAACTTCTTTAATTACATTGGTCAGACCAGAGGGACATCAAGAAGAAGTCCCTCCTAGGAAAAAGGAATGAAAACATAGGTACAGTTTACAAAAACATTTCTCCTGTTTCAGAAAATTCCTTGGGAAAAGAATTTCAGAAAACCAAAACATCTCAAGGATGAAACCAAAACTACAAACCCAACAATCCCATATCTGGGAGCATTGTCCCAATGCTCCTGAAGCTCTGGCAGCCTTGGGAATGTCACCATTCCCTGAGGGAATTCAGTGCCCAGCACACTCTGGGGGAAGAATCTTTTCCTGGAATCTGTAGGATTTTAGCAGGAATGTATCAGTGCACACCCCAGACTCCTCATGCTTCATTTCCTTCCTCCAGGTGATGAAGGATCACCCTCAGGGCGGGTGATTCCAAGATTTTGGATTGATCATGGGCGCATCCAACTCTCCTCAGGGCCTGGAGCTGTCTCCAGCCCTGTCTTCCACTGAGAAGCATTGTGAGCTGCTGAAACCAAATATTCCATGGAAAAATGGATTTGTGACGGGATGGAAAATTGGGAGCAGGGGACACAAAGGTCAAGGGTGAGCATCTCATGCTGGAAAACAGAGCCCAGCATGGGCTGACCCATGTGGTGACACCACTGCAAACAACAGCTCCTCTCATGTCTCACCTTTCACATTTAACATTTCTCATTTATTTCCTATTTATTTCATATTTCACAGTAATTTATTGAGGGCAAAACAAAAGTAAATGGCTCATTCTTTGTCAAACTATCAGGAAAGATTAAAAAAACCCCCCAAAACAAAACCCCACCTTGGTGTTGGTCTGGAATCTGTTTCAGCTTGGCTCAGTTTTAATCCTCTAAAACCTTTCCTGAATTTATGCTGGAAAACAAAATGAAAAATGCAACACAAGCAACATCCAGGCTTTAAACTGGAATTAAATATTTTTTTTTCCTTTTGCAAAGAAATGGTTTCCTTGCTGGAACTCTCCACTGGATCCACCAGGTCTGGTTAATGGCCTCCATGCAGACTCGACACATTTTCAAGGGAATTCACTGCAAAGCCCGTTTGAAAAATTCCACTGAAATTGGGATATTTTTACATTTCAGTTTGCCTTCCCTGCAGCTGTTTGTTTCTGGAGTTGGTTTTTTTCCCCTGCAAACCCCAGGCTGGTTTTTCTGAGCGTGAGCACAGATTCCACAGAAAGGGAGAAAAAGGACATTTTTTTCCTGATTTTCTTATCCCTCGCCAAGCTCCTTACAGGAATTTTTGGCAAGCAGATATAAACTCCGAGTGATCCCATCTCTGCGTTGAATAAAAGTACTTGCAGAGCCTTAACTTTAAATATTTCCTATTTGTTTCTGTCACATAATTTGAAGATGGTTATAGCCTGGAGAAGCCCCTGACCTAATTCAGTCAGAGCGGAGCGGAGCCGTGCAGGAATCGGCCCCGCTGTGGCCTCGGCACAAAATCCCACAAGCAGGAAAGTTTGGGGAGAAAAAAAAAAAAAAAATCCTTGTTTTAAAGAGTATTTGTCATGAAGTTCTCAGGTGGGTTTCAGCAGGAAAAACAACGGAGAGAAGGAAGTAGGGAAAATCCCAGAGGAAGGAGGTGATGGAGGGAAAGGGGAGATTAATTTGGGAGAGTTTTTCACCTCATCACATCCCTGGAAGTGTCCAAGGCCAGCTTGGATGGGGCTTGGAGCAACCTGGGATAGTGGCATGGCGAGGGTTTGGATTTTGAGGTTTTAGGTCCCTTNATAGTGGCATGGCAAGGTTTGGAATTTTGAGCTTTAAGGTCCCTTCCATTCCGTGATTAAACCAGTGGGCTCTCCCACAGCCGATGTGTGAATGAAATTGAATTTTTATTCCTCCCCACATCCTCTCCCTTGCACTTCCAAACGCATTTCCAGGCTGCTGGGTTGTGTTTTAGGGGACAAGACTTTGTCCCTGTGCCTGTGACGCATGTTGGGGCTCAGGGAGGAAATCTGAATTTATCCATTTCAAATTCCTGCTCCCAAGCCCTTTATCCAAGGAAACAAAGCTCCCTTTGCCCAAATCCCATCCTCACACAGCCCAGTGGTAGCAGACGAGACACTTGTGCTAATTAGTATTTTATGGGCTGATAGACTTCTTTTTTTTTTCTTTTTCCTATTTTTTTTTTTTTTTTTTTTTTTTTCTC
>VXBB01004962.1:47275-92079 GCA_013399915.1 Illadopsis cleaveri | reverse complement strand
ATAGGTACATTGTATTTTTAGAAGACTTTATAATATAAGTGTCTCTTGACTTTTTCATTGTTTGAATAAATGACTACAGGAGAAGGGTTTTTGAGAGGTTGCTGATTAAAGTGCCCTTTATTGTTAAAAGCATAATTAAGTAATACTTGAATTTATAACTCTCTTCAGGGAGTCCACACTCCTAAAGAAATTAGAAAATGGCTCAGCCAGAAAGTCATCTAGTTAATAATAGCTTTTAATTATCACAGCTAGCCTGTGTGGCATTCACATTTGCAAGGTTTCATTTTATTTAAAGAAATTAAAGTGCAGCTCAAATCACAAACCCCTCTTTTTATGCATTGTCCAAAGTCCATTAAACAAAATATAATTTAAGAACAGCATGGAGTTATAAATAGCCTGCTGTTTGCAATAGCCTGTCAGTCTGTTCCCAATTATATATGTTTAGCTAACAGCTCTCTAATTAGCAATCGCTTCTGACTACATAGCTCCTAAAATGTTTACATTGGAAGTCACAAATTACTGTCTAATTATGTTGGCTACATTATTGTGCATAAAACATAAATAAATATCAGCCTATGGTACAAAAACAAGATTTGCTGTCATCATTGCATGACTGCAAGACATACCACTGATGTTCCAAGCCTTAGAACTATCACTGAAATATATAATCATATGTAAATATACACAAATATGGATTTACACAGTCAAACTTGTATTAGATGATGAAATCTGTGTCTCATTCCCACAGCTAAACCAGAGCCAGCAGATAACTGAAATTTTTTTTCCCTCCAACTCTAGGATGAGCTACAGAACCGTGAATCAAAAATAAAAATAAATTATCACTGTAAACCTTCTCTCAAAAAAGAAGTGGCCAACATCTAAAGTTTTGGGATACTTCAAAGAAATCAGCAATTTTCTCTTTATATCTGAGCTACTGTAACCCATGTGTGAATTTTTTTTTTCTTCCTGAATTATCATGAAATGGCCTCCAAATTGTCAAATGAAAAGCACTAAACTCTCTGTGTAACTGCTATATCTAACTAGGACATTTTTGTCAAATATGCTGCCATATTGCTTTGTTGTATTTAAGAAAGCTGTTGTGCTCATTTACACACAGTCCAGCAAACATCTCAATGCCCATGGAACACAGTCCCTCTTTTAGCCAGGAATTGACAAAGCACATCCATCAGTGCATAGAACAGCTGAATTTTTTTTTTCCCTCATCCCCTAAATGGTAAATTGTTAATTAATACTAAAAAAATTAATTGATTTCTGATGAATAAACATAGGGTAATTGTTCTTCTCCTTAGAGAAGTTTGTGGGAGATGAACAAAAAAAAACCCCATGAGACTTTCTAGCCTATTATTGGGAGCTGAAGCAAATGTGAGAATCAGGAAACATTTTGTTCTTCCCTGCAGGATGAAAGTTGGCAGAATATACTGGCAACTTATGACACCACCAGTGAAGCTATTTAAAGTAAATCATGGTGTGATTACTTCCATCTTGTATTTAATTGTATGGATCACCAGACTTCAGGAGAAAACTGTGTATTTCTTTTTGTTTTCAGTTTGGTTACTTTAGATGCCTAAACATTTTTTACCCAGATCTAACACCACTGATTGCTGACACTTTCTGGAATAAGATGTTTTTTCAGACAGTGACAGACCCCAAATAATTTCAGTAACAGATGTATTACAGACACCTGAAAATCCCATCCTGTGTCCTTAAGGACTGATACTGAAAAGTTAAAAAGCCAACCAGGTTTGTTGTGCATTTCCTCTAATAATAGCTGACCTCCATTTGTGAATTATTCTCCCTTTAGAAAAACAAGACAAACCCAAAATAGCTGTTTCCATTTCCTCCAGGGCCCTAATCTATTTCTTAATATATTCTCACATCTCAATGCCTTAATTATTAATTTGTTCCCTCAGCTGACTTGTTTTGTGAGCTCCCTTCACCAGCATAAACCTGTGTACCTGGCTGAAATTTTCAACTTATATATGAGCCTTCATTTTATTAAAAATCTACTCCCTAAACACTTCCCTATCACTCAGGAAACCACCTGTCACACATGATTACGTTAATTTAGCTTAAAGTTCAGAAAAAATGTGCACATTATTAACAATGAAAGCAAACACTAGGAGCAGGTGACCTTGCTTCTGCCACAGAATAATGTACTTCATACACTCAGCATTTGGTGGGGATGACCTTTACCTGCAGTTAATTGACCAACTCAACTACAGTGAGAAATAAAACATTCCCACCAATCATAAATTTATTATGGAAAAGAATTCCCATACTTTGTTTTCCTGGCACTGTGACATGGGCCCCACTTCTGTGACATGGGCCCCAAATCTTTGACACTTAATAACTGTGAGCAAGTTCATCAGAGCCCCAGCACATTCGCAGGAAAATTCAATGGCAAAGCTGAATTGGGCAAAGATAGATAAATCAGCATTTGATAGGAGGCAGGGTGGGGGTGGAAGAATCAACTAAGCACAGCATCCCATTTGTCAAGTGCTGGGTTCCATAGTCCTTTCCTGCATAAAATAGTTCTGCTTGTTTCAAGAGGCTGAATGACTTTCCATGTGTCCACTCACAGCAGCCACACCAGGCATTGAAATTTTCTTTCAAGCCTTTCTCACACAACCTACGCACAATGTTAGTGAATAAAGGCTTAATAGTGGTGGAAGCACAGAAATGAGCTTCAAAAAGAGACCAAATTTCAGTCCCAGACCTAAGGAAAACTGCTCAGCCATTTCAAGGTTATCCTACAGTCATGCACCAAGAAATACGCCCAGGGTTAGCTACCAAGACACTTTTCTTTCTCAGGATCCCCCAGAAGTTTACAGATAGCAACTCCAAAAAGGGCCACATATTGAAATTATAGTTACTGCAAGGGCCAAATACCCAACTACAGGAGTACACATTATATGGAGCATTTTTTTCAGAAAATAACATTCTAATAAGTACTCTCATTAGAGCTCCACACCTGTTGGCAGCCTAAACTAAACCTACACAGACATTTCAAAGTGAAGCAATATCAGTTCCAAGTCCCATATTCATCCCTTTCATTTTCATTTGCAGAAAAGCAGACGTGCTCATCACTTTTTCACCTTTCAGGACACAGCCTGTGTCCACATGCTGCTCGGGGCTGCACAATATCCACAAACAGTGGCTGAATCAGGGAGCAGCAATGAGTAATTTTCAAGTTAAGCATTTCAGAGCTTGTGAAATTTCTAGCACAAAGTCACTTGACTGTGACCCAGGCGGTGCCAATCCTGCCCTGTGCACACAGATTGGATTGTGGATCCTACTCCAACATCTCATTTCAAGTTAGGGGACAGTGACACACCACAGGAAATCTCACAGAGCAGCAGGAAAACAGGATTTCCTCCTGCAAGCCAATTATTTTTAGTTAGGCTATTACCTAACCCAGCACTTCTGTACCTCCAGGCTCGTGCTTTATCCTGGCCCACGTTTGTATTTTAGGAAGAATGAAGAAGCAAAAGTGGCTGCTCCGCAAATAATGAGGCAGCAGGGATTGGGAGGCCATCCCTTTTCAGTCAGACACCCAGTGTGCAGGGCCTGCCAATGACACTGAAAAAGAACCTGTGTAAGTAAAGCTGAATAATAAAATATTAAAAACAAATAATAAATAATAATTTACTTACCTGCATAAGTAAGTAAATAAATTTAAATAAAAGACAGAGACATGTAAAAAGAATTGACCCTTCACTCAGAATGAACAATGAATTTGTGACATTCTGCTCCCCAGAGAGCACAGAAATAAAGTATTTTAATTGCAGAACCAAGTAAAATTGGAATCTAAGCAGTTTCAAACACATCATTTATTGCTGCTCAAAAGTGTCACAAACAGTTTTGCCATCCCATCAGTCTTTTACATAACTCTGCCCCTCTAAGAGAACTCATATTTTTGTGAGTTTATTTCTAGTATATAGAGGATCATCTCCACCACTCTCCACACACACACTTTTCTCAATTTTTTTTTTTACTGTAAATAGTCAAAGAGCGTCTGAAATTTCCCACCTAGTAAAGGATAGGCCACTTTTATGTAAAAGGAGTGAACTTTTTTTGTAAGGTACTTAATAACAGCATTACAGAAACCACAACAAAACATTTATGGCATTGGGATAATTATAATTGCATCCAGAGAGCCTGCTAATACATCTAGTAGGGCATGAAAATCTAAAGGATTTTTTGATTTTGCTATATCCATTTCATTTTGTCCTTTAAAATAATGTAAGTAAATTAAGTAACTCCATATTGAGAGCCCACTATTTAACAGCATCTCTTTGGAGGACAAAAAACAACAAACAAGGGTTTACTTCAGAGATGGGATTGAAAATTCCAGCATTTAGTTCCCATGGATAATTCCATTTGAAGAATTTACCATAGGTTAAGGTAAGAAATATATTATTTTCCTAATTGTTACAGAATTTACCTCACGAAAGGAACATAAAGTCTCAGTCATTTGTTTGGCAGACTGGCCATCAATGGCAGTAATTTGACATGCTGTGAAGTTTAATTTTCATTAATTTTAGGGAGGCCGTAAAAGGTTAAAATTTTTGTCATTGATGATTAATGCCATAAATTAAGGATATGTTAGAGGGAGTATTACACAAAACAGCATTAGTCTGTAAGGAGTTTTGTTTGCTAATATAACCTTGGACCTAGTGAACAGCAGCTCTAGAAGGTTAATGGACTAATATTGAGTATTATTATGTTGTCTTTTGTGTTTATACATTGGTGGGTCGAACAAAAATGGTCAATAAAAGGCAACCTTGGGTTTTTAATAAGAAAAATTGTGGAGAGAAAAAGATATTATGATTATTCAATCCAAATGAATTCTAGAAATTATATCTCAGCTGCCTTCATGGTTTGTAATAATGCCTGTAAATCTATCATCTTAGAAGAACATTAATCCTATAGTAAAATTTCACCTGGTAATTGTCCAATACAGCAATAAGAAAACCTCAGAATTCAGCCTACATTAATTAAATGCTCATAAACAAATCATTAGTTGTTAGCATTTGTAAAAGCATCACTTGACCTGTGTCAGCATCAACCTAACTCCTCAATGTTGTTTGGATTATCCAAAACATCTTATAAATGTTTACCATTTTCTACTGGCTTTAGACATGCTGGAGAAGAACATAATAATAATAATAATATAATAATAACAAATAAGCACAACTTCTAAATTGAATACTAGAAATACTTGTTTTCAACATGGTAATTTTTCTATTTTACACGTGTTTCTGTTAAGTCACCCATAATTTGACATGAGGGGAAACAAAGATATTTCTCTAATGCTTTTCTTCTGTATTTTTAAATGTAGGATTTTTTAAATTTGAACCTTAATNCTAAAAATTCACACTACAACACTTCTGTATTTTTAAATATAGCATTTTTTAAATTTGAACCTTAAGCTCTGTCAACTATTTCTATCATTTTACATTATGCACACAGATATAATAATGCGCTTTTTTCTTCAAATTTGTTTTTCTGAATATTTGCCCAGATCTCACTTAGATCCCTTTTCAATATACTTTTATTCCTAGTATTAACTTCATTTCATGTCTCCCTGCCATTCAAAGGGCTTCATTTTCTCCTAAGCAACAGATGAAGCTTTTTATCTTTAGATCACTTACTTTTTACCAGAAAACTTTTCTGATTCCTTTTGTATCACCCACTGCACCCCAGTGGACAAGTCCATTTGCTCTATGGCCACAATCACTTCAATTTTCAAACAGGAAAAACAACAACACTGGTGTTTAACTAGCAGACAGCCTACACAAATAACCTTATCAACATTTCAAGGAAGCAAGGCAATTTCTTGTCTTGTGCCAGCAGAAATAAAAATATCAGTAACATTTATTGCATTTGTCACTAACTTGAACAAACCTAAATAACCCAAGCAAACACGCTTCCAAACTGAGCAGAAAATAGTGCCATTTGCCTTGCCTGTTTGGAAAAACAACATACTCCCCAATTTACACGCAGTTTGCTTCAGATCTGTAAGCCAGCAGTGAAACACACCATCATATAATTTTTCTTAGTTATAAATTACTAAATAATAATTAAGTGTAAGTTGTGAGTGTAATTGGACCGTTAGTATGAAGGTTTTGCTCCTGGGGTTATTCAACTTCAGCTTTAGTGGAGGTCTCTGAACAATTTCCTATTACCTTATAATGACTTTCAGTAAGTGCTTATCTGCATCCAACAGATTGTTCTGCTTCAAAATACTGTGCTGCAAGAGAAGCTGAAGTATCATCAGCATGAACTAATTATTTATGGTTGAAAATGTCAAAGAGACCCTTACAAGTTGCTGAAGCATAAAATTTGCCCTGCCTTCCACTTGCCATAGTCTAACGAGATTTCAAGTTATAACAGAACATCCCAGGGCCTCCTCTGATGCTGTTTTAATCAGATTGCCTTTTTTTTGTTTGCTAGGCTTCTGAGAGAATATTGTATATTGCACACATCCCTTCAAAAATGGTCCCTAACTGGTAATGAACCACAAAATGCCTTGTGATTATTGTGTGGTTTCCACAAGCAGCAGCTGTTCCATAGATCCCGTTTCCTAAACCCTGCAATGTGCCCTATAGACCTGGAAGGGTCCTGTAGCAGCAAATCCAATTTTCCCTTCTAATACCAGGTGTTTGGCTTTTGCATCTTACAAGACAACAAAAGCAGTTAATTTTCCCAAGTTTATAACGGTACACTCAACACCAAACACACATCAGAGGACAGAAAATGCCATAACAAAAATAAGGAAAAGATGGTGATATGTAGAAACATCCCAAACATTTATCTGAAAATTATTGTCCTACTTAAAATCTTTCCAGTTTTGATCTACTAACTTATATTTGAGACCTTGGGGCAGATCAGCTGCTTGCTAAATTCCTCAGAGTTGCAGAGATGAGTAAAGGATAGTGTGTCACAGATGCCAGGCCAGAAGGGTTTCTTCACTTTCACCTGTAATGTCCTTTCCAGCTATGCCACAAGTTCACACAGTCCAGAGCAATTGCAGTAAAACAGGAAAAAATGTGGAAAATCATCTCTCTCCAACAGAGCTGTAGAAAACCACCTTCCTAGATGAATCCTTTCAGTATCATTTTAGGATTTCTGCAATATTGTAGAATGCTGAAAACACTTAAAATCAATGAATGTGTCAATTATTGTAATTTTGAAGAAAGCTTGTTAAAAAGGAAAAATACCCAAGTAGAGGCTTTGTTGATGGTACCTGTATGCTGTTGGTTTTTAAATGTAATTTTTTTAAAAAATCCCTTCTACCATAGCTATTTTTAAAAAACTAAAAGATTCACTACATTCCAGTTCAGGTGTCGATCCCGAACTGTTACTGACTCAAATCAACCCCAGAGCTCCTAGCGAATTGTCATTTATGTAAGTGAGATGCACAGAAAGTGCAGAAACAATTACTGTCAACTTTAGTGTGTTTGTACAGTCTACAGGAGTACAGAGAACGGCCTTTAGAGATCTTCAAACATTTTTTTTCTCCCTGAGATCCCTTTGATCATTTCAGCAGGTGCTATTTTTCTGACAGGCATTCAGGGAACTAAAAAGTTAACCCAGAAGTACATGACCACGGTATCTGAAGGTCTCTTTAATGTGTTCTTAAGATTGTGAATATCTTTTGGACCCAGATGTTCCCAGTGAAATTGTTGCACAACCTAACTTTTATACGAAGAGATTCCTAACACATCATGTTATAATTGCTGGTGAACTGATGTCTTTTTAAAAAGGATTGCCAAACACCTTGAAAAGCAATGAAGCTCTCTAAACTATCTGCTGCCTCCTGAACAGTATGAAACTACCCCTGTGTTCTAAGAGTCAAACTCCAGCACTCTGTGCCAAGCAGTTTCCCACTGCTGTCTGTTGCTTTTGCAATAACAGCAGGAGATTGACGCCTTCCTGTGAGTGCTCACTGATGGGCCAGAGGGTAATGATCTTAAACTAAAAGATGGTAGATACAGTTTTTAGGAATGAATTCTTCCCTGTCAGGGCAGTGAGGCCCTGGCACAGGGTGCCCAGAGAAGCTGTGGCTGCCCCTGGATCCCTGGCTGTGCCCAAGGCCAGGCTGGACAGGGCTCTGAACAACCCGGGATAGTGGAAATTGTCCCTGCCCATGGCAGGGGTGGCACTGGATGAGCTTTAAGGCCCCTTCCAACACAAACCATTCTGTGAATCAGAACTGAAGGGAACTGCAAGCCTTTTTCAGGGTCCATCCCCGCTATCAATATGCAACAAGTTAACAGGTCTTAATTATGAAAGCAGCACCAAGCAATTAAGCAAACTGAGGTATTACAAAGAGTCCCAGCTGTGGCGGCATGTTTCTTTAAGATAACACACACATATTTCTATTGAAAGTGAGATTAATCTTCTAAAGCACATCAAAAAATCTTGCTCTGGGAAATGTCTCTCCTCATGAATTCAGAGAAATGAATTCAGATTTGGTAATGATCAGAGCAAAAGTGCCACTTTGGGGTCTCCACTCTCCAACTGCAGACAGCCATTTGAGCTATGGCCCAATGAGTCCAAATAATAGGAAGAAGAAGAGAACTGAAATTATCTCTGACCTAATGTGCTATGCCAAGTACTGCAATATGCAATACTTGTCAGTCTCCTCAGTTTTATATGATAGTGACAGAAAAATTCCAGCCATTTCCTACAAGTTTCCTCCTATAAAACTTTTTCATAATCTCATAGCTTGCATAGAAAGAGCCCAGTACATACACATAGATGAAAAGCATGAAAAACCATGCACAGCACTGAAAGCCCACTGAAGACCCAGCCATAACCAACTACTGGTGTCATATTTAAGAATAAGATTTATCTTCTGTTGTTAGAAATGCCAAACATTAAGAGAGGAAGTTTGGGGGGAGGGTAATAAATAATCTGCCATGCCAGCAGAGAATTTTCACCTCCTGTTATGGAGGCACTTCAAGATAGCCTGAAATCCACCAGGTTAAAATTTAAGCAATTAAAAGGCAATTCTACTTTCTACATAAGAATCTTGTAATATTATTTTGTTGATTAATAAATTCACTAAGTCTTTGCCAAATGCAGGCTTCTCCTGGCTGCAAAGCTGGGGTACCTTGAGCTCTTCCCCAGCAGCTGTTTGTCATAATTCCAGGTAGTATTCCTGCCATGGATCCGTTGAAAGTAGGGGTAATAAATGGCTCTTAACAGGAAATTATAAGTCTACAGACCAAACCACTGCATCTCTGTCTCATGAAAACACACTGCATTGGGATTGCTGGGACTGCCAGCTAGGCTTTAAAAAAACAACAGAAGATATTATGAGAAGAACATTAGCATTAAAATGTCAAGTCCTGCATTCTTCCAGGGAAAACCCCACACAAAATGAAGCTGAATTCCCCTCTAAACAATAAATGCAGAGTGAAGCCATCACTTTCACAGCATACTATACATTTATATTAAAAATCCAAACCAAACCAAAAAAAAAAAAAAAAAGGTAACTTAGATCCATTTTAAGCTTCTTTACACAGGAAATTTTGAGAACTGAAACAAACCACCAGATTCTACTCAGTCTTCCTACCTTGGTTAATTTTCCTTGAATTAACAATTAAAAGTACATCTGGTTTCTTTAAGAATAGCATTTAGCATTAATATTAAAGTAGCAGCTATAATATGAGAGAGGGAAAAACTCTTAAAGAAACCATTACATGAAATGACTGTAGTTATTTACTTGGCTTCCACTTGCTCCATTTGTTTCACTGCTATTACTCCTGTAGCTGTAATTAAAACAGGACAGGAGATTTTTCTCTCAGATTTTTCCATTATTAGCAGGTACTGTCTGAAAAGGCACATCCATGTACCCTGAGTGCCCCCTTCCCTCACAGCAGCACTTGAGGCTGCCCAAACTGCAATTTCTCCATCTTTTCATTTCCTGCACTTCCCTTTTTTTTTTTTTTTTTTTTTTTGAGTGCTGCCACTAAGGACCCAAGTCACTGACACCGGGCAGAAAAGAGCTTTTTATCAAATTGCTGGTGTATCAGCATTCCAAATGTGCTACTTTTGGAAGTTCAAGTTTGCAAACAAGCCTGATTTATTGAGCTGGAATTGATTTACCATACCTTATAGGCAACATTTTAAAAAGCTGTTCTGGGCTAATTACATACTCAGCTGATTCCCAAGTGATTAATAAAGTTCCTGACTAATTTTCTGTCTCTCTTCTGAGCTGCCAGATGGAGCACAGAAAACCCATGTACTTCCTGTAATGCAAATTTTCATATTAATGGATAAAGTTTACAGCTAGGAAAAAAAATAAACTAGGGAAGATTTTATATCTGCTTTACTTTAACATTCTTAAAAGACATAAATAGGTCTCACAAAACAGGCTTACCCTTTGCTCTGTTTTCAGATCAGGTCAGAAATCTTTTTGTACTGGCCCCTGTTTTCACAACAGTGCTATTACACCACTATTTTGCAGTGAATAAATTTTTTTTTCATTAAACAAGACAGAAGCTACCACACTGCCTTTGCAGACACTTGTGCCAGTCAGAGCTGACATAAGTTCCTCTGTTCCTGCAGTCTCTACTCTTTCCCAAGAATGGTTAAATGGAATTTGTGTCACTTTCCTTTGATTTTCTCACAAACAGAAAACACTCTGAAGGTGACCTTGCTGTTCTTGTTTTTTTTTCTTCTTTAATTTTCATCATGAATGTAAAAAGTAATCAGAAGATGTCCAGTGATTGAATTCTTTAGAGAGTGATTCAAATTCATTTGTCCCTTTTAAGAACCAAAGGAAAAAAAAAGTTCATTATTAATTTAGGCAATTAAGAGTAATTTGAAAGCAATAACCAGTACATTAAAGAACTTGTCTCTGGAGTGCTACTTACAGTCTATGAAAAGTTAATTTTAGAGCATTTCAAGTGAAGAAAGATCATTTCCTAGATGTGTTCTAGAGAACATTGTAATTTTTAAATGATAACTTAAATGAGAAGTGTTTTTTGTAAATATGGGGTGAATGGTCAAGAGAATTAGAAACAAAATTAAATCTATGTATTATAATTTCACTTTAAATTAAACTGTGTATAATAAAATTTATCATCTTTTATTCATATATCAAAGAAGAATCTATAAATTTCCTCCTTACCATTAGGTAAGGAAGGGTCCAGTCTAAAATGAAAATTTCTATACAAGACACAATAATTAACACTAAATCTTTCTAGAATCAAATGGTAGAAGCAGAGTGTATGTAACTTGGATTCTACAGGAAATGTGAGGAACTCTTACAGTACAATTTTGTCAATAAACTTACAGCTTATTGATATTCAACTCTTGCCAACCACGACATATAGGAACAGAAAGCAGCCCCAGGAGGCATTTAGGATCTCCAACACCTCATCAGATTCTCTTGACTCATCTGCAAATTGCCTGTCTCACCTTTTGCAAAGTGCAGAAATAGATTATCGACATGAAAACTTAGTATTTACTGATGACATCAATTCTCTGCTAGTACAAACTGGTGAAGAGAACTACATTAAACTATGTACCACCATCAAGAATTATATCAAGAAAAAGAGTACAAGACAGGAATAGTAGAGGCAGTTAAGTAAATTTCCCCCACAGTAAAGTCAGAGAAATGATAACACAGTCACCAAGGCACAAAGCTGTGATTAAAGTTTCAAATTCTGTCTGACTTTCTATATGATATAAACAGTGCACAGCAGCACATCCACATTCCTCAGTTTCTCATGTATAAAAAATCATTAATCTTTTCCACACAAAGGTGGAAGTGCTTCATAAGCACAACAAATTTATCAAAAAGTACAGAGCTGGTGCTTGCAGTAATTAAAGGTTTCTGTGTGATATTGTCTGGCAAATGAAATGTTAAATGCACTAAACCCTTGTGGAAGATGAGGTAATGCTGTAAGGTAATAGTCTCTGCTGTTCTGAGTAGGTCATATTCTATGATTTTTATGAAAGTATTAAAAAGGTAAGATGTGCTGATGAAATATCTTGCATGTTCATTACATCACAGAAACAAACACTAGCATAGAATCCTTTCCAAGTTTACTCATATCAACAATGCAAATAGATTAAATAAAAATATGGGCTTGTATTTATTATTCTGTCGGTCCACAAAAAAGTCATTGGTCCCCATTTGAACACCCCTCTCAAATCTTGGCATCCATCAAGAATCCTTATCACAAAACAGTCTCCAATGCAATAGGAAAACAATAGAGACAAAAGCCAGCAGCACAAAATAATAATGTACCCTAACCAAAAATCATCTTCACATGACATTAAAAAGTATGAGTTTGGAATAAAGGTTTCTTTCAACCAAAGGATTACAAGTACATATAATAAAACATATTATTGTGTTCTGTCAAACTAGAAGACAGCTATAAACTTTAGTTTGATGAAACAGAAGATTCGCAGGACTGAATTTTACATTTCATAATACAAAATACACCATCTTTGTACAAATATACTAAGAGGTAACAGTCCCAGTAAACTATATTTCTTATCTTTTCTGCCTAGTCTGGCATAATAACAGTCAACTCACATTCTGAAATAGTTGTATGTGCAGTTTGAAATTTCTTTCCCTCACACTCACAAAAAGATATCCAGCATGGATTGGAGAATGGTTAAATATTTATGCATCATAGACTATTCCCTAAAATTATACCAACTTCTAGACATTATGGCATATACTTTTTTAAAGGAAGAGTAATACCCAGACCTGCATTACCACACAGAGGTACATCCCCAGCTAATTGTGGGGTTTCAGCAGATAATATTTGTGGAAGTGCACCTTTCTGCTGAAGAGGCAACAAAGAAATAGCAAAGAAGAAAAAGAGGCAACTTGAACAAGCACCCAAGAAAGAGGAACATTGTTTTCCTGAGTAAAGGCTTGGCATAATAACCAGTTTGATTCCTGCAGTGCTCCAAGGGACTGGCTTTTGTGATTTTATTTGTTTTTAAATAAATCAACTGAACTGTATTAGAAATACTCAACCTCTCTAGCAGAAACAATAACAACCCATTTGATAAGCCAGTTGAAAGAAAGGGTCAGAATACTTCTGCTACCAATAGCTAAATTTGAGTTATGATAAGGATGAACAAGGTAAATTATGAAATGGAGCAGAAAAGCAGATAAGAGAAAAATGAAATGAAAAACATAGGCTGAGAGGGCAGAATAGAGAAAATGTGGCTCAAGGCAGCAAAAAAGCACAGATTTGCAAATGAAACATGATGTAATAGAAGACAGATCGAAACTAAGGAGCCTTAAGAATAAAACCTTGTTTAGACATCCAAATTATCACGTCCTTCAACCTGCTGACAGCTCTTCCAAATGCACCCCAAGACACTGTTGGCCCTTTTTTACTGTAAGGGTTTATTGCTGACTCATGTTCCATTTTTCACCCACCAGGTGGATTTTGGCAGAGTTACTCCCCAGCTGGTCACCTCCCAGGCTGAACAATAAATGGAGTCACTCCTCCCCATATGCAGGAGTTTGCATTTCCCTTTGCTGAATTTTGTGAGGTTCCTGTCAGCCCTTTGCCCCAAACTTTCAAGTTCTAACCTGTGGTAACACTGAGTGCCTCGAGTGACCAGAGCAAACCCAGCACAAACGCACTGCCCAGGAGACAAATTCCTCTTACCAGCAAGGGCTCAGCAGAGGGGCAGAGCAAGAGAATGAGCTCTTGATTGGCAACTATAGGAAAAGAGAGACCTTGGCATTCCTAAAGTAACTTGCTTTGTTCTTGGAATTAATTGGTTATTCACCTCTTACTTCTAATTGCATCCCAGACTTGAGCTCAGGCCTTTATCCAGAAGGGAATGTACCCTCCAGTAAAGACAGTCTGGGAGTTAGAGTTTATGCACTTGAAGCTTTCCCTCTCTCTTTTATGATACAGCTTGTGAGGTTATGCACTGAGTGCCTCAGAACATGTCTTTGTTTTAGAAGTAAACCATTTTGCTAGTCTTTGTCAGGAATAATTAGAAGTATTCTCTATCTTGAGCAACAAAGGTTGAGTCAAGGTCATTCTCTTGTTTCATTTGGGCATTGCTAACTGCTCTTGTTCTGAGGCCACTGACTACAGAAAATGTATGTTTGTCTATCTTGTCACTGTGCTGAGGCATTTAATGGACTGTGCCTCATTTAAAACTAAACAAACATTTTCTCTCTTCATCCTGGCTCTGCTTCAGCTTGTAAAGTGCTACAGCCTATGTCATCTGCTTCCTAAAACCATGTACATGAGCACAGCACTAAGGGATTTTTAAGAAATACCTTAGAAAATAATTTAAGAACATTAAAACAAGCTGCAATAGGCAAACATATGTAGTCCTATTTGATTTGCTTTAAGTGGACATTTCAGTGTAATCTTCTCCACACAATAAAAATGTCTATAAACAACATTAAAAATAACCTTGCTCCTCAGGTACCATCTTTTCAAATACTGCAATATATGAGGCATAAAACCCCCAAGTGAACGAAAGCGTCAAAGATATTGGTAGGGGAAGCATCCTCTTGGGAGCATCTGCCGGAATTTTTGCTTAATAGAGATAAAACCAAACATATAACGAGTTTGTTAACTTAAAGTAATTATTCCAAATGTTGTCAAACCTTCCTCCTTTGACTGGGAACAGGCGAGGTCACCAATATTAGCACTTGGTAAAAATAAAGGTAATTTTACACCAAAGTGATTTAATACAACAGAAAAGGAAAATAAGAAGTTTTTTTATAGTGTATCTCTGAAGCCAGTGTATCACTGAACCTGACAATAACAGACTGGGATACATTTTTCTGCAAAATAACCAAGCGGTTCTTCCCCTTCCCTGATACAATAAATTAAAAATTTTCTTGACTCAAGGACTTGGATAACAGAAAATCCAGGCCACAGTTCTCCTAGTGTGGCAAAAACACATGTGCCACTGGCTCCTGGTTTTCCTTTAAGACTTCTATAAAGCATTGAAGATTTTTGCCTTTGGCTTTTCTCAAAATCTAACTTTACTGTATGACAGATAAGTATCTAGGAAATTTCATTTTCATGAGGTAACAGCTTTTTAAGTCTTCTCTCATGAAATGTACTAGCTCCTGGCAACTTACCTTTAGACTAAAACAGGCTTTTCTCACATCTGTCTACTTCTTCTCCTGAGTAAACTTACATCTCAGAAGTTTTTTGGGTTTGGTTTCTCTTTTTTTTTTTCTACAGCTGTTAATTAATCTAAATACTCAGACGGCTGCACTTGCAGAATTCTTTCCACAGCTAAATAACAGCTCAACAATTTTTGGTGTTGTCTTTTCTAAGTGTTGTATTTAACTCTTGCAGAGGTGTGCACAGGCCTGGAGAGAAGCTCGGTAGGTCTTCTGAATTGAAATATCCTGAAGTGAGAACTGCACACAGAGAGAATCTGTGCAGCCACTCACGTGAGATCACGACAGCTAATTAGCCACCTGCAATTTCTGGTGCCTTGCCTCAAACTCCACTTAGACTTCACAACATTTTAAACACTTAAAACTTCTGACTTTCAAGATAAGCTTGCTTAAAACAAAAGGAAGAAAAAATGAACAGAGTACACTTCCCCGAAGGAAGTAACTTGTAATCTTCATTAACCCCATTCTGTGCAGCATCATTTCATCACCCAACACTCCCTGCAGCTGTCTGGCGAGCACAAGCTCAGGAAAAGCTCATTTACATATGGCTTCTGGCCTTGCTCCCTAGAAAAATTTGCTAAAACAAATGACAGTGTCAAAAGAAAGCTCATTAAATTTTTACATCAGGCTGCTATGTTACCCTTAGCTCCCTGGGTATTCATACCTCTTTCTGTCGTTAGTTTTCAGTCCTTAAGGCTCACATATTTTCAAGGGCAGAAGCAAACCAATTATGAAAAAGGAAGTTATTTGCTTACTGGTGTACAATGGCACATCCAGCCACTGCTAATTCACATTCACCAAGAACAGCTCAATTACCACATCACACCACCCTGCTGAATAACTCTGTATTTCCACATGCATTTAATTCAGTATCAGTATTTGTGTTGAGGCAACAACAGCACTTGTACATACTGAAAATGGGGATTGAACACATTTTCTGCCATTTGTCTGTTTCTTTTTAATGATGTTTAATGTTTTAATGATGTTTAATGCAATGATTTTTCCTTAACATAAAGGAACACCTAGCCCATTTATCCAGTGGTGATGTTAATGTTTCAGGAGACATTAAAATCCTGAGATATCTAGAAAAGTTAAAACCATTTATTGGCTTTGCCTTAATCTACATTATGATAAGTGTTTTCAAGGAACGGGCATTTAAAGAATTAAATTACATGAAAGTTACATTCCCTGTTCACCTATCCCCTCTATTTAAAAGGTACATAATTTCTGCTTTTTTTAAATCTCAAATTTGGTTGCATTTGAAATACTTATTTCACTTCTAAAGGATTCAAGTAGCCAATATTCACTATGCTTTGCAAAGTGTACTTAGGATCTTATTTGTTCACAAGGCCAAATACATTAAAGATTATGATTTTATTCACCACCACTTCACTTTTTTAATTTGTTTTCAGGCCTGACACATCTAACTGACATTTGATGGAGTGCAGTCATTCCTTCCCAGCCCAGGCCTGCAGTGCCACTGGCAGGTAGGATGCAAATCAAAGGAATTGCTTCTGAAACTTCACAGCAAGTAAGATTTCTCTCTCAAAAGCGTCACAGGCAGCCAAAGATGCTAAAGCTTGCAAAGCTTTTTTCAACTTCCCAGACTTCCAAGAGTTCTGCTGAATCAGGATTTTACACCAAATGTATTATCTACTGTAGATCTACACATTTTAACTGCAAATGGTTAAATAATTAACAGGCAACTGACCCAAAAGAAGTCACAACAGTCCTCAGACACCTGGCTCATGTTTAAGCTACTGATCATCATCATCTTCTAGTGAGTAGAGTCAACTTAGTGAGATCTGGAACAAAAATAATTAATTTTTTTTTAAATGGGGCAGTGGAGAGAAGCAGGATATGAACTCAGCTCCTCTCCCTCTCATCCAACTCATTTATTCCAGCTGAAACCATTTCCATGCAGCACTGTGGGCTATAAGGAGAAACCATCAGCATTCTAATGATTATAGATATCACAGGACAAGAATGAAAGGCCAACATTAACATCTCTGCATTTAAAATCAAACATCAAGCATCACAGATTCCCATAACTCCTGATGGGATTTGTATACTTCTGATGTCAACAAAACAATATTACTCATGGAAATGACCAGAAATGCTGAAAAAGTCCTTATGACCAACTGCTGAGAGCTGTATCCCACAGCTGCCCCTGCCCACACAGACACATCCACTCCACAGCCTATTTTATGCACAGGCACTAATATAAAAACAGCAAAGTACATTTTGGAGCTATTCTGGCATTTGACCTATACCAAAGTATTAAATTTAATATTGGCATTCCTGCATGGAACCAAGGGTAGACTAACCCATTCTGCAGCTTCCTAGCTGCACTTGCACAGTCTTTACAGCCAGAAATAACTTGAAATTGAAAACAATTTGAAACCAAGACAAAGTAGACAAACAAAAAAAAAAAATCACAACAGGTATTGCTTAAACACCTAAAGCTGTTTTGAACTTCCAAACATCAGCTACCAAACTGCATTTTCTTTCTGCTGCCAGCTGAGAGGCAGCTCTACAACCCAGAGCCTGCCAGTCTCTTAAATTAATTAGAGGGAGTTCAGTGATCCACAGCCAGGGTACTTTCTGCAGTCATTGACAATTGGTTCCCATTTCATTCCCTAGGGGCCAAGGCTGCCCTTACATGTGAGCCAATATTTCTTCATCACCCACCCCTCACAGGGGGGCTGACTTCCCACCAGCATTTCAGATCACAGAGCTGTGCCATTGATGCCCCAGCTCTCAACAACCTAATGATGGTATTCATGAACAAATAGCATTCCAAGGGGATTTCCTGATGCATTTTTGGGGGGGGTTGTGAGGGCTGCCTTCCAAATAGAGAACATTAATGAGTGAAAATTATCTGACACACGATATGTCACTTAAATAATGAATATTTACTCCACATGGACAAGTCCAACTGGCTCTAGTGAAAATTCAACATCTTGGGTGTGTCACAGGAAATTAAACATC
Source organism: Illadopsis cleaveri (assembly GCA_013399915.1). Taxonomy (NCBI): domain Eukaryota; kingdom Metazoa; phylum Chordata; class Aves; order Passeriformes; family Timaliidae; genus Illadopsis; species Illadopsis cleaveri. The sequence continues at coordinate 73,910 of VXBB01004962.1, read as the reverse complement.
AGAAGGAATAAACCTTTAGTAGAAAAATGGCATCTTTTTCTAAAATTTGACACAAAAATTATTCTTTAACATTATCCCATTGAACAGAACTTTCTCCCTGAGTTTCACAGGACTGCTACTGCCTTTTTAAACATGCTCTTTTCAAACAGTCATGCTGGGTTAGTGAATTGTGTGCTCTGTCATTCTGAGATGAACTCAGACAGCAGCACAGAAAAAAAGAAAAATCCAGAAAGCCCACAGGATCTATGTGCAGCATGAATCCCAATACTGACAGAAGCAATATATTTTTCAGGATCTGAAAAAAAAAAAGTACTAGCTGCAAAAACAAGGTTCAGTTAAATAATAGGCTGCTCTCCTTGTATTTATTGCAGTTAAAACAAGCATCTTCAAGAGTAATTCTGCATTTTCACTTATGAAATCAAAGTGCACAAAATAAGGCTAAAAGGGCTAAGATTTTGACCTGAGATTGAAGTACAAAACATGATCTAACCCCCTCCAAAGTATTTCAATATCTGAGGTAGCCCATTGAAATAACATCTCAAAGTTGCACACCTTACATTAGATTCTCAAATCAAAACCTGTTGTCATTCTTTCTGTATCACATTTATTTCAAACAGCAGACACATTCCCAAATACATTTCAGCCCATGCCAGAGATCGTCCATAACCACTTAATCCTCAAAACATTTAACCTGCTAGAGATGCAGGTTAAACTTTCAGATGCATTTCTAGAATGAAGAGAGGCAAGTGAGTCTCATTTATCACTTGTAGCTTCAAAAGTTTGAGCTTTATAGATCAAGACATTGTGAATATTCCTTGGAACATAACATCAGCACTGCTCGAACAGGAGCTGTTCTCATTAGACTGTTGAGCACTTTTTAGTAATATTGTGTTGTTATAAAGGCTGGCAGTTCCTTGGTTAAGATTAAAGTGAGCTATTTCATTACTGAAACCTTGTAAAACACTGCATCTGAAAACCCTTACTGTTTGTAATAGACCCAGCCTTTCGAGTCTCATTTATCACTATTTGTTATATTTGTTTTTAAGAGCATTAGCTCTTAAACTGATTGGATGCTGCAAGCCCTTGTCTGTGTGGGAGTCTGCCCACTTTAGAATTTCAACAGCTTTTTTATGAGCTGCATGTTGGGATTCACAGCACATCTACAGTTTGTCATAGGCAGTACCCTTCATATCATTTGATTTCAAAGCTTCTTGCTACAAATCCTCTGCAATCAGGTTGTTATTAATACCTTTAATCTGCCCTCAGACAAGAAATCTAGTGCAATGTGGTTGTGCCAAGCAGGCTGAACAGTAATTAGCAACCATATCTGATGGATTATGTTCTTTGCACACTATTTACAGTGAGCAAGGAAGAGAAAAAGATGCATATGCTCATGCCTTGTGCTGCTGTGCATGCAGGCACTGGTGCTGACTCCATCTGTATTCTCACCAGTATGTTCTCTGCACCCAAAGCAGATGAAAAGAAATCAAGTTTTGGAGAAAGTGCCATACTGCCCTGTTGTATCAGCCCTCTTGTTAGAGGGTAGAAAAGAGCCGGGACACAGACTGCTTGTTTATCACAGCGTGAAAAGGGTCCTGGTTTATTCCTCTTTACAGCTCAGCCATCCTGACTCCAACCATTCACTGACTCTGGCTGCAGCAAGCTCCTGCTGTAGGCTTCCCCTGCAGCCTCTGACTGCTGGTTATTTCCTGCTAAACCATGACTGCAGGGATTAGTTTGCAGGCTCTGACTGCAGGCTTTACCTAGCTAGACAGTGACTGCAGGCTTTTACCTGGCTAGACAGTGACTGCAGGCTCCAACAACAGGCTCCAACTGCAGACCCAGACTGACCTCACGGCAGTGATTCTCTGTCCCCAGGATCCTTCTTCCTTTTCTTTCTTCTTCCTTCTTTCTTTCCTTCTTCTTCCTCTTCCTTCCTTCTTCATCTTCCTCTTCTTTCAGGATTCCTTCTCCATGATCCCCTCATCACCAGCTAACCCACTCCTTTTTATCACACTTATCTTTATTGGATATAGCTGTAACTCATCAGGGGCAAGGCTGTATTGGGTAATTGATTATTGGGGTAACACAGCTCTTTCTTAGCAGGGGTGAAGTCACTGGTATGCCCTTCTCCTACACTGTCCCTCTAATGGAATTAAATATTCACAACTTTTATCAGGTAACATAAAACGTGCTACAACTTGAATATATTGTGCAGTAAATAGCAGTTCTGAGCTCTGCTATATGTTGTTTGCTTTTGCATATTGAATAGAAAATCCAGGAATTTACTGAAACTTAGGAAGAATGTATATCAATTTCTGTTCTCCTTCTGGAAAAATCCCTCATCACTGCTACTTGTCTCTTCAATTTGAAATCAATTTAAACTGCCTCCATGTAACTAGAAGGCAGTCCTGTGATACTAATTTAAGAGATTTTTCCTATCACAGAATTCAATTTGGAACCAGATTACACAAACTAGTATTATGTATAATTAATTGATAATCACACAGAGAGACCTGCTTTTCTAGATTCACTTATACACAGAGCACCTTATGGTATACCTTTACAAATCTCTTTTCCTACAACTCAGAATAATTTATGTCAAAAAGCAATGAAATGTGACATATTCCTCCAGAGCAGAGATATTAACTTTTTCTGAAACTAGTCTGCATGAAATAAAAAAAAAATTAGCATAGAATTAACATTTTTGAAGGCTCCTAATATGCAAAATTATGTGATCGAAATTGACAGCAGTGGGGTTTATCTCTTACCATAGGTCTAGGAAAGGATAACCTCAGAGGGACCAATGGTCCAGCCTCAACAACTAATAATGATTCAGATACTTTATAGAAGTAGTAAGAAAAAGTAATATAAGTAGTAAATCTCTTGGAAGAGATTTTTCCTTCTCTCCTCCCAGACAGGGCTTTAATGAGACTCAGGAAGGGGAAGGTGAGTGTGTAGGGGAAGGAAAAAAATAATCTTCAGAAAAGATCACATATGAGGAAAAAGAAGAAAATCAGGACTGATGAAAGGCTCAAGTTCAAGACCTCCTGATTTTCTGCTACAATTTAGTAAATTCTTTACATTTTGCTAATTATGTGTTATCTTTTTCAAAATGCAAACTCTTAATGAAAATAAGGGAGAATACACATATTATTCAAAATAATATAATACTTAAATGAGACTAATAAACATTTCTGATGTTTCAGAATTTGACATTCAACATTTAGCTATAATGACTATCAATTTTCATGCTGACATACACTGAATTTCACTAGTTAGGTGATTTCTCACCACACAGCTGCCTTTTCTGATTGGGGTATACAGTCCTGTATATCTATCCAATAACTATTGGCAGGTATCAAAGGTGCTGCGTATAATTGCACAGGACATCTTTCAAAAATATTGAGATTGAAATTGTTCCAATAGTGAATTCCAAAAGTTTGGGGTGTTTTAATGAGGAGAGGAGAGGAGAGGAGAGGAGAGGAGAGGGAAAACTTGTGTTGTATATTGTATCACTCATTTTAATGGTGTTTTAACTTGAAAACTATTGTTTTCCGAACTGCACGCTAAATGGAAACATCTCATAACAGGACTAAACAGAGGCTATTTCCAAGTGCCACCACTCTCCAGACAAAACCATTTAGCGTTACTATAGCGACCCGTTCCCATTTCTGGCTTTGTGTGTCTGACGGTGAATCCCAGCGCTGCTCCAGGGCAGCTCCACACCAACCCTGGAGCCCCAGCGCCCCCAGAGACATCCCATGCTGGCAGCCCGGTGTGCCGGGTGGGAAATCCCGCTGGCAGCGATGCCAGGAGCGTGTTTGGGACACACCTGTGACACCCCTGACCGGGACACTGTCCCCTCCTGTTGGCAGCGCTGCCTGATGGAACAGCAGCAGGAATCCCCACCAGCTTTCCCCACACGTGTTCTCCCAGAACGGGCGAGCAAAGCCCTGGAGCAGCGATGTTCTGAAGGTTATCACCTCAAATCACAGCGAGCACAACTCTCTAAAGAGAGAAACCGCTTAAAGCCACTGGTGTTTGTGTTTGCTCCGTCCTTACAGCGGGGTTTGGAGGTGGCTGAAAGGAAGTTTTATACCAGAGTGCCTTCTAGTGGTTATGGATCTCAAACCTCAGCGCCAACAGAAATCCTAACACCGGCCAAATAATTATTCACTAAACCAATCACAAAAATAGATTCATACACGTCTTATGTGAAATATTTGTTGCATGTCAGACCCACAGTTTTCCATAGTAAAGCTGTTTGTAAAAGTAGAAACATAATTTAGTCATAAAAGGGTATTATTTACCAAACACAAAAGAAAAAAAAAAAAAAATAGATACTAAAATACAGGAAAATACTTAACCTGAATTGCAGGTTTATGCCAGCTAGGAAAATTAGCAATATTGTGAGTTCATTTCACTGAATAACTCTAAGAGCAGTATTTATTATGATTATTTTTAACTGTACTAGCTACACATTTATGTAATATTGAGCTATAAAAGATACAGAAGTTCACACTTCGATGCAAAAAAAAAAAAATCACAGTCTTAACTGGAAATTCCCTAATACATAAAATGGTCTGAAAAATGAATGGCCAGAATGCTCAGGAATCACTACATTTTTCTCAGCCTGATCAACTCTTTTCTGCAAAGAGTTTTGCAGAAACTTTGCATTTTTATATTTGCACTGCAGGTGTAGCTCCCTGGTTGCTGTGTTTAATGAGCTTCTACTAATGGCAGGAGGCTTTGGAACAACTCTCTCGCTTAAACTGTTGTATGAAGAAGTGGAAACTCCTGGTGATGGGGATTTGTGCATCTTCAGTGAACCTCTGAGCTGTGTCAGCAGCACTACACCACACTGGAGTCGCTTCTTCAAGTTCCCTTTTCTAGAAACATGGCAAACCATTTCCAGGGAACACCAAAACATGCTGGGTATGCACCAAACTGATGCTGCATTTATTTAAAAGTTCCAAAGGCACCTCAGAAGAGAAGCTTAGTGGTTACAGAAAATGTAGGGGGAAAGCTTCATTCTAGCTTAGAGTTCACTGGTAAAAGTAGTCAAAGCTGATTACAAAATTCTGTAAACAAGAAATAAACAACCCTTAGTTTCCAAATCACTTCTGTGACTGCCAACCACATTATTACACACACATCCTTCTTAATTACCATATTTAAGCCCAAAAGTAAATGCTTCTGCTCCCATAATTCCCAACACAGGCCTCTCAGTTGGGACAGCTTTGTACCAGAGGATCTATTTCTTTCTCAGGATGCTGTGTTTAATTTATTTACATTTGTTGATAAACACAACAAAAACCTCTGATAATTTAGGGAATTGTTGGTGCAGATAAAATCTGCTAACTCTAGACACCAGCTGAAGTACCAGTGCCACTGCAGTGCCCTCAGGTGACCTCTGAGACAACCATTTCATATAAAAAAAGGTATATAAAAACAGAAATAGAAAATGAAGCAGCTTTTCTGGGTGGGGTTGGGGTGGCATAGGTGTGTCCTCAAGGATAAATGTCCTGATTAACAAGAGGGGTCCCATCAAGGACAACGAGAAGAGACTGGGTTGGCTTTTACTGAAGGAAGCAATCAAATAGTATACAATACTAAAAAAAAATCATAAAAAATGCAGATCTAGAATTATGGAAATATAAACAGCATTTAAACAAGAGGGGAAGTTGCAATGAGACAGTGCATGGATTTGGCAAACACTGTTAGAACAAATAAAACCTGTTTTTTCAGAGCTTTGTGAAGAAGAACAGCATGGCTACAGGAGAGGGGACCCTTCAAAGATTCTTGTCTGAGTGGTATGTGCATTTTTACACCAGTACAGAAGGAAATGGTTTAGATCAGTTAAAATGGAAAGAATATAATGTTGGCTGCTTCACCAAAGTAACTGAAGAAATCTCAGCTTTATGGTTTTGCTCTTTATCTATATCTTTTATTAAATTGCTTCATAAATAGTCTTCCTCTGAAACAAGAGAAAGCTCATCCTCCTGAAGGTGGTGAATCGATGCAATGAATATCTATTTCTGATTGCTATCAGGCAGGCAGCAGTTTAGGAGAACACTTAAGCTTTAAAGAACAGGCTTAAATCTTACTGGAGACAATTATGTCCTTTGCTAACTGAATAAAATGGTTGTAGTACCTTTAACAGAGGCTCATGGTGATGTTCAGCAGTAAGAGAAATAGTACAAGTGAAAGGTAATAACAGAGTAGCCTGGACACAAAAATACATAAGACAAATAGAAATTACCTGCTGAATGGGAGCGTGCTATATTAAAAAAAAATAAAATGTTCCTCCAGTTTAAACTTATAACCAGTGGGTCAGACTGTGTATTTCTGTTTGCCAGGACTGAGGTGGTTTCACAAGGCACAGAAAAGAATGCATGTGCAAAACCATCTCACCCCAGACGCTCCTGGCACTGACTTGCTGCTTTATCCAGCATTCTCACACTCTCAGCTGGAAACAGCAGCCACCAAAATGTTTGTAACTGGGAGAGCTGCTGGTGCTGGGCCAGGAACTGGAGGTGCAGTGGAGCCCAGGAATCAGCACTTTGGCACAGAGGAGAGAGAATCAGAGCATGTTCTCTCTTTCACACCTTGAAGGAGCACAGACCCACTTGTCAGCATAAACCAGCATGACTATGATGCACATGTGTTTCTCTGTCAAGGAAAGGGAAAGCAGCTTCCAGCAGTCCAAGGCAGTGGGAGGCTAGGAAGGAATTTCTGCCACCGTAACCTGCTCCCTGTGGTGTCACAGTGACACAAATTCCTCCTGTGTCATCACTGGCACATCTCAGAGCCCATCCAGAGAGATGTGCAGGTGCTCCCAATGGCTGGAACCAAACCACAGCAGCTCCAAGGGTGGGAATGTTTGCCACTGTCACTGTCCTGAAGGACCCAAATAGGCAAGAGACACTGGGCAGTGTCAGCCTTCCCACAAAATCTCCTGCTTATCTGTTATGCCTGGCTGGATATCACAGCTCTAACCCAAGGCTGTTCATTCTAAATTATGTTTACTTTACAACCCTCTGCAGAACAGGTCAGTTCTGTCTGATTTTTTGGTGTTAGCTTGTGTTTCTTTTGTACATCTGCAGCTCAAATTATGATGGAGCTCTCCCCCATATGGTGCTCTAAGCTTTGCTAAATTGATTACAATTAAAATAGACAGTTTTTTGACTGAGCCTCTTTTCTTAAGCACAGCTAATGCAGATTAACTGTCTACAGAAAGAGGCTTTAAGTATCCAGTGCAAGAAAAACCTCATATTAAACATTACCAGTGGCATCATCATGTATCACTGCCATCATTTAATCCATTGTGCTGTTTGACAATGTAATAAAAATTAGCAACTAAAAATACTTCTGTGCTAAAAGACCCACGTTTTTACTCTCTCTCATGCATTTCATGTGTGCTGTCTCATTGAATCATAGTTCAGACTAAAGCACAAAGTAATCTTTGGGTGTCCTTCTGCCCAAAAATGACCACTGTTGTATCTACTGAAAAATCTGGCTGTACACAGAGCAATAAATTTGAAATTTCTTAACTACTGTTCAATCTTAATTTTGTTTCTAAACATATCCAAGCACATAAAATGAAAGAGATGTGTAATATGAGAATGAAAACATAACCAACTCCCATATCAGAGCACAACATTTTTCACTACTTTCTAAGAAAGAAAACTCCAGAAAGTGTGAGCACACATAGATTATTAAACCACAGGACTTTCAAAAATACATTTCTTAATTTTGGAAAAGGGTTTTATTCTACTTTGATTAAAAGTCATGGTCAAGGAAATAATTTCCAGCACAAGGAGGCAGATGAATAGAATTTGTACAACTTACTCTATGAAAAGCAGTAAGTTTTCTGTAAGATAAACTGTGCCAGTAAAAAGCAGATGGATCCAAACGACTGGTTCCTAGAACACTGTAAGTGAAATAAACAGCAACCTTGCTCCATTGTGATTAGTCCTTACAGAACAGGTTGATGAGTATCTCAGTAGCTGTTGAAAGCACAGCAATCAATGCCTGTGAAATTTATGCAATTTAAAAATCCTTGCTACTACGAGGTTTTTTAAGTGTTCCTTTGCTCATCTACATTTCTCCTCCAGTGAGTCACAGAGCTTAGGCTACAGCTATTTAAACCCTCCAAAGACATTCCTGGATAAAAGCATGAAAAGCATGAATGAATCCAAGGCCAGGGGAAAAGGAGCATGTTTGGTTCTTAATGTTCCCAGACATGAATCCTCAGGAATTACCAAAACAAAACAGAAAGGCTATTCAAGCACAACTAAGCAGCAGAAATGTTGTCAATGTTTCCTTAAGAAATGCACTTGTTTATCTATAATCCAATTTCTACATGAAGATTTGGCCCAGCTTTGGGAAAGATATTCATTCTCAAATAATTTCATTCTTTATATACTTTAGTATATAAAGAATGAAATTATATATTCTTTCTATGCTTCAGGATATGAGGAAGTCTATTAGCTTTAGAACTAACAAAAATATGTCTTAAAAATTGCTTTGCAACCACTACTTTCTCAAGAAAAGGATCTTTAGTGACCAATTCTGCAGAAATACAGAATTTGACTGGTACAGAGTCGATAATGCAACAAAATAAATGCCATGGTTAAATGCACCTGGACTCATATCTGTATGAGAGCACAACCAGGACAGCCATACACCAGTGATATACTTGAACTGGAAGGAAACATTTTTTCAAACTTGTCTAGTTTCCAATAAAATGGTTTAATAACAAACCCCAGAATTAGGATGCCAATTTCTGACAGACACAAGAAGCAGGGATGAGCCATGCTCCCTGCAGGCCACCATCAGACTTGTGAACCTAACCACACAAAAACCAGCTGGCAGGACCTGTTCAGGCTCACAAAAGGCCCGTGACAGAATTCTTCACAGGAGTCTGCTAGAAAACCCAAATAAAGATATGATAAGAAGCAAAATACATGCTCAAAACTACAAACTGTCCAGAGGATAGAAATTAAAGAAGGAATAATTGGTTTGCTGTCAGTATGGCTAAAGAGTAACAGTAATACCTCAAGGTTCTGAACAGGACTTTTCTCCACAGTTTGACAAAAAATATTAAAATTTTCTCTGTCCAGTTTGGTCGAAAAAAACCACCAAAACAAAACCAAATGGATGACCTGGAATAGAGGTGGTAAGCAACATCCAGTGGTTTTGTTAGGTAGATTGTGTCCTGCACACAAAAGGATTGCTGGGAGAATTTTTGTGTTCCTGCAGAGCCATGGAGCTGTGCCACTGCTGCTGAAGAGCCTCTGCCAGGATTCCTGTGATCCATGGCTGGGGCACCTCTGCTCCTGAGCTGCACTCTGCCAGCTCCTACAGATTTATGCACCCCAGCACCTGGGCAAAAGCAACTGCTCATGTCAGTATTGCTAATTTGTCACAATCACAAGATGAATTTTAGGCATATATTAGATTTTCTATTGAAGAAGAAAATTACTCCTGTTCTTTCTCTGAATGAGTAGGGTCATCAGGAGGCAGCTTTCACCTGCCAGTCTTCTGAATCACAGAGTAGAGCTGGATTTTTTTTTAAACCACAAACTTTTTTTTTTTTTTTAATAAAATGGAAAAGCTTTCCATGCACATTTCAGCATGAAAGCCATATAACTCCCTATTCTTTGCACTGATTGCAGCACTTACCAAAGAGAAACATCTGCTGGAGCACAAATACTGCAGAATAATCTTCTTTGGGTTAACATTCTGTATTATCATTATGAAATTTTTTTTCTAACCAGACAGCTATAATAACTTTAAATCAATCTAATGTGCTATGATTAAATACTATGATTAAATGAAGGAGAAAGTTAAGGTAAGACCATACAGACCTCAAGGCTTCTGCAGCATCCACTCCCTGTTGTACGTACAGGAGGGACTTTTTAGAGATGGCAAGGAATTGAAACTTTCCACAGAATCTTGACATATCAGACAGATCAGAAATGACTTGATGCGTAGTAAATGTAACTTTTAATTACACAACTAAACTATTTGGCATTGCATTGTATGCAGGTGAGCTATCTAAATGAATTATCATGTTTGGCAGTGTCTATCAGGGTTTTTTCACTTCTAGCAGGTGAGCAGAATCCCACAGAATAAAGAAGGTACGGCTGGGTCAGTCACAGTAAATCCTCTCCCAAACAGAGCCATGAGGTCCCTGGGCCAAAAGGATGTGGTTGCTTTCAGCTTGTGCCAAACTCCCTTGCACAAAAGGACACCTGCACTCATTATGCACTCTGTATTTTACAGGAGCTGTTCAGGCTACAAAGACTGACCAATTTCCCTGTCCAAAATCACCACTGCTTTGGTGGAAAGCCCAGAGCCGCTTTGCAAAGTCACCTGTGAAGTTCTTTCCCTTCCTGTGAACTGGTGTTTTTCAGTAGCTGAGTATTTCCCAAGGAAAAACGCTCAATGTAAAAGCACAATTATCCCTCACCCATGTTCATTCCTTTTTCTCCACTGACACTTACCCCACCCTTTACTCACTATCTTCCTCTCTGGCTGCACTATTTCAGTCAATGAAGCTGCTGTGGCTTTCTCCTCTGTGCCCTAATTTGAAAGCCCTAACTGTGTCTTGATATATGAAACTGTCGAGGTTTACAGGCACTTTTTATGTCCACCCACTTTTCCTGGTGTGTTTCACCTTGATTTAGTGCAGGGGTTTTTTTTAAAAAAAACAACTAATAGATGTGTTCCAGGAGGGAAGGAGCACAAATGCAATACCTTCTGACAATACAGCCTTACACACAAAAATGACTGAGGAAACTGAGAGGACTCAGGCAGAGCACTCCCACAAAAAAGTGATTTACACAAGGGAAAAGTGCTGTACTTCCCATGGGACTGGCTTACACCAGCTTTAAACTGTTTGTTTAGAGACATCACATTGGCATGTTTCCCATCTGAAGCAAAATACAAGAAAACAGAAAGCCACACACACAGTGAAGTAACAAATTTAAACCAGCCTCCTTCGCCTGTTTCTATAGTAACTAGCTGCAGTAAGTGCTTGGCAGAAATCTTAGACCCAGACTCTATGAATTGTTTATGTAATCATATTTTACATGCAGACAGATCTCTGCCTTAATAAAGTCACTCTATCACAGGAGAGATGTGTGCTTTACTGCCTGCATTAGTAGAACAGATGGAATACATGGCACTACCATGAATACAGCAAGAGACTGAATTCTCACTCTGAATTTTTAACAGTTCTGGCACATTATTACTCTATGATGTGTCTGTTCTGGGACATGAAATGGAGCATTCTGTCCTTAGAGCTATCAGTCAAACATATCAGACAGTATTAAATTCACTTGTAAAACATCTAGGTGGTGTTTCTCTTACAGAGTAAATATTTTCTAAAGTTACAAATATTTTTATACAATCAAAGAGTTTAGAGAAAATAAAAGTCCTGTTAGAGGGACATCTGCAATCTGGAATCAAACCTTAGGACTGCCCTCAGAATGCATAATAGTCAGTCAGCTATGCCTGTTCTGTCTGGGGAGATAATCTGAAAGTTGAAGCCCCCCATGGATATTTTGTTTCCCCTTTAAAAATGCTGAATTTCCTGTAAAAGAGAATATACTCAAAAGCTCTAGTCTAAGAAGATGCAAAATAGGAAAGTTACAGCTATTTCCCTGCACCTGAAATGCAGCATTAGCAACAGATGTAAAACATTGCATGTTACAAAGCAGCACATTTAACAAGAGCAAAGTGTTTCATCCCCTTACCCCCAGGATGTGATTAATACACTCCAAAACACTATTTTCTTATGGATTTGAAAACACTAAAGCAAAAGAAGCTATGATGCTTTTCTGTGTTAATTCTAAGCCCCTTTTTAACTCATTCGAAAATAAGGTCTCACAAAAGAAAGGCACAAGTAGCACAAAGTAAAAGTATGTACAGCATTCTGCTAAGATATGTCAGTTGTTCTGTGTTCATTTCTTCCTACTTTTGGCTGAAGCATTTCAGAATTTAGAAGAGAATTATTCATAGCAGGCTAAGCTGTATTTTTAACTCTCCACATAATCTGACATTACAGTCATGGATTTAGTATAAATTTAAATCAAACTCTCTTAATGCAAAGTCAGAAAAGTTCCCTTTAAAACATTTTATCTTCAAGTTCACTGTGCTATTTTATTTCTCTGCTCATTTGGTGGCATGACTGGTTTCTGAGGCTTCTATTCCACTGTTCTTAGATCCTTACTTCCTGACACTCTTCCCAGGTTAGAAGCTTACTAGCTATTAATGATCTTTTCCTATTTACATCACTGGATGAGATTTTTCCCATTATTTGTAGAGTTGTTGTAGAAATAAAACAATCATTCATTCTGTACTTCAGATGTAGCTTCTAAAAGATTTTACTGTTTTTGTCCAAGAGCTATGTTCTTAAATAATTCAGGGAGTTAATTCTATTGCAATCACATCTTCAAAAAGCAACGTGATAAGGCCAGACTGCTGCTTCTGATAATGACCAATAGCCTGCAGAGAGGAAAACAGAACTAGAAAATTGATACAAAGTTTTGTAGAAACAGCATTACTGCAGTAGCAAAAGTAAGGCAGTGTGTTCCTGTAAGATACAGTTCAAATAAAAATGGCTCCCCAACCCATAATGGAATTATATTCTAAGAAGTATCCAAAGATCACATGAAATACAATTCAAGGTGGATTCTGAAACTGCTTTCCACATTAGCTAGTCCTGGAATTAGGCTGGGAATAGAAATGGTGGATTTCACCATAACAAAGGGGTCTTATACATATTAATTGGGCTCATCAAGGTTCCTATCACAGCTTTTTATGTGCTACAATATACATTTATCAGAGTGAGGATTTCCTCTGTGCCTTTATTATAATTTCCCCATAACATTAGAGAAATCTCAGACAACATTTCCCGCTAATACAGCAATAGAGTAAAAAAAATTCCAAAACAGCACTACCAAAATAATTATTGGCTTGTTGAAATTACTCTCAGTCAGGGAAGGAACATAAACACAGATGATGTTTAAATTGAAAACTTCAGAGTAACATCCTCGAACAGTAGGAATGATCAAAGTTACCTTATATTGAAATGATGAAATTGATTTTTCATTAGGAGTAAAAATACAAGTACCTCATATACCTAATGGAAAAAACAAAATCAATGTTCATCTGTGTGGGGGTTTTGGCCATTTCTTTATTGATTTGAAAGAAATTACAATTTTATAAGTCCAAGAGATCCATTTATTATATCCCTTTACTATTCAGCAAACAGCAAGAGTTAGCCTGGTATACAGGGCCAAAAAGGCAGAAGAAAACTTACCATAATGGAATGTCCTTGCATAAATGGATACATTGAAATAACAAATCTGGCCAATTCACCTGCTCTCTCTGAATTTAATTATTCTAATTAAAATCATCAAGCATCTATCTGCTATGAGGCAATTACAGGCTTGCATTTTCATGTCCAAAAGAAAATGCAAAACTTCACCAACTGAAAAGCAATCTATTACTACATGAAACAAAGCCAAAAAGAAAAATATGATAATCCATGAAATCTCCCCCAGGAATGGAAATGGAACACAAGACAGACATTTCTGAACAGGGAATACTCAAGGCAGTTGTGGTTTACAGTTTGTTTCCACTAAATGAGGGGGCAGAAGGGAATGAATTCCAAGAGCAGAAAAGTGATGAGATGCAAGACAGAGGCTTTCACACCTTCTGTCATCCCATCTTTAGGCCAAAAGGTTTCTGCTGTTTCTCCCTATAGAGCAAACAAGTCAAAAAGGAAGAGATTTTTCTGTACTTAAAAAGACAAAAGTAATCAGGAATTCTGTCTGCCCTCAAAACACCAACACCCAGAAGCAGTGAAAGGAAGGCACACTCTCCCAGGCTTCTTTGTAATTCAAGATGTAATGTTGTGAAACCTTATTCTTTCTCTGAATGTCTTATATCTTGCCTTCTCTGTCACCATCAGCATAAGGCAGACTTTTGAAACTCAAAGAAAAGGGTAGCATAATACAAAAGCTGTAGATGTGAGGTGGTCAGGAACCTGATGCCCTAGAGTAGGCTGGAAATAAATCCCCATAGACCAACGTCTATAGAGCAGGGATTTGCTTATTGCAGCACTGGAGCTGAGGGGGATTTCTCCTCCTAACTCACTCACCTTTGTCATGTGCTGTGGTATATTTACACAGTAAGAATTGCTGAGTGGATGGACCAGGCTCTGCTCCTGGGGCTCAGCAATGGGACAAGAAGAACAGGCAGGAACTGATGGCCAGGAAGTTCTACCTGAACGTGAGGAAGAACTTTGCTGTGCAGTGACTGAGCACTGAACAGGCTGCCCACAGAGGGGGTGGAGTCTCCTTCACTGGGGACATTCCGCAACAATCCTGGACACAATTCTGTGCCCTGAGCTCTGGCATGGCCCTGCTGGAGCAGGGAGGTGGGGCCAGATGACCCACTCTGGGCCCTCCAACCTGACCCATTCTGCCCTTTGGTGATAAAGCTCATTTTAAAAACAGAGACAAGACATTGCTGAGAGCTCAGCCAGGCTTCAAATGAAGTGCAAGGGAAGGAAGTGCCACTTGTGCTTCACAAAGGCAGCTCACCCAGCAGATTTAAAGTGTGGAGAAGATGAGACAGAAGAACCAAGTGAGTTTTTAGCCACAGTCATTTAATAGGGATTACATTTGGGTAATAAAAACATAACACCATAGCACAACTCTCAACACATGACCTAATCAATAACTGTACAAATCCTACTGCAAAGCCAGCAGGCGTCAGGTCAGAAAAAAAAGATACCAAAACTTCCTTTCCCATTCCATTTGAACTGATTGCCCTCGACAGAGACAAACATTTCCTGTGACATTACGTTGTCATCAGCTTCTGTAAATCCCAGTTCACTCAGTCTTTTCTTGTGTGACTGGGTCTTCTTTGCAGAAGTAGCCCCGAGTACATTTGCAATTTCAGAGTTGTTTTCAGTTTGTTCAGAAGTCTCAGCTCGCTTACAAAGCTCCAACTCATCAGTTACACATGCAGGTTGTTCTTGCCTGGAGCCCTCTGCACAGGCTGTCTCATCACCTGCCTGGGTGTGCTGTGTGTTCCCTAAGGCAGGAAACAGAATGTCACCAACAGGCATGCAAAGCAGCCACATCATTAAAAAATCCTGGAATTCATTTTCTTTAATCTTAACACCGTCAAACCATCCCACTCTTTGGTTAAGTATTCCATGACAGCCACAAATTTAAAATACGAGTTTATGGAGTATGCAATCCAAAAATCTGGGTACACTAGATTTAGTTAGTAGTTTTAGGAGTTTTTTCTAGGAAAAGAAAAATACCTTCTGTTTCCTGTGCTGAAGCATCCTTCATTTCAGAGGGGATTGTTGGTCTAACCAGGACCACACCATATCCTTCATTATTGTGGATCATATTATTGATCATGGCAATCTTGGGAACCTCATAATCCTCATCTAAGAAGTTCTACAAAACAAAAGAGAAATCTAACATGTCATGTCCAGGGACACAAAAATCTTCTAGTTTTAGGTAGAATCAGTTCTCTGGATTTTTTGCCTACACAGGAGACATTGTAAAAGGCATTTTCTTCTTCTGGCAGATAAGAAATAAACCCCAGTGAATGCTGGAGTGGATAAAATCAAAATATCACACTGCAAAGAGGCTGGAAGGCTGTCTGTCTGTCTGTAGGAGAACTGGTTCATCCAGCAAGGATGAAGGCAAGCCCAAGACAAGCATCATGTGTGACATGTAAGAGTTCCAGCATAGCACAGCAGGGTTTTGAGCCAACCCAAACCTACTGGCACCAATTGTAGCAGTGATTAGCTTTTGGCAAACCAGTACCTTGTGACTGGGACTGACCTTGACCAGTATTCCCTCCTTGCAGTGGTGGATCCCGTTGTGCAGCAGGGTGCACACACTTCCTGGATAGATTTCCACACCAGCACCCTGCAAGATATAGTTGGGAGAAGTTCAGAAGTACTTTAGGCACATTTTTACCCTACAAGATATAGTTGGGAGCAGCGTACAAGTAGTTTAGGCACATTTTTACCCTACAAGATAAAGCTGATAGAAGTTTATAGGCACATTTACCATTGAACTTGAGCACTCCATGGCACACCTTTGTGTTCATCTACCACTTTGCACAATGCAAACTGTGCCACCCCTCCATCTTCACAGCTTTGTTACTCAGCTCAGGCAGCTTTAGTCAAGGCTGAGGCCCCACAGCATGGGGCACCAGTCCATGAAGGCCTGTTGAAGAGTAGCTGAACAGCCTTGCCTTACTTGCTTGTGCTTTAGTCATCCCTCTCAATACCTCAAGCCCTTTAAAATACCCAAATCAGAGTTCATTTTTGTGTTTGCCATCCCTCTGTAAGAATCAAAGGTGTCCAAAAAGGGCATTTCACTTGCAGTACAAATGGAAATGAGAAAACTAGTTATAGGCAGAGAAACCAGAAAATCACTATAAAAGAACTGCAGGACATGAATCAGCTGTGCAGCAATGATTATTTCACTGATGTCCCCTGTTACTGCATCACTCTGCTATCAGCACACACAAATCAGCCTGAGACATTTCACCACATTTGGTAAGAGGCTACAAGGCCCCTGGGACCAATCTTGATTCAGTAATATGTAGCTGACCAAAATGAATTTGTAAAGGTTCTCTCCAGAGCAACAGAAGCCACCCTGTGACTGACTGCACTATTTCCAAAGACAAGCCTTTCTTTTAAATTAGGAAATAAGTCAAAGTTAAGAAAGAGTGTGTACCTTTGCCCCATAGAGATCTGAGTTTCTCATCAGTAGCTCAGCTGATGTCCTCACTGTTATTCCAGTGGTTTCACACTGTAACACACAATTCTCCAGTGTGGTTTTCCCATGATGGACATCTGGATACACAGAAACAATTATTGCTGGATGAACCAGTTCTGCAAAGACAAACCCCTCCTACAGACAGACAGCCTTGCAGCAGCTTTGCAGCTGTGATATTTTCAGTTTATCCACTTCAGGTTCAATTCACTCATTTGCTCCTGTGTGGGTTGAACTCACATTGTTTTTCTGGTCTAAGCAGGGACTCTGCTGCAAGGGAGCACTAGCAGGAGATTTGTCTTAGAGGTTCTTGGATTATTTTTTTTTAATGGCAGCAATAATTCTTTTCATCACATTCCTAAGAGACTTTTGGATTCAAAAGATATTAAATACATGGATACAAGTGTTAATAAACATTTTAACATGTTTAAAACCCAAATGTCTGTCGAGGAAAAATACTAGTTGGCATCTTCTGCAAAGACAAGGCCACAGCCAATAAACTCCTGGGATACAATTTAGACTTAGTTGAGTGTCAGTTTGAAGGTGCTGGAAAAAAAGTTCTGCAGCACTCCTACAGCATGTGCTGCTCCTCAGTGGAGCATTAGCTGGGGTCAGCTACAGCTGAATACTGCCATGGGGGCTCTTCTGTGGAAAGAATTGTTTCCTTTTCCAGGCAGCCTGACACAGGCTGTGCTGCACTCAGAGTCAGGCTGCCTTAACAGCAGAACAACGATCAAGTTAATGATCTCAAGCCAGTTGAAGAATAAAGCATAAGAGCCACAACAGCTTGAAAGTACAAACAGAAGTTATTTTGATGTCCATATTATAAACAAGTTTTTAAAAAAGAGGGGGAAGACTCAATATGTATATCTGTAGGGCTTCTCCCTACGATAGTTTGTTAAACTGCAACACCGGGTCCCAGCTTTAATTCTAGCACTAATTATGAAAGAGTCACAAAAAGGTCAAGATGCTTTACACTTACTTAAAATCCCCTCCACAGCATCATGCTGCACTAACTTCAAATTGGAGATCTTTATATTGGCTCCTGTACAGTCAAAGAAGTTGTCTCCTTTCCCTTGTTTTTCTATCACGACATCATCTGGCAGGCCATAGCCTAAGAGCAGAGGTGAAAGATGCAGCTCAGAGAATATCTGGTGACAATGAGGTGCTCAGTACACAGATATTTAAATCAATGACAGGAGTTAAAGCTTGATGTTTTAATACCTTGAATAGGATTTGCAACAAGTGGCCAGGCTACACCTTGCATCCCCTCTGTGCAGGCACTCCAAACTAAACTCAGAAGTTACCTTACTTGAATGGCACACAACAAAATGCAAAGTTATCTGAGAAAGTTGAACAAATGGGTAACTGAGCTGACATTTGCCAAGGTTCTCACTCCCAAAAGTTACCAACAGAGCAGGGGGGATGCAGGAATTGAGGACACACAGGCATTTCCAGCCTGCTCTCAAAGGACAGAAGTTCACTACAGCAGGCAGAGGTCCCAAAGAACACAAAGAGAAAAAGAGTGACACCACAACACAAGGAAAGAAGTGCAAAGGGCTTGATATTGTTAGCCTGTTTCATTCAGCTCCCCTGTTTACACAGAATTTGGGGGAAAATTCAGTGTTCCTGAGTTGCACAGACTTCCAGATTAATTCAGTTTAAAAAGCAGCTTTCACAAGCACATGCCAACATTGATTTACTAAGCCATCCACAGTTGTCAGCATTTAAGCACTTACAGGAAAATTTACGAGCATGTAAAGCTTTTATTGCTTGTCACTGACAAGAATCATGATAAGGAAAGCAATAATGCAACATCCATTAAAGCAGCACGAGTCCTATCATTTTCTGAAAGCACACACAGATAAGAAGTGCCCAAGCAGGATGCCAGCTTTTAACCAAGTACATAAATAAATAAATACTGCCACATGCAAGTAGAAAGGTTAAAAACAAAATGAAAATAAAAACCTTTGAACAAGAGTTGGCAGAAAGTTTTAAAGACAGGCAATTTAATGCAAAGTTAAGTGATTGATACTTCAACACATGATATTACCTAGAAATCTTTTCCCACTGCTACTGATTTATAGTCACCTCTGAAGAGGATGTGGCATGGGGCACTTCCAGCATGTAAAAAGAGCACCACAGGACAGCAAAAGTTTAACTTCTCACCACTACGGAAAGAAGTTATTATCCAATGCAGGAGTTTTAGGAATGATTGTCCTGCAGAGTACCTGCAGGTTTCTAACTGTGCCTTCAGCTTGCTTTCCACTTCACCTCTGAAGCAGCAGCTCTGGAATGAAGGAAGATTCAGCTGCTGCCCAGTGGTGCTCACTCCCAGCCCCTGCCTGAGGGGCTCCACAGCAGCCAAAGGCCACTGTCATCCATTGCCACTGAGCACAGACAGAGAAGGGCTGATGCTGCAGGTTCCCAGCCAGCTGGAACATTATGGCACAAGCAGAAGGGAAGTTCTTAGGTGCCTTTGCAACACCTTTTGACAGGCATGGAAGTTATCTTTATCATGACTTCCTGCAGCTGCTGCTGCTTTAACCTTATTTAGTTCCTGTAAGTTTTTATTTTTCCCTGATTTACTAATCTTCATACTTTCAACCTTAGTGCTGACTGCACAGTGGCTGGGAAAAAATAGAAGCTCTACTAAGCAAAGTGACATATCTTCCATGAGTCACTCCTCCATCCCAAAAAAGCCACCAAATCAGCCAGCTGCTCAGATTAGTGCCAGCAAAGTTTGTCTTGATGCTCCTACTTCAAATGTTCCTGGCTGCTCCTTTTGCTATAATACCTCATCTAACAGGAGTCCTTATAAGAAGATTAAATACCTGACAAGTACTTGTTATTCAGAGCATGGTTTGTACTAAAAATACATATTTATATGCCTTGTTTCTTAAAATAGAGCAGCTCATCCTTTAATGTGTGCTATTGCACCATTTGTATTGCAGTTTCCTCAAAGCTAGAAAAGCAATAAATAGCACCACACACAATTTTAGAACAATGTCATTCTTGAGATAAATAAAGCACTTTTATCGAGGTCCCTTGTCCTGCAGGTGCACTGGTTATCACAATGGGTGTCTGTATAAATCAAACACACACGGGAGATGGGCGAGAAAGAAAATTACTCATAAAACAAGAAGGGCGAGAAAAATAAAGTCCAGAACAGCAGGAAATTAAACTCTCAGCCTTCTTCTCATTAAGAAGCTTTGACAAGAGAAAAATGCAACTAAATAAGTATCTGAACAGCTGCAGAAGCCCCAGTGATAAACAGACTATAACACTGCAACAGTGCATGCCTGCCTAAAGCAAAGGGATACACTGGGAAATCAAGAATGGTGAGGGAGAGAGAGCAACATATCCTAGGCAAAGCAGAAATATTTAAAATATAAATATTTTGCAAGAAAAATCCTAAAATCACATCTGTTGTGTCTGTTTCTGCAGAAAAAGATGTGTTAATCAAAAGTTCCCTCCTTCACCCACATGCTTCACACACTGCAGAGCCAGGCTGGCAGCCCCTGCTCCCCCATCACCAACATGCTCCAAGTGCCATCAGTAAATCCTAACAGCTCCTTCCCCCTGCACTCCCTGGGGCTGGAGCAGCAGTGGGGCTCACAGGCTGCCCCTGAGGCACATTCAGACACATAGAGAAGAACAAGGACATTTCTCAAGTACTCCTAAGGCAGTAGAAGCCTCTCAGAATTACTTCTCCGTTTCCACTATTACAACCATCAAGTCCCTTAGGTTTTTGTTGAATCTTCTCTATTAGCTACATAATCATCATTTATGCAAAAATAGGAGGAAATGATGAATTTGTTATTAATCAGCAAAATCTGCAGTATATCTGCACTATGGCTAATGAAACAGCTCATTCCACCCTGCATCAGGCACAGCTGTACAGCAGAAACAGGAATACTTTGAAGTAAAAAGCAAATGCTCTTGGCAAACTCTGCAAAGAGTAAATCCTAACACAGGGCTAGTTGAAGACATTCCATTTACTTGTTTATGGACCTTTAGACTAGCAAACCTTGTACCTTCTAGCTCCACTGAATCAGCAATGGAGAACACGCCATCAACAAAGTAATGGCCAGGGCAGATGATGACTTTGTCTCCTTCATAACTGGCATTTACAGCTGCCAGTGGGTCACGGTGAAACTGCAAAAGACAAAAAAAATACCATCAGCTCCCAAAGGGTGCTGTAAAAATGGGTGCATTTATGCCCATAGAGCTTGTTGTCAATTAAATGTTGTTGCTTTTGCTTAAAAGAAATCCTTTCAATGGCATTAATAATACAAAATTTCTACTTTGAATTCAAGAATTGTAGCCCTCTGCAGACAAAACCAGCCTTAACACGTTACTTTGAAGTTTATGTCATGTCCATTCCCCCCAGGAGAAAACTAGGGCACACACAAATCAAGGAGCACATGCACCCCAAAGCAAACTTCACTTGGTTCCAGGCCAACTCTTCAATTGTGCCTAAGTGACTTGCCATGAATTTGCCATGAAGAAACAGACAACAGAAGGTAAAGAAAATAAAACCCAAACAATTCAGCAAGTAGATGAGAGCTGGTCTGAACACTCTTGTGTTTGCTCCTGGTAAGAGTCCCCCTAAACAGAGTTCAGATACCACAGTGGTAAATAGTGTCCACATGATCCTTTTCCTTGATAAACAGGGCAGGCTGATACCCTCTGCAAACATTACTGAGGGATTCCATACTGAAGGATGACTAATAGTACATAAAAACTACACAGTTATTGCTTCCCAGCAAATTCCAGGGTAAGCATACTAAGAGCACTTTTTCAGTTGCCAAGTCAGAATATCAGATTTATAGCCTAAAAGTTACTCCAGGAGCTTCCCCATGGCTCCATTTTAGCAATCTGTGATTCATGAACGTGACCAGAATACAACAAACCATTTCATTTGGGTCCAAGGAATTCAGCCTCTTCTTAATTGCTGAAGTAGCAAGTCTTGTCTGAATTCAACAAAACTAAAACATGACTGCTCCTAAAATAAATGTATTTCCTACACAGTGTACCAAAATGAGAAAATTATGCTTCTTCCTTCAAACTCTAGATCATTATCAGCAGCATCAAGAGACACAGGCATTTCAAAACTAAATTCAAGTGTCATGCCTTACAGTGTTTCATTGCAGATTTATTACAGGTTCATCTTATTTCCTACACACAGGAAGATGCTTGTATAAAGTACAAGCACAAATGAATTAAAAAATTATTTGAATCATCCAATTTTGCCATTTATTGTTAAAACTACAGTGGGTTTTTTCTGACAAAACAATCCCACCACTGTTGTATCTTGCCAACAGTAAATTAACTTATTCTTCCACATTGTTTCTTGAGAGGAAAAACTATTAGCAGACAGAAAATTCCTGCTACTGCACCTGTATTTCTAACTCTTCACAAGATGGTGGGCAAAGTTTGTCTCTTGCCAGCATGTGGAGCAGACTTGCTGTCATGGTCCAGGGCACAACATGAATGACCCTGGCCCCCGTTGGTCTCAGTCCTTTAGCCTGGAGGCTGCCGTATTTTTGGTAACCAAACACATACCTGCAACAAGAGCAACAGAGCCAGCAGCTCTTCCTTCAGTAAGCAACTCCTCTGAGTTATGTGATTCCCCTCAGGAGCCCCCACCCTGCACAAACCCACCAGTTACCTCAGCAGAGGATTCTCAATTAGTTTCAGCTTTTGTTTTAAGTGCTCCACTTTGTCATACAATTTTAGTCCTTCCACCATGGAAACGTTTTCTGCTTCTGAGTCCGAATCATTGCTTGATATGCTGTTCCTCACACTTAAAAACTTCTCATAAAGCTCTTCACATTGAGACAACAAGTTCTGGTAATCAGCTATGAGGCCAGAAGGCACCCGGTGTTCCAGGATGTCATAGTGCCTGCAATTCAGAGCAAGGGGTCAGCACATGGCACATCCACAATCCTCAAAGACCAAACGTGAGACTGGACAGAACCTGAGGAGTTCTGCATCAGTACTTGAGTCAAGGTTCTCTGCAGTCTACATCAACACTGCTCCATTTTATTTGAAAGCAGCAAAACCAGAAAATCTTAACAGACACAAACATTTTACTTTCTAAACAGCTGCCTACCCACCTTGAAAGATTGTCTACAACTATCAGAAACTCACCCAAATAAAAAGCATAAGCACAGCCATAAAAAAGAGTAGCAATTTAGAAGCCCTTATTAGAAAAACTGAGAAAGATTCACACACATTCCTCCTGGAGAATGACCAATTTCCAAGTTTTTGTTTACATTCAGCTCTGTTGTGTTTTTTATTTTATGCCAAGAGGTAAAGAATGGAGCATCCCATGCCAGCTTTTATTAAGATTACAACTCGTACAGTGTGAGGATGACTATTGCTGTGTTTGGGGCATCATCTGATGGAACACCAAGGCTCAGAAATCAAGTGGCAGCCTCAGCCATGTTCTCTTTCCATACAAGATTTTGACCAGCAGACAGTGAATGCTGTTAGAACAAACTCGCTTTGGTTCACAAGTCAACAGGGGCTTTTTACAGCTAATTGTGAGTGACTATTCCCACATCACACATTCCAGTGGTTCTGCCCCAAGAACAGCAAAGGTGTTGCACTCACAGTCTCAGTCGGGGCTCAACACATCGCACAAAGTAATCAAACTCATCCTCTTCCTCCTCATCCCACGTCCTCCAGATGCACCGGTAGAAGAACCTTTGGAAACAAAGAGCAGAGCAGAGTCAACAGCACTGGAAACACAATGTAACCAATTTGAGAATTCACCTCAAGGCACCACCTCTCTCTAAATTGATGTTACTCTCCCATACGCTGTTCAGTACACACAAAGGCATCTTTCCTGCCTGTTGCTTACCTGCATAAAGAGTTTTATTTTGTGTGTCTAAGCTCAAAATTCATAATAACCTGTGTCCTACTTCCTCAAAAGGGAGAGAACAGCTAAAACCTAGATTTGAAAAGCAGCACTGACACTCTTCAGATTCTGAGGCTTTTCGGTAGGTTGGTTTTAGCCAATCATCCTCCAGCTAAGCCTTCTTTCTGGCAATGTAGGTCATTCCACCTATTTTAGCTTTTTTTTTGTCCAGTCCTACAGCCTATGTGTAGAGAGGTTTCAAACAGCCTGTAGTGCCTGAAAGAAAAGGAGGTGGAAAAGAGACAGATGATAAAGAAACAAAGATAAAATATGTGAAGAGACACCTAAAGATAAAGAACAAGTTTAGGGGAAGAGGCCAAAATGCAGAAAGAAGAAAAGGGGTGGGCGGGGGGGAGGGGGAAGGCAAATCCACCAAAATGTTATTGAAGAGAAAGAACAGTCAAGTAGTCTACAAGTGATACAGTCCAAGGAACTCTGGAGTGAAAAAAAGAGGGAAAGCAGTCTCCTCAGAGCACCAGTCATCAGATTTACTTTGGAAAGCTTGGCTTGTGGAGCTGCCAGCACAGCCCAAGAATTTAGGACAGGACCCACTGGGTAGCAGCAGGGTGCAATTGTCCTACCTGACATGCTCTATGGCTAGTGCTGTCTGGTCAAACTCTCCTGACTCATCATACACCACCCACAGCTCCTGCAGCAGGATCTGATGTTCCTTCAGCTCCAGGAGCTCCTGCATGCACTCCAGGGTAAAGCTGCTGTCCTGGGACTCGCACAGGAATGGCTCACTGAGCTGCACAACTGCCTTCAGGGCCGCGAAATCCACATCAACCACCTGTGGGAACAAACAGCTCTGAAATCCCTCAGAACTGCAGATCCAGCTGAGGGAGGGGAACGTGACGTGCCTCAGTGCAGGTCCCAACTGACCCCACACAAACCAACACAAATGGCACCCTGCAGCCATGGCCATCTCCTCAGCTGAAGTGATAACCCAGAGTTAAGCTTCTCACAACCCACAGCTAGAGAGCCTTCTCCACATCCAAACCTTCATTCAATCCCTCATAATGCTCATAACAAGGCCAGTAAGTTGCTTCTCCAGCCCCCTTTTTTTTTGTGTTGCTGTTTATAAAAAACGGCAAAAGCAATATCCTTAGACTCAAACAAATCAATACCTCACAGCCTTTTGGGACTCCTTTGAGGCTCATTTTTCAAAGTGCCCACAGGATACAAATAATCCAAAGAGATAGTCCGGACCAGTGAAAGCCATTTTGTCACTGATTGGGCAGAAAAGAGCTGAGGGGCCATGAAGTTTTTTTTTCCCTCCTCAAGCATGTGATGGAGCTGCAAGTTTGAACATCCAAGATTTGCAACACAGATGTATGACTTGGTGGACATGGAGAGACTTCGAAAAGTCTGTTGGAGAGGTAAATAATGTTAAGTGGAGACAAATGGCTGAGCAGCAGCGACCCACTCACCCCAACAAGGACCTCAAACACATCGGTGCGCCAGATGGCCTGCCAGCCAGAGGGCTCAAGGACCTTCTCCAGGTACTCAGCTATGAACCGCTTCACCTCAGAAGCTTTGCAGTCAGCTAAAAAGAAATTGAACACACTACATTTATGCAGGGAATGGAAGAAAAGTCCTCCAGATCACTGGAAAATGAAAGTCAACACAACTGAAATGTTCCTCTACCACCTTTAAAGCTGGGCTTCGTTCTGGTAAGCTCATGATAACCATCAGCATTTCTGCTGGTTTGTGCTCCTCTGAAAAACATCCAGGACTCAGCCTTCCAGACACTGAAAGTTTCAGTGCCAATGGTATTAAACACATAACCTGTGCCGTATCTTAAACAGATTTACAACACACAAAAAAAATTTAGGAAGACCAGCTACAACAAGGCACAGAATCCACTATTTACTAACAGTTCTGCCTTTGCATCATTCACATTTTATTTACTCATATCAAAATTACTGCCTCCTGGTCCATCAGCTAGAGCAGCTGAAGTTACAGCATAAGTGATGGCAGGACACTTTGTCTTTTCTAGCCCCCATATTAAAAGTATCTCATAGCTTAATATACACAGTTGACTCCATTGGAATTGTTTAAAGTCACTACAAGAAAACTAACACCATAAAAATATTACTTACCCAAGATGTAATCCTGGTAAGCTCTGAATCGCTCATAAAACAAAAGATGATCGGTGTGAAAAATATCCGGAAAAAGCACGTTCCCGTCTGGCACAGTCCTGCCCAAAGTAGTCCCTGGTTTGTCACGACTGCCATAGTCACTCCAGGAGTCAGCACTCCAATCACTCTCAGCATCTTCTCGTTGCACTTCTGGGAAGGGGAACAGGAGTAAAGCAAACCCCACAAACTGTCACTTCAACCACTCACTCGCTCCTCTATTCCCAAAGAACTCCTGTTCAGCCCAAGGTCTATAATGAACCTGCCTTCTACAGCACGTCTTAAATTATCCTTGGCAAAGCGTTTCAAACCCACCTACGTTCCATTTCAGCGCCCGTGGCAGGCACTGAGAAACACACCAGAACTTCACGATTAAAAGGAAAAAGCCCTACCACATTTTAGTGTTGACTTCCAGAGTCATCCCTACCCTACCCTCGTTTCCAGCCCGGTGCCCACGCCCCGAGGCGGGGGGCGGCTGCGGGGCCGACCGGCTGCGAGGGGCGTCCAGCCAAGCGGGCGTTACCCTGCCCGGGGTGCGGCCCGCGGGGGATCCGAACGGCCTGACCTGGCCGCCCCTCCTGTCCACACCATCCAGCTGCATCCCACGGGCACCGCCCGAGCGCGGGGTGCGGGGTGTCCTTCCCTCCCGGCTCCCTGCGCCCTCCCTGTCCGCAGGCACACGCAGTCCGTACCCTCAGCCTGCTCGGGGAGGTCCCGCGGGCCGGCGCCTGCGG
>VXBB01004962.1:0-47207 GCA_013399915.1 Illadopsis cleaveri | reverse complement strand
CGGCCGTGCCCGCGGGCACGGGTTCCACACACAGCTTGGCGGCCGGGGATGCTGCCGGCCCTGCCGACAGCGGATGCACCGCGCCCGAAGAGAAGGAGCGGCCAAGCCGCAAAAAAACACCCAACAATCAGCACCCTCAAAAAGGAAAAAACTATTTTTTTTAAAAAAAATCAACAGCAAATAAACGAACTAAAACTGCAACCCACGTCTAACAGAACGTAATTCTCTGGAGCCCCGGCAGCCCCGCTTTGCTTCCAGCCCTGGCCGGTTCGCACACAGAAAGCTCCTATCAAAATGTAAAACACGGGTCTGTTTCATGCCCCAGCGCTTCTCCTGAGCCCACTCCGTCTGTTTCGAGCTGTGACGATAAGGGGCGATGGGGATCAAAGCCACAGCAATTGCTCCGAAACAGCAGCGGCCACGAGAGGGCTGCCTTGGATTTCCGACCAGGCGAGGGAGCAGCTCCCACGTTAGAGCCGCTCCGTGTTCGCTTCCCAAACACCGCTTGTTCTGCAGCAGCAGCCCCGCGCCCGCAGCTCAGAGAACACCGACAGCCCAAATCATCCCGACATGACCGGAGTAGGAGCTTCCGTAGGTCCGCTGAAACCCACCCTTGCCCCTCATAACCCCAAGAAGAGAAAGGCTTAGTCCCCAAGAGGTTTCTGTTGAATGCTGTCACAATTTAACCATTATACTGGGCATGGGTGTTTATCCATACACATATAGTTGTCCTCTATCACAATTACAAAATTACAGTTAACCATCTGAATCCCTCCCAACAACTTATTGGCAAGGTCAGGCTTTCAGAGAAGTGTGTGTTTGTAAATAAAGTGTCTTTAAGTACTTAAGTGGAGGGAAGGGATGCCATCCAGTGGATTTGCACAGGCTGAAAGGGTCCTCTTGTCCAACCTCATGCCTTTGAACGAAGCCAAGTGCAAGGTTCTGCACAGGTACAGGGCAGAGAATGGACTGAGACTATTGCTGGGGAGAAAGACTTTGGGGTGTTGGTGGATGAGTAACTATATAACCATAAAGTTATGGCTATGGAAGCTCCCATATTAAGATGTTTCGATTATTTTTCCTCTGAATAGTTACAATGAATTCAGGGACTCCTCAGGGCTTACAGTGGGAAGATCTGTTCTTTCTCACCAAGGTGAAACACTGGCACAACACTGAGATCAGGACAACCCATTTACCCCTATTTGTTTTGTTTAAAAAATAGCTGGGAGCAGACTGTATCCCATTTTATAAGATTTACACAATGTCTGGTTAATTATCCCCAATCCTTGTAAAAGAGCTATTTTACTTCAAAGAAACACAGCCTTGGCAGTTGATTTCCAGAACCAGTGATTGCTGCTGCAAGTGTCATGGACATAGGAAGCTCCATTTGGTAAAAAAAAAAAAACAACAAAACTCTGCAGTTGGTTTCCTTACCCTCCTATTGGAAATAGAAACAGTCCTCTTATTGTTGAAAACCTTCCACTTTTCAGCTTGCTCCTGCATGCAGAGTGCAGACTATCAGTTATTTTCTTGAACTCAAACAGTTATTTTTCTCCCTACAATGTTTATCCATCCAATTTATTACTGAGCATGAATTAGTGCTTTCCTGAACCTCATCTGGCAAGTCACAGTCTCCTTTTGCACGGTACACTTTCCACTTACCTCAGCTCCTCTTTTTTGCACTTTTTCACACTTTTTCCCAAGCTGATTTTTTTCTTGTGTAAGACTGACCAGGTCTGTGTGAAGTCAGAGGACTGGCAGTATTTTACGTGGAACACTGACACTCCTGAGTTTGAGAGGAGGAAGAAAAAGTGCTTGTCCTCACACTCTGTTCTCAGCTCTCATACTTTTGAATGAAATCTCACTGCTGTTGCTCCTGTGAATGAGATGAATCATTGAGATGCTTCTAAAATCCCCAGCCTTATCTTCAGCCCCAAATAGATTTTTTTCAACTGCTGTTTCCCTTGAAATACTAAAACAGTGAGGGGTGTTTGTATGCAGAACTCTGTCTTTTACAATCTGAAATAGGCCTCCACTTCAAAATTTCACACAGCAAATAGAGTTTGAAAATCACAGAATGTCATTAAGTTCTTTATAGAAATGAATGCAAGTGCAGCTCCATAAACCTAAGGAAATGCAGGGAGGAACTACTGTCTTATTACTAAAAGATAATTAATTATCTTTTTAATTAATGACAGTAATTTTAACTGAAGAAACACAAGGGTAAAACAGACCCCACATGTGGGATTTGGCTCACCTGGGTGTCCCAGACATCACGAGCAGTCAGATCACAGTAGTTCCATTTCAGGTGCCACAAAGGCATCAGTGAGGCTGTGGTGGCTCAAAGCCTGGTGGTAACACACCCCACTGGGTAAAAGATTTAGATCCCCACAGTGCAGCTCTGGTGGCTCCAGTTATTACAGGTAAGAGCATGCAGCCAACAGGGCCAGGATATCCCTGCCTTCCATATGTGGGCTTAGGAAAAAACCCACCCACCTACAGGAGTATAGGAGGATAACAAACTCACTTGGTCACTCTCAACCAGACCTTCATTGTGGCACTGATCTCACTGGGGCAATGTCTGTTCATGCCAACTGAAAATTTGATCCAGAGTTAAAAACATGAAGAAAAAATAGTGGCGTGTTTTAGCCAGTGTTCTTATCCAAAATAAAAAACCTCTTAATTCTAATTTACTACTGGTACTAATTTGTGTTTGTGGACATACACATATCTCATTTGAGAGTAGAGACTATTTCTGCTTTAAGATGTCTTAAAATAGTCTGTCTTCTTAACTATGTCTCAGTACAAGGCAACCTTAAACTACAAATCAAATCAAAAGATCAAATTATTTAATTACACGCAATGAAAAAAATTGTTAGTTAATATAAGGCTTACAAATGAGAAAATGTCTATGAAATGTGGGGAATAAGCAGCTGAGCCAAGCCAGCAGAGATGTGACAGTGATGGGAAAGAAACAAGTATGCACAAAAGAAAAAAATTTAGAAAGAGACCACTACACAAGACAGTAAAACATTCCTGTACCTTTCTCATTTTGGCACACATTTTCTTTGTTGCCATGGCAATCACTGAAGTCTTTCTAGGCATCCATTTCTGCACTGGAATATGCAGATAATATTTTTTTACTGCATATGTTTCAGTAATGCATTTGCAAACCACTTTTATGGCAGGGGATGGATGGTGTCACATAACTGTATATTGCTGTTAATTAGTTGGATTATAACAGATTGGGTTAGATAACTGGTGTTCTTTGACAGATATCTCTTCAGTCTTTAGATTTTCTTTTGTAGCAGTATAAACTTAAACCACTGTAAACATAAATGCATTGATCCTTACCAGGAAAGCAATTAAATTTTCCAAACCTGTTCCTAATTATTTTCAGAATCTTCTCAATATTGGCTTCTTCAGGAAGATACTGGCTGGCTTTAGGATTGTTCTCACAGCCACTTTATATTAAAAAAAAAAACAAACCAGTAACAGCATTGCTTATTTGGATTTTCACATTTATAGACCATTCTTCTCTTGCAATTCACTTTACTGCTTCCAAAATTCTTACTGCTTTTCCTGCTGGGCATTGTGTTTTCCTTAACCACAAACATGCCTGGTAGTGCCAATCACTTAATTTTCAGAAATGCAGGTTTCAGCAGACCTTGCAAACGGAACCTTGTTGTGAGGAGCCAGTTCAGTTTTGTTGTGCCTCAGTGATGGTTGTCAGAGGCACATGGGGAGGGGTGCACCTGTGCCATGCCCAGGAGGCAGCTGGAGAAGATGGAGCTGAGCCTTTTCTTTGGGGAGGCTTTGCCTGGCAGCCAGTCCATGTCTCACATGGGACAGCAGGCAGCAGAGGAACACCAGAGCCACTGTACCGCAGAGACACTCTCCAGTCAGATGGCAAAAGGAGGAAAAAAATTTTCATCTTTTTTTCCTTTCCTTTTCATGATTTTACATATATTGAGGTAGACCTGCATCTCAGCCATGCTCTCAGAGGGAGCTTTCAATCTACACCCTGATTTACAGTAGGACTCTACATAACAATGGAGATTCAAGTTCATGCAGAGTGCTTGACTAAGACTCACCTACAACAGAAGAGCTATTTATTGATCATGTTCCTTTGGGACTGGGAAGGCCCCTTCTTCAGATACTCATCTCTCTGGGGAAAGGCCTTAAAAGAACCAGGAAGCTTTTTCTGAGATGGCTCAAAGGTGTCAGGAGCATCAGAGGCATAAAACAAGGCTCATGCAAGGTGTGCCTCAACTGACTGCAGAGCGCAATAGGAACATAGCCCACAACAAAATCTTTTCTTTGTTTGGAGATAAACAACAGGCAGGCAGATTTTTCCAACAGATGTTGAGATTAAGAATCGACGGGAATAAATAGAGACTTTGGGCAAAACCAGAAAGTGTAAACAGGCTTCAGCTTTATGACTAATGCTGTGAGATTCATGTATCAGGCATTTAGCATTGTATTACAGAGTGAATGCTGGTTTTGCCTTATTACTGTCAAAATTTTCACTGGCATCATTGCCATTACTGACTCCTCAACTTCCTGCCCCTCTAGAGCTGCTGACCACATCTTTGAAGGAATAGCTAAGATGCAGTGATTAAATGTAAAGATGAAATCATGGTAACACCAGATGCAGAATGCAACATTGTTAGGCACAATTATGCCAGGAAGAAGAGAATGAAAATCACTTGCACTAGTGATTTTGCATGATCATTGCACCTCTTCATTCACTGTAAACAAAACAAAATTGAATTTACTAATGATGCAATAGAATGCAGCTGTTGGAGATGGGATGTGTTGTTTTGATCTACATTTCTTTTCATCTCAGTTAAAAATTTGAACATGGCCATTTAAAAGCAATTCTCCTATAATTTTGTGATAGTTCAAGTACTTTAGGTTCTTTTTTCCAGAGGACAGCTGTGTTGTTATCTTGACAACTAATGTGTAGTAATGATGGATTAAGGTCTGAAAAATTAGCTACTGAAGTGTGTCAGAAGAGAGATGAATTAGCCTCAAGTGATTTGTGACAAACCCTTGTCAGTGGGTTTGTGATTGTCTGAGCAGATGGCGGTTTGGGAAGTTGGAGCTGTCTCAGTGCACTCCCTCCACTGCCAGAGCAGTGAGGAACAGACACTTCAGCCCGGGCAGGAGAAACCAGAAGAAAGAATGCAGAGGACACTGGATTTGTGGATTTGCTTTTCTGGTGTTGACTCAGTTTTCTGCAATCTGCTCAGCAATTTGTGCATAATCACAGTGATCTTACTACACGCTCCAATAATGACACAACACAACTACACACACACTTAAATGACAAAGCCAATTCTTGTTCTAACAGAATTCTTAAGATACTCGGGAATTTTAAAAATATGTTGAGGGCCTTTCAGGAAAAAAAAGTGTTTCAGACAAAATACATGTTTTCTGCTCAGTAAAGCTGGTACTGGGGTACATTCTAAGGTCTGTGGTTTATAAAACAATAGAATATGTGACTCAGTGATTCCAAACAACTGCAATGAATGCAATTAACATCTTGTTAATTTAGTTTGTAGGAAAAAAAGGAGGTGTTTTTTTTTTCCAAAACATATTTTGGTTATTTAGTGAAATGTTTTAATTCAAATATGACAACGAAAAGATGCATTTTGACCTACACACATGATCTTTAAATTATAGCCAAATAAATAAATAAAATAATTATTAAGTAGTGTAAAATAAAATATTATTTTTCTTTTGAAAAAAACCTTTGGTTTTATCCAAATCAATTTCCTCTCTGGTGGCCCTTTAATTAGCTACAAATCTTACCCTTCAAAACCAGACCCCTATTTATTTGAAAATACAAATGATAAATCTTAAATTATCTGAAGCCACTGCATTTCTTTCCTTTGTACACATCCCCACTCTGGAATAGCATCTGTAATATACAATACATTCTACTGAGGTGGAAAATGGATCTTGGCCAGCTAAAAGTAAAATGAAATTAAAAATAATTAAATAAATTCCAAGTTCTCAATGTTGTTTTTATGCTCTTTCTTTAGATAAGATAAACCTTTTTTTGTTGGGAGCAAAGCAAAGCACTGTGTGCTGATGAGAATCATATATTTTTCTTTTACTACATCCTTTTAGACCCTCTCCTCTTATATCCTTGTTCTCTGAACAGAATAGCCGTTATGCTATTTGAAATAAAGGGCAGCTTAAAAGCAAAGACCATTCCTGAGGTGGAAAGCTCAGCCCCATCCATGGTAGGACAGTGGCCCCACCTGTGACTGGAACAAAGCTTGGTGGAAGCAAGCAATAAAAATCCAATTCAAGCTGCATTAGGGCACAGGCAGTAGAGGGTGGGCTAATTCCCCCAGCTCCCAGGCAGTATTGCTGGGGTGTAGTCAGCACCTGTTCCAGGAGCTGGTGGCACAGGGAAGCATGGATGTGCCTAGCTGGGTGGGAAGTGCCTGGCAGTGTGGTATTCCCAAGGCCTGAAAACAATTGCTTGTGTGTTCATGACAGTGCTGATGAATAAAGGCTGACTGACTTTGTTCATTCCCATCTCCTACCCCATATTAACTCACTAAATATGCAGCCTCCTGCTAGACAGATAAAACTCCAGTATTGCAAATCTTGTCCATAAAAAGCATCTTTTACTAACATCCTTCTCTCATTCTGCAGCACTTGTAACCACACCCCTGGCATGTGCTTGTCACTGACTTTTTCATCCCAGATTCCTTCCGTTCATTAACTCCATTCCAAGTACAAAAATGCCGAGGTTCCCACGTTGGCAGTGGCAACAGTACATCAGTCATCCCTACCACAGCCCCCTGTGTGACACACCAGCTCCTGTTTTCCTGCTCAAGTCTGGAGGAGTGAGCAGGCACTGAAATGCAGCAGATGACCTGAAAAGCCTTCACAGGAATATCATCAATATGCTTCTAACAAATGTGCCCAGTGAGAGATCCTGCTTTTGGCAAGGCAGCAGACAGACTCCTCTCAAAAGCTGCCAAGAAATGACACAGTCCTAATTCCCCATATCATAAAAAGGTGTTGCTGTCCAAGAGTTAACATTGGTACTGAGCCAGATCTTTCACCTCTGAGAAGATAAGGCTGAGAGGGGCTGGGAGAGACTATATTTTTGTTCAGAGCTCTGCTACTGCCAATAGGAAGATAACAGCAAGTGGTTTTCTCTAACTGTATCAAACTAACCTGGTTCCAAATGGAATATCCCATATTTACATACATTTACTTTCTATATGCCTCATCCATCCTGATCTGTTGCTATTTCCTTGAGTTTATCAAACATTGTTCTTTACAGAACTTTGCTAATACCAACACACAGCCTGGCTTTTCATATTATATAATAGATCAACATGAAATGTTCCAGATATTGCACTGGAAAGATTGAAAGGAGTTACTGTACTCATCACTTGTCCAATTAGCCTGGTGAAAACAACTTGTCACAAGTCCTTGCCAGAATAGATACATACTTGGGAATGATGAAAACCAGTAGCTCTTAATAAAAGGCCAGGACCTAAGCTGGTTATTTTCAGTGTGAACCACAGTGCAATGCCACTTACAGTGACCTGTTGTACTGCATGGGAACCAAAAAGTCCTCCAGAAACTTGCATAGCCAGGACAAAACTCAGGGATAAAGCAGAAAAGCATGAAAGAGCAAAACAGTAGCTGAAATCCAAGCAAAAGCAATGAGTTTTAAGAGAGGCCAAAAAATGCATTTCAGGTGTGTCTGTATATATGCATATAAAGATGCATGGAGAAACCTTACTCAGTCTAGGAAAAGACAACATGAAATCAGTAATAGAGCAGATTATAGCTGCACCCCAAAAAAGTACAAGTGATACAAACCCCCTCTCCTAGGTACTAGAAAGAAAAATACAGTAAATATTTTACTTGTGACTAGAAAAGGGACTGACTTCTAGGGAAATCAGGTTAGCCTAAATACTGTAGATATATGATATGTTCTTATACTTTACTCATGATGTTATTCATTTCAGCTTTCTGAGGCCATGGATATAAATAACAAAAAATATAATATAATATAATATAATATAATATAATATAATATAATATAATATAATATAATATAATATAATATCTTACTCTAAAGTAAGAAGGCTCAACCTGGCACCACTGCTCTCTCCTAAAGCATCTCCCTCTTGATGCCCAAAGCTAGGGTGGAAATAAACCCCCATAGACCAATGTCTATAGAGCAGGTATTTGTTTATTGCAGCACTGGAGCTGAGGGGGATTTCTCCTCCTAACTCACCCACCCTTGTCAAGTGCTGTGGTATATTAATACAGTAAGTATTGCTGAGTGTTACAGTGTCACTACAACACCACCATATACCTGCCTGAATTAACTTACATTGCAGGATCTCATGGTTATAAATAGTTCTTTTGCACTGCATTTGCATCTCCCCAGTTCAGGGGTCCTCAGGGATCTTTGATGAAGGCTTCCAAAATCTTCTTCACATGTGAACTTTTCAATTTTGTCTTCAGAGCATGCACAGTTCTGGTGTTCCTTGGTCTGTCTGGTCCCAACCGGCCTAAATTCTTTATTTTGTGGCCAAATGGCTTTGCTCTTGCCAATATCTCATTAGTACCACACTTATCTATCCTTAAAGCTATCCACCTGGTGAGTTTTTCTTCTTTTTTTGTCCATTCAGCATTAAGCAACTACTTAACCATAAACTAGCCATTACACTGTATTATAGAAAGTTATTTGTATCAGGTTATATAGGTATAAAAAGCTATGATTCAGGTTACATAGGTATCAGGTTATATAGATAGATAAAACACCATGATTNACTCACCCACCCTTGTCAAGTGCTGTGGTATATTAATACAGTAAGTATTGCTGAGTGTTACAGTGTCACTACAACACCATCATATACCTGCCTGAATTAACTTACATTGCAGNTATATAGATATCTTATAACTCAAGTTTTGTAAGAACCTTACAACTTTGATCTAAATTGTATAGGCATCACTCCAAAGCAGCTACTCAGCATGGCCCTTGTTGCAGGCTTAACACCTTTAACAGTTACTGCAGAGCTATGAACTTCAAGTATAACTGAGAATTTAAAAGTGCAAATACCAGCTCAGAAACAGGAAACCTTGCCCAAGTTATTTCTTTGCATAGTTTGTTGGTTTTTAAGAGGGATCCTGGTCTGATAAGGTTATCTGAGAGAGGAGAGAGGAAGATACTTCAAAACACGAAGGTTTTGTTGCAACCCAAACAGATGGAGACACACAGCCCACAGAAGCAGCAGCTGGAAAAGGCAGCTGCTCATTCAAAGCAGGCAGTGGCTCTGCTGGTTTTAGGTAATCTTGTTAGCAAACTGGAACAGGAGTGAAGACTGCTCAGGATGTGGTGATGAATGTGCTATTCTGCTGCCTCTGCAGCTGAGAAAAACACAAGCTGTTCAGGGAGCATCCCTCCCGACACTGGCTTAGGAGCAAAGTCTGTATGACATTTTGAATAAGAAAATGAAGCTGCCATCAGCATATCAAATAGTGAGAGTTAGTTAAAGCAAAGACTATGGCCATAGGGAACAAAACAACCCTTATTTTTCTTAGTTTCATGTCACAGATGACTGTAGAAAAATATTTTAAGATGACACCTTCTGGTTGGTCTTGTACCATTGACTTGCTGGTTGCCAAGAATTTCATCCATTGTGCATCTCTGCTTCTAGGAAAAGTTCCTGTGCAGCCTCAACCTCTGCAGGATGACCAAAGAAGAGAATCCTAGGAGGAAAAAAACCAACAAAACCCAACAAACCAAAAGGTGCAGAAGAGACACACAGGCAACTCCCACAGATGTTGATGTATTTCATAGGAAGGCAATGGGAGCTTTTTCTTATGGGGTAGATCCTTCTTAGCCAATGACCTCTTATTGTTTAAGTGTTTCCATTAAGGCTAGACTCAAAAGGATGGTCACAGCCTGAACAGATGCATAGGAGCTTGATTCTAACTGTAAGGAGCCCTTGAAAACTACACAGGTGGTGAGAAAAATGCCAATAATATCTATCATTAGCAATTGTAATATCATTTCTCATTTACCATAGTGTCACCTCTCAGAAAAACCAGCATGGATCAGCCATGACCAATGTAGGGGCCAACACCTTTATCTGAGTATCTGAGAAATGTTTTACCCTCTTCAGCTTGAAATTTTCACAAAAATTCTTCACCCTGTCCATGGCATAAATAAAGCTATGGCTGCATCAGAGAAAATCTGGTGGAAGAAAATGAATTAATCTCTATGATGAGATGACAAGTTCATCACATAGCTAGAAATGCAGCACCTGTGTTTCCACTCCATTTCAATTACATTCTTTGTACAAATAACAAAACAGAACTCATCATCAAAGGATGAGTATCAAATTTTAATACAGCAGATTTTTTATCATCCTTCTTACATGCAAGATGAAAAATTAATTTGATGAATCTACACTGTGTCCCATCAGCCAGACATGGATGGGTGAGTATTCACAGTAAGTTCAGGCATCTAATTCAGGTTCCAGTGTTCAAAGCCAAGGTCACTCTGGATAGTCTTTGGGAAGCACAGACCCCAAACGTTGGTGCCTTGATTAACCCTGGGAGGCACCTGCTCTATAAACTCAGCAGAATCTGGTAATTTACACCAGACATGTAATTCACTGAAAATTTAGACTGGGATTTGAAGCTGCATGAAAAAACTCAGAAGAGTCTCATTGATTTCTATAAATCCCAGATCAATTTCTTCTTCTGACCATCTCTTAAATATTTCATGGCCAGAACCAAACAAATATCCCACTGAAATCTGACTTTTGACTCTGGTAGACAGCATACACAGGTTGTTGTGGTGATGATTTGAAAGCTACAAAAATGCAGAGCAATGTCAGAAGCTGGTTTTTAATGAGTCAGACATAATAAATACACACACATTGAAATCCTTGAATTTCTCGATTGAAAGGTCAAAACTTTTGTGAAAGGCTTAGGGAGAAAACATTAATTTTTTTCATAAACAAGATGAGGTCACTTGGAACATGACAGGAAGTATAAATGAAATCACAAGTTAAATCAAAATGTTAATTTAACAGCTGAAGGAAGATAAGAGGGGATGGAATTCCCATCCCTAAACTGGCACTGAAGGCTGGTTCAATGACTATAAAACACAGTGCAAATTTGAGGGCAAGACAATCCCTCTACAATGATTACCAGTTCTTGGCATTAGCAAGAAAAGGATGTTTTTATCATTACAGATGTACCTAGCAGAAATGTTATTACCCATTAAAGTCCCCCATTATTCTGCTGTCAGTTGCCATCTGTTAATGAAGTTGTCATGATCTGACAGCTCATTCTTTAATTGTCACCCTGTGCCAGTCTCTGGTTCACAGCACACTGTGAGCTGAGCCTTCATATACTATACATTTCATGAGCTGAGTTTTCCAGGCTTCACCTCTGAGGTGATCTTTATCTCCTCCCCAAGTGACATGCTCCTATGCAGCCAGCCCAGGGCTTCAGAGAATCCTCTGTGGACTGATAAATTACAGACTTCTGTGCTGTTCTGACAGTGGAAGAGTATCCTTATGATCAAGCATTTCTTTGGAAGTTTGCAAGTTTGACGTGTGAGACACGTCAACTGGAATGTTTGTCTTTAAGAGGTATTTAATGCTAATTATCCTACCATTCCTCAACCCTCTCTCCAGAGCAGTTTTGAAGTTTCCATAGATACCAGCTCTGTAGCTCTGTTAAACAGCACCCTTTCAGAAAATTGTAGTTTTTCCCCTCAAGATAAGACTGCTTATACCTAGAAACCTGTACAACTACATTTATGTTTTAACACCTCCTATGCACTCTGATGCCTCTCAGATGTTCCTCTCCCTGTGTGATATTCCCACCACCACACAGAGTCAGGTGCTTTGGGTGTGTGTGGCATTCTAATAAAAGGTCCACAAATATTCAGCACACTGAGATGGAAGCCACAGAAGCTAGCCAAAAGGAAACTCCCAAAGAAACAGATTTTAATTACTTCTTTTCTCAGTTTTAGATGGCAAAATCTCCTTTGCTGGAATTCTACAATTAGAGCATTCTCCTGGGGAATAAAAAAAAAGACATGGGGTTATCAATCAAAAACCAAAGCAGGCCTCCAAATAACCAGGCTGCAATTTCCTCTTCCCCCACTCTCCTTGCAATAGCTGTCACTGCAGCACCTTTAGAGATTTGAGGAACTCAAGCTCAGTTTTCTTCTCAGTCTTTCAGCTTCCATCCTGAACACATGAATGAAGAGAGGGCTAAATGGTTCTAGCTCTGCCACATCACAGAAGGAAACATGAGCCCCAGCCACACTGGAGTATGACCAAATTTCATCCATGTAATGGATGAAACATCTCAAACATATTGTCTTTTCAGCTTTGAATGGTCTGACATCAGGCCAGGTCTGTGCACTGCCTCCCAACACAAATGACTAATTTCTGATACTCTCTTTGGAATTTTATAAAATGTTTCTGATATCCCTTCCTCCAACATGCCAAGTATCTCAGTTTAGTGCCTTATGAAGGAGTGTTTTCAGAATTGATGTTCATTTATTATTTAATCTTGCATTGTCCTGCTAGATGCAGGCTGCTCTCAACAGCAAAACCCTAATTATGTTTCCCTCTGATGCAAGAATTCATCATGTGGCTCTGCTTATGATCAAGGCTGAGATTTTGAAAACCAAGAGCTAATATTAGAACATCCAAACCAGATCAGGCTCAGTGACTTAAATCCTGTCTCCCACAGAAAGCTTTGCTGGGAAAAGAGCAAATTTGCTGTGAATTCCCTTTGCTGGGAAAACAAAGCAATCATATAATGAAATTTGCCCAGAACACCCTCCTAGTCTCCAAGGATTTGTGGCACAGGGAATTCTTGAGAATGAGGTTACAGGTTTGTGTACACTTACCCTCAATGGATAAATTTATGGTCAGAATTTACATGAACTTTCAGTATCCACTATGCCCAGTGACTTCTGATACAGATAAAATGCACGTTTATTGATGCTGGGGAGAATATCGTGAGTCTGTGCTTATTATCAGCTTGCCATGGAAACACCTTCCTGGCTGGGGCCAGGGGAGATGCAGAAAGCAGATGTGCTTCCAGCTTATTCTTTGGGAATGCTGGACCAGCAGGAGATACAGAAAGCAGCCATGTCTCCAGCCTATTCCTGGGGAATGCCATCTGCTGGTGGAAAACAACGTGCTGTGCAAATACATTCAAATGCCAGAAACAGTTTGCCCAGAACTTGAGGATCACTCTGGCTAGAATTGCCAGATTAGCAGGATTATGTAGCTGGACATTATCGGCAGAAATGAAAGAGGTGACGAGCCAGGGGAAAAAGGAACTTTTCCAAGGATTAAGAAAGAAGGAACTAAAAATGTGAAATAAGCCACAGTCTGGGTACCTCTGATTTTTGCAATGCTCTCATCACCAATACAATGTTAAGAGATGTTTTTGGAAGTCTGTCCAGCCCTCACTGAGTGTAACCAGCGAACATTTGGTCCTCTGTAATGTACTTGCAGCCAAGAGACAAAATCAGGATGACATCCTTTGATGCTGGCAACATGAATGAAATTGCCTAAGTGAAATACTGATGCATCAAGTATCCAGAATAGGAATCACACCAATCCCAAACATGCCAGACTGCTGAATTGGTAATACAGGGTACCAGGAACAACAGGTGAAACTACTGAATGAATCCAGAAGGAGTAAAAGGAAATAAAACTACTTGTAGTGCCTATATTTTGTTACCATGGTTCTCAGTGCTAACAAAATTCTGGTGTAACCTTAAGGCAATTGCCTATGGGATGACTATTTCTATTTATTGCAGCCTAATTATCCAAATCCATTAGTTAAATCGTATTTTAAATCTCTCATCTGCATTCACCAAACTCACAAGTCTTACTTCTTGAGAAATTGTTATTAAAACAATAAAGTCAGACATGGGGGGGATCTCAGGCCTGTGATGTTTGGATGAATTCTCAGAGTGGGACATGGCAATCATGTCACAGCCTCCCCTGAACTGCACAACGCAGAGCAGACCCCACTGACCCCAGCCTGGCCCCTCTCACCTCCCTGCTTCTGCCTCTTTGTCACACGGGAGCACAGCAGGGGTTCATTAAGCAGCAAGTGACACCAGAAGAGGATGGAAACCAGTTTCTTGATGTTTGAGCAGGCCATCCTGCCTCTCATCAAGAACCAAAGGGGTTGCAGTCTGCTCTCTTTGTGGCAGAGCCATTCCCTTCCAAGTGCCTTAAAACCAGGCTGGGATAACCACACCACCTGCAGCAAAGATCCCACATCCCTCACAGGACTAAGGTCCAGTGGATGTTTCCTTACTGAAGAAAAGCAAATGCCTTCCCAGTAAAAGGTAGGTAACTGAACTCTGAAACACATGGCCTTCCACTGGCACTGATCAAACAGTTGACTTTTCTCTGCATGTGTGGGAACAAGAAGAAAATGTGAACTGCATCATATGAAGGAAGACTTGTACAAAACATTTTTAAAAATGAAGGGAGCCAATAGACAAGCAAAACCCTGGATGGCAAAGGGTACAAGGCTAATAGGAAATGCTCATGGCAGAATTTAGTTTTCCCCATTCATTTAACTAGGATCAGCTCCAACAGCATTATTTGATTTCCCAGGTGATAAAGCCTTATAGGCACTTTCTCAGAGAGTCTAAAAACCATTCCTCCTTTCCTGATCAAAATACCAATCACTCATGGCAAGGGGATTGTTGATAACAACATCTAAATATAAAATGGGGCTATTAACAAGTAAATATTTTGTCAAGATTTTTTGTCAAGATTTGCAAAACTACTAATGCATAGTTTCTTTTAAATAAGTGAAGGCTCCAGCTGTGGCATCCCACTCTTGAAATGTGCAATAATTGCCCTTTAGCTTCAGTAAAGCTTTGGTACCAGAGAGCTTGTGGCACACTGAGAAAACTGCCCTGCA
The DNA here is from genome assembly GCA_013399915.1 of Illadopsis cleaveri. Lineage (NCBI taxonomy): Eukaryota > Metazoa > Chordata > Aves > Passeriformes > Timaliidae > Illadopsis > Illadopsis cleaveri. The sequence continues at coordinate 32,216 of VXBB01004962.1, read as the reverse complement.
TGTGAAATCTTAGGATTAAAAGTATCTCTGTAAAGAGCAACAAGAAGAACATTATGCACACTGTGCTATAAAAGGCACAATGATTTAGCTTTGGGTTCAGATTCAGGCAAAGACACAATGTAAATATATTTATTACCTTACTTAACTCTAAGAAGATAGCAGCAGAAGTCTTCAGGACCCTCTGGCCCCACAGGTCCTACAGCCAGCTGGAGTGTACCCCCTCTCCCTGTGGTTTCCCAAGGCTTTTGGAAGCTGATTTTGACCTGTTCTGGGAAAAGTGTTATCTGTCTGCAGTGTGGGAAAATCATTCTGTTTCTCTGACATTGCTCTGGATATACTCACCCACATGTGCTCGAGTCATGGGAAATGGCATGATTCAGACAGCTCTCAGAAATCACTGAAGGATGTCTTTGGAAGTGAAAACAATTATCAGGAAATCACAGGGAAAAAAAAGTTAAAAATTCAGAACACACCAGTATTGATAGGCCTTGGAAAACAACACTCCATCTTTCACTTCCTTGGGCTACTGTCATTCCTCTTTACTAACTCGAATATTTTATGTTTCTAGCTCTGAGAATTAGAGGAAGATAAAGAACAAATTATGTTTTCAGAAAAAGACAGTAGCTCCCAGGACATGAAAAAAATATTTTAGGGGTAAAATAAAATGCTTGAAGCCTGGATTTTAGGACCTGCTGTTCTGAGAGTGCTGCCCACCTAATGCACACTTGTATCTGCTGTCTGCAAGGTCTCTGGACAGCACTGGCACAGTCTTCAACAATAAGTCTCAAAAATGCAGAATTATGGACTGATAGTTCATGATTTTAGGAACAGAGTTTTGTTAAGACATCATCCCTTGCCAAAGTAGCAATAACAAAGGAGCATTAAAAGGCAGTAAAGGTAATTATGGGACTTACTGAGAATCTTAAAATCTGCCAGGAGGTAAAACACCAAAAGCTACTTCACATAAAGAACACAAGTTTACATGCTGCAAACTCACTGAGGTGCTGTAAAATTACTTTACATTAGAGGAATTGAAGAATATAGCAATTATTCATGAAAGAATAAATTCTCCCATGTTTTCCTGGTGCTTGAGATATTTATTTTTTCTCTTTTGAGTCTCTTGGCTGACTCTATCATCTTTTAAACACCACAATACAATCAGAGAGCAGCAAATATCACAAGCTTGATCTTGTCCAAACTGAAGTGAAAACTGCCAGTGAGGCTCAAAGGGTAGAGAAGATGAGTCCCCAAACTAGGGGTTAATAATAATCACTGTGGTAACAAGCCCCATTGTTCCTTTCACATTTGATTTGCATGGCTTTACTTACTTGCTTTAGGGACATAATGATATGGGAACATGTAAAAAGAGTCTTTTCCTCACACGTATTAGATATGCAGATGCCATTTCTGTCTCTGGACTGGCAGTATCATAAGCAGTTTAAATTGCAAACTATCCTCAGTGGAGCCCCTGATTTACAGAGATTAACTGGCCTGGAATTTGTACTGCTAGCATTGACAAAGGCTTGATCTTTCCCCCTGAGGAAAAGGCTGGTCCACTTATCCTGAGAACACATGCTCCACCCCAGACAAATAATAGAGAAGTTATTCAGCTGCTCTTGTTGTCTTACCTGATGCCCATTGGAATAGTTCTCTTTAGAAAGCTGCTGTGATTGCTTCTGAACTAAATTCAAACCGCTGATTTATGCAAATCTTTTATAAAAGAGGAGTTTACCACATGTGAAACATTGGGTAAATTAAGGGAAGATTATGCATTGGTTTTGAGCAAGTTCTGTTGTCTTTTAGTGATAAAGGGGCCCTACGAAGGCAGCAAATCCCAAAGTGCCCTCAGCCTCCACAGAACTCTCATGGAAAGGGAGGCGAAGCACATCCCTCAATGGTCACGTATTTTAAGGCAGATGAAGATCCAGCGGGCCAAATCAGGAGAGAAGAAGTAAAGATGCATTTCCTCTTCTGAATTACCCTTCAAAGCCAGCAAACCTCAGCAGCCTCAGCAGCTCTTTCAGGGGTCACTGTGACCCCCTCCTGCTCCCCGGCCGCCTCAGCCATCGTGCCAGAGGCTGAGGGAGGCCCAGGCCCTTCTCTGGCTGCTCCTGGGTTTGGTATTTGGAACAGAGCTGCCTTCTGTGGTAAAACTGACTCCCTGACATCACTGCTACCATGCACTTCAAACACTGTCCAAGGCCACTACCAGTTTTGAAAAGAGACGCCTCAGAAATACCTCATTCCTTCAGATTTTGTGGAAAAGAGTACCAGGCAGGGCAGTGAACCCTTGTCAGCGCTGTCCCGGGGGGAAAGGCTGAGGCGGCCTCACGCCGGCAAAGGCAAAGAATGGATCCCCTGAGGGCGAGAGGGCACAGCTCGCCAGGAACAGCAGAGAGCAGAAACTATCGGGGAGCCCCGAGGGCCATGGGGACGAGCTGAGGTACGGCGTAGGGAACAGGGCAGACAACCGAGCCTGCTCCGGCAGCGGCTGCGAGCGGACTGGGAGAGACTGGGAGTGTCCCTGCCGGGCTGGGGAGGAGCGGGCAGCGACCACCAGCGCTGCTACCCAGCCCCAGAGCCGCGGACTTCAGCCGCGGGCTGGACTTCGATGCCGCACTCCCCTCTCCCCAGGGTGGCCACCACACTCCGGGAAGTTTTTCCGAAGCTGCGCCGTCCCCAGCAGCGGGCGGGTTGGGCCGGGCAGGACAGGGAAGGACAGGGAAGGGCTGCACCGCCCGGCCCCTCGCTCCGCCCGGCGGGGCGGTGCCGCAGCCGAGCTCCGGGTCCGGGCAGTGCCGCGGGCTCTCCGCCGGCACCATGAGCCGGGACGGGCCGTGGCTGAACCTGTCCGGCAGCGCCTGTGCGGCGGGCGGGCCCTTCCCCGCGGGTACCGCCGCGCTGCTGGCCGCGCTCATGGGGCTGCTGGTGCTGGCCACGGTGCTGGGCAATGCCCTGGTCATCCTGGCGTTCGCGGTGGACCGGAGCCTCCGCAGGCAGGGAAACTTCTTCTTCCTGAACCTGGCCGTCGCCGACCTGCTGGTGGGTGAGTACCGGGACGCCGCTGGGCGGGAGTTGGCTTCGCCCGTGTCACCGCCGACCTCTGCCCGCAGGCGGCTTCTGCATCCCCCTCTACATCCCCTACGTGCTGACCGGCGAGTGGAGGCTCGGCAGGGGCTTGTGTAAGCTGTGGCTGGTGGTGGACTACCTGGTGTGCACCGCCTCCGTCTTCAACATCGTCCTGATCAGCTTCGACAGGTTCATCTGTGTCACCAGAGCGGTAAGGGCTGGGCGGGGGGTGCCAGCGGGGGCGGCAGGGGCTCCAGGCATTCCAGGTAGGGGGGTTTGCTTGGGGCACCTGGCTTTCAACGCCCATGAGCCTCTCTAGAACAGCACATGAGACAGGGGCGATCGAGGCAGCTCCTCTCAGTCCTGGAAATAGTTCTGGGAGTGATCGGCGTTGCCGGAAAATGCATTTCCTTCTCACCTTTACAGTGGTAGAGGTACTCTGCTTTAGAAACAGGCACAGGCTGTGTCTCAGAGGGAACACGGTGGACTTATTTCCTCCCCAGCTACATCTTGAATAAACTTTAAAAGTATTACCCAGCTGAACCAGAGCTGCTCCCTCAGGACACGGCCATGCCCCTGTTGGCAGCTGATAGCCCCGGGCAGCCCAGCAGCGGCACAAGGCAGAGACCTCCTTGCAGTGGGTATCAAACTGTCAGGGGAAATTGATGTGTACCACTGTGTATGAGTTAAAAGTGGCAGATTATAAATTAACATCTAGCACAGGATACAAAAGCCATTTCCATGCAACGGCCACAGAAGTAGCTCAAGTCGTGTCTGCAGCACGCCACTTATTAAAAAAGGAAGATTAGACTTTGCACGTAATTTTCACCTAGACCATAATGCTTGAAAGTATTTTGGATGGTGTCAAAATAACACATTTTACCTGTTAATAGGTTTCACACTTCTACACACACTTCTTGGTTATGTTCTACCCACATTTTCTTAAAATGTTCACTTAGGTTTGTTGCTCATTTAAGTCACAAACAGTACAAAAAGAGGCTTTAGAATCAACTCAGCAGTTTTACCAACTTCTTTTTAAAGGGAGAGAAATGAACAGATAATTCTTAAACAGACAACACTCAGAATTCCTTTATTTTCTAGGTTCTGAATTAGCCATGAATTTTTCTTGCATAAACCAATCTCTCATGACTATGCACATAGTATAAATATATAAACTAGATGGTTTCAGAAACAGAAATGGAAACTGGTCATAATAAATGAAAATAATCATCCACTTTAAAATACTTCAAATTAATCCCTCATATAAAAATCCCTCCCCAAGGAAGAATACAGAAAATGACTGTTGGGTTAGGGCATTCTGAGAACATATAAACAGGAATATCTGAAGTTCCAAATTATACTCCATCTCAATGAAAATGGTAACTTCCTCAAAGACTGCTCCTGAAATCATTCATAGCTTTGTTAAGGACTGCAAAATCAGACACGCTCAGGTTTCCTCAGCTCTGTGGCTCCTCTACCAGAACAGCACTGGCTGTGGAGATCAAGGCCCACAGATGGGGGCAGTAAATATGAACCCTGTACAGAACTTAAGGCTGAAGACTTCATATTCCAAATGCTGTGTGGCTGCACTGTGGGGAAGTGAAGGGTGAATTCCAAGCCACTACATGAGTATTTGCCCAGTGCCTCAGGGACAAAACATTCCAGGGAATCAGAATAGGGAAGATGATCTTGACTTTAAGATTCTGATTAATTCCACTGCTGATATAGCTTACTAACTCAGTATTACTGACACACTTCTTATTTCTGCACCTTAGCTTCTCTATTTTCTAAATAATGGAAATCACTTATTCTTTTGTAAAGTACTTTACAGACCAGAACACTCCCTACTATCTTCCCCTTGCAAACAGAAATTCTGCAAGTACTTCATGGAAGAATGAAATTAAGTATATAAAACAGAAGATGTTGTATAGTAAATTTTTGTGTGATTTTCACATTAAGAGTCTCTCTAAAAGTAGAAAGAAAAGAACTTGCAGGATATTCTGTGAATTCAAACCCTTTCATGTATTTCAAGTGATTTAAAAATTCCAAACAAAGTGTCCAATAAACATTTTTAACCATTCTGTAAACAGGCATCAGAGCTAATGCAATTAAATATGAAGCAACTGGTGACAACCAATTCTAGGAAGAGCAGTAGTTATTTGCTTTGAAGGAGACTTGGTTTTCAAGCTTTTAAGATCTGATGCACATTCTCAGAACTTACCCAATCACCTTGATAAGGTCTCTTGGAAGGTGTATTTCAGAAATAACTCTTCTGTGAGCTTGGTCTAATCCTCATCCCAAAACCAGTCTCTCGCCAACCCTCACAAGTGACAGAGAGGGCCAGGTTCCAAAGCAGCCATGTAACTGTTTGGGATATGTGTAATGTGTGTGACTTTTGTCCCTCAGGTCAGCTACAGGGCTCAGCAAGGGATGACCAGAAATGCAGTACTGAAGATGATGACTGTATGGATTGCTGCTTTTCTCCTCTACGGGCCAGCCATTCTCAGCTGGGAGCACATTGCCCAAAAGAGCATTGTCCCTGAAGGAGAATGTCATGCAGAATTCTTCTATAACTGGTATTTTCTAATGATTGCCTCTACTGTTGAATTCTTTACACCTTTCATCACTGTTATGTACTTTAACTTAAGCATTTACCTTAACATCAGGCAACGCACATTGCTCCGAAATGAAAACATCTCACCTGGTCAAGAGGACTGTGAAATTAATTTCCAGGGGGAAAAAAGGGAACACACTGTGTTTTTTCTAAAGCCAACTAACAGGGACAAACATGAGAAGAGAGCTAACAGCCTTCTTCCCCCAAGGAAAGCTCCAAGGCTTCAGGCCTCAGCTGAGCTTGGCAATCAACCATCAAATCTGAGTGTCAGTCATGACCTTCCACCCCTCCAGGTGGATGGAAAGACCAGGCCTCCCAGGAATGGCTTCTTCCCAGCAACACAAAGCCTTTGCCACCCCAGCAGCAAAGTGGATGTTGCTAACATTATGGCAAACAGATTGAGACTTTCCCGGGATAAAAGAGTAGCCAAGTCTTTAGCAGTTATTGTCTGTGTGTTTGGCTTGTGCTGGGCTCCATACACACTCCTCATGATCATCAGGGCAGTCTGCCATGGGCACTGTGTGCCCTACTCCCTCTATGAGATCTCCTTCTGGCTTCTGTGGGTGAACTCTGCCATTAACCCTGTTCTCTACCCACTCTGTCACACGAGCTTTAGGAAAGCCTTCATAAAACTCCTGTGTCCACAAAAGGCCAAAATTCATCCTGACATTTTGACGTGAAAAGTAGGAAGGCTGAAAATTAGTACATCCTGTATTTGGTGGGAGCACCAAAAGGCAAGTATTGCAATACCTGCAAATATTTATGAAATACTGGTAAGTAGGCACAAATGTAGATATTTATGAACATGTAGAAATAGTCATCCCTGTTGCTGGGAAAATCACAGCAATGAAAAGAAAGGTCATTTTTCAAAGCTCTTTGGGCAATTACACCAACAGTATATTTTCTAGTAATGGTGCATTAGTGTTGAAGCGCTGAAAACAACTCCCATGGCTAATAATTAGAGTTCAGGTTCTGTCACTTTTAATAACTGTCAATATAATGCATAAAGCATTAATCTTGGATCTGTTATACCTTACCCCAAACCCACTTCAAGACATCAAGGGTCTCAGTTGTTAAGTCTAGGATGCTTTCCTCCTGCACTTCGTGGCAAGCCAGACAAGACATGACCAACGATAAAAATACAGGAAAAGCATGGGACAGGAGGCAGCACAACAGTGATGTTACCAGAGAAGCTGAGCAACTGCAGCAGATAAGGGAGCACTGATTTGAGTGGAAAAGGTGATGGCAATAGAACAGAGTGGAATATTTAGTAGAACAAAGTCCAGGAAGAGAAGTATAAATGGGTTTTGAGCTTTGTAATAGGAGATACAAGAATTGGTAACTTATACACCGGAAGAGTTTCATTAGGAGTTCCCTCCCTCAGCAGTGACTTCCTGCCCCTCACCAGGACCCTGCATGGGCAGGAATCTACTGAGGTCAAAACTCTACTCCTTACAGGGCTGAGGGTATTATTCTATGCTTTGCTGTAAGGACTGAGTAAGCCTAAGTAGTTTCATGAGATCCATAACAGAGGTCTAGGTAAACTTCCCTTCCAGTAATTTTTAAAACATTTACAGTTGGACCTTTACTACTTCTGGCTAGATTAAAAAAAAAGTGTTGTTTTCCCCTACCCCACCCATTGAATCTTTCCATCCATCAAGTCATTAGTGGTCAAGAAAGTATCACTTGAAGTGTTGAGATACTTCCCAGGTTATGCATGACCACTGGCATGACTCAAAGCCTGTTACAATTTACAGCCTTGCTACTGCCCAGGAGTGTCTCCGCCATTGTGCCTGTGCCACAGGAGCAGCTCACACAACTGATCCTGAGTTTGGAGTAGATTTGTCCCACAAGGTGTCACATTGAGCATCACTAATGATACAAGTTTGTTCCACAATCACCAGCATTTACTACATAACCTAACAGATGCTTTCCTTTGCTGACAAGTGATAGTTACTGTGATAGTTAATGAACAGCTCTAGTTGTTCATTGCCACAGTCAAAATGCATGGTAATACAATTGATCTTAAATTTTACAGCAGTAAAATTATTTACTTTGTAAACTTTCAATAAAAGTAATTAAAAGCTGTGGAAGAGTCCTAACTGTGTAGCCCTAACAAGTGGGAGAGGGTGAAAAAGCACCAGTCTACAACATTTGGGTGACTGCAGTCAAAACTGCAAAACTGGTATTTCAAAGACGCTTTCTAAGTTACAAGGACTGACACTGAGAACTAAACAAACATGGTTAGCAAATACTGTAAACTAGGAGAGCATATCCCTACACTATGAACATATCCACATGAACATCATCACCACATCCTGCTATGGATGTGCTATAACAAAACAGCTTAACAGTTCTATGAGGAACAGTTTCAACAGATACAGAGCAACATGAAGATTTTTGAATTAGCATAAATTATAAACCTGGAGAGGTAAAGCCTTTAAATTATCTCCCCATTCATTCCTCCTCCCTTCCAAGCCAGACTTATTCATCAGTATATTAATGATCTAATTGTTGTCTACTGTGCAGTTGTTTCCTAGGATTGTATTTGCCTTTTTCAGAAGCACTAAATTACTGAACAATCCCACCAAAGTCTCATTTACTATGCAATCAAGCCAGGACACATTTTCAGAAAACAGTGGTCACTCAAGGAGTAATGCAATTCAATCAGTTATCTTTAGGACACCATATTCAGTAAAGGCAAACCAGACAGGTCAAAACTTTCAGCAACTAGCATTAACCCATGGACTGCACCAGCTTCACAGCAGCTGCCACTGGCTGTGCTCTACTGCTCAGTTTCCTACAGCACTGTCATTCAACTGCCACTCTCTGGCACAGAATCCAGTAGGATTTTTCCTCACTCCAGGTAGTCATAAAAGCATTCTGAAATGTGAGCACACATCATCTCAGCACCATGTGGAGAAACACTGGTTTGTATCACAAACTCCTACATTAGAAATGGCAGCAGTCACCCGAGCTCAGCCAGGGTAACTATGCCTTGATTTTTCTGGCCCTACAAAACAAAAGTTCTTTCACTTTTTTCAGAAGGTTCAACATCAGCTTTGGGTTCAACAGTGGGCTCTGAAGAGACATGAAACAACAGGTGTTAATAGCAACTTTATTGTTTCACTGGTGCAAAATTATGATACTGAATAAACTTGTGTAATGCATTTTCCCCTAAATTTACAGTAATGAAGGTTATACATATCTATATAGATTGCAATTTCTCTATTTTTTTATACTATTTGGAACAAAATTATCTTGATAAATATGCCCTGTGCACAGTACTGGCCCTCACTGAACGTCACAGAGCCTTAATATGCAAAATATAACTTCTGTTTTTGAACATGGTACTTTAAAACTCTCCAAACATGCATTAATATATTCTAGTTTTAGGGAAAAATATTACACTTAGTCTTAACTCGGCATTAAAAGAAAAGCACAAGCAGAATTTGACGTACAATAATCCCAAAAATCTGATGCTCTGTAAGGATCAGACACAGTTTCAGCTGACAGTCACTGCCAGTTTAGAGCTCTAGTGCTACAGAAGCAACAGTGAACAGACAGAAGAGAAATCAGAACTGAAGAGCCCTACCATGTCACATGGATTTCAAAGAAAGTTTCAGCCATGCTAACTGATGAAACCTGTAGTTGCTGGTCCAACCTTCCAAATTTGTTAGAGTACTCAACACAAGTGTTTGAAGTGCCAGACTGAACACATGAATGTTAAATTTGACATTTCTGAAAGGCACAACCTAGGAACCTATCTTAAAAAAAAAATACGGTATTGTAAATGAAAACAGGTACAGTGCATGTCTTTCTAAAGAACAAGACCTTCATAAATTGGCCCCTCAGATTCTGGTGATTCCCTCCTCAGACGCAAGTGCTCCAGTGTGTTGTGAAAGTGTTTGTTAATTTGTTCTGTTTCTTCAGTAGACTCAAGGTTTGGGAGATCTTCTCTGATCTTCTGTATTAGCTGATTCAAAACCTGAATTGTCACCTACGGAACATAAAACAGAAGTCATCAACACCACCCGTGTACAAGCGCACAGGCATTAGTTTTAACAGACTTGTCTTTAAGCTATCTGTATTTGGACAATCCTTCCAAATGCTGATAAGACTGTATGCACTCAAACTGTTGGGGACTGCCTGCCTTATCTGGTTCCTCACAGGACCCTTCCATCCAATTTCAAAGTTCTGTGTAAATTCCCCCATCCCAGCAAATGTGAAAAACTTGTCAATAGCCTGACAGCTTCGTAACTGTTCCAACAGCATTTCTCTCCACTGTATTCAATACAAATTTAAAAAGCTTCAAACAAATGGCACACACAATCAGATTGTATATGCACTGTGAGACAGTTGTTTCTTATAGAAGTCAGTCAGGATGGTAATATCAGATTTAAAGTTATTCTTAGAGAACAAGTCATAGCTGCCTATGGGCTGAAGTTCAGCACTACACAAAATGCACTACAAGCCACCAGAGTATCCAGAGAGTAATTTTACATCTGCCAAGTGCTTTGAAATTCAAAGCTTTATTTTCATCTCCATCAGATACAGCATCTGCAATACTAGAGCACTCCTATACCGAGAAGCCAGTTCAGTTATTGGAAAGTCAGCAAATCCCCCAAATTTCTTTAGGAATTCTCTTAGAACTACAGGGTATTCTTTAATATTTGCTCTCAGTCAATGACATCAGAGGAGACACTGATCTCTACTTGACCAAGCAGGTTTTGCAAACTGCATAACTCTTCTTTATCTGCTAACAGAAGATGGATCAGGTAACTATCTCAGATTATACACACACACAATTTAAGCTGAGTACATATGGTGTCATATCTCTCTTGTGAAATTAAAGCTTACACCAACCTGGCAGTCAGCAGTGACCATGAACACTTGTAAAGAATTTTCTTTCCCTTATGTACACATTAATAAATGTGTAGCTCTAAAGCTAAGATCTTACTATTTTCTCATGTAAGTTCCACTAAGTTTTAATCTAAAATATTTCAGGTATACAAGTCTCACAATATTTAAATTCCTAAATAAACTGCAAACATTTCCCCCCCGTGTGAGAAGAACAAAGTTTAATCCAATAGCTTCACTAGCACATCAAGATTTGACTCCTGTTATCACAAGAACTTGTGCCTCTCATGAGACTACAGGGCAAGCTGAAGAGAATTTGTGGTGTGTGAATGAAGAGCTTAAAGAAATGCTCTTTAAAAAAGACGCAACAGAGAAGGAATTTCCACTCACCGCCTCATTTTCCTTTTCATAAAAATAGATATATCTATTCAGAATTTCTATGAAAAGCTGGACTTGCAGAGAAGGGTCCATGCACTGATTTGCTATCTTCAGAGCCTTCTTTAGGCATTCCATCACTCTTTTTCCTCCATGAAGCTAGAAGGAAAAACACCAAAGTTACAAGAAATAAAAGAACCTTGGGGAGATGCAGTGTCTCTTCCCTTGGCACACACAGCATTTCCTGGGGGTCTGCCACAGAAACACAAAACTCCACAAACTGCAAAGAGCAAGCTGTCACTGACAGCCCACCCTGCCTGACTGCCACCAAAATTAGATTTTGTTAAACCACACAGTAATGTGAACAGTTGTTGAAAGCCTTCAATTATGAGATCAATTAACTCAATTTTGTAACGTGTACCATAATGCATACTTTGAAAAATATGTTTCAAACACTGCTCTTTAAAATGACACCAGCTTATGCGACAAGCCCTGAAGAACAGAGAGGATTTTTTTACTTTTACTTCAATAACTTCTATCTTGAATTTGGAAGTTTAGTAGTTCACATGCAAACTGAGCAAATATAATAAATACAAGCGAGTGCAGCACAGTCAACAAGCCTTTAACTACCTGACACTCAAAAGCTTGCCTGGTACTTCCACTCCTAAATTAGAGTTTGCTCCATTTTTTTATTTATGCAGTTTACACTGCAGCGAGTATTAGAAGTTTCATGTATTAGAATAAATTCCAGCCAAACTAAACCAACTTCACCAATATATCTACTTTCAAAGTGTCTGTAGAAGGAAGGCACAACTGTTACTGAGGCAGGATGCGTCCCACTGGTGTCACTTTGTTCTTACCTCCTCTCCATTCTTGTCAGTGTTTCGGCCAGACCAGAACAGATGGGCACAAGTGCTCACAGCTCGGCACTGGTCTGGCTTCTTCAGGAGTTTGGAGGCAGCCAGTGCACACTGAGTCCTCAAAGGCTCATGGTTTTCCTCACTGAAGCACTTCATCCTCTCAAATGTCCCAATTATCAAGGTGATTGCAGCCAGCTGTGCTTTTGAGTCACTGATTTCATCTTCATACAGAGAGAAGGCCTAGACAAGGGAGAAAGCAAGATTCAATCAGAACACATCAGAAAAAAAATAATCACACCTGTTACTGACACAGCAAGAAACTGTCCAGATTTGCATTTGTTAAAAGCTTCAGGCAGGAAAAAATATCTTTCATGTAGAGTGTAAAAATTAAGTAAATCCACAGACTAGAAAAAAGTCTTACAAGAAATAGTATTCAAGTGGTCATAGCAAACAAATGAGATCCCACATATAAACTGAAGATTAAATTTTTCCTCATTTCGAGCACCTATTCAAACACAGAACTTCAGCAGCAGAAACAGTCCTCAAAAGAAGATTTGGTTCTTTGAAACACACAAATTAGCAGAGCAGAAGTTGATGGCAGGTCAGTGTTGACAGAGCAGGTAAGAAAAGCACTTGCACTGCTGCCACACAGATGAAGGATCTTCAGAGAATAGAAAAATCTTGAACTGTATCTCTAATGGAAAGTACATAATTGCCATGCTGCTCTCATGGTCAGAACTGTGCTACTACAGCAACTGATACAACACAGTGAGCAAACCCAGCTTATCAGCAACTCTGTTTAAAAACATGCATTTAGTGGCAGTATTAGAGGAAAGATTAGGACAAAGATACAACATGGATAACAGGGAACACATTGGTTCTTTATGTGATGGAAGGAGGGGAAGGTTTTTGCAACAGGTAAGGCTTAAGACCAAGTTACAAGTTCGAACAGATTTTCAGAGTAGTTTATAATAGGTTCCAACACAAGGATTTTAATTGGAAAGCCCAGCATAGCAGTTGTGAACACTGCAGATTTTAGAAAACTTCCAAAGAGTGCTTGTGGTCAGGGCAATACCAGCTGGATATCAGGAGCTGGAGACAGAAGCAGTGAAGGAGCATTTTATGCTGAGAAAACTACACTCCTCCAGTGAGCCAACTACACGAGCAGGAGGCAGCATTGCAACATACCACTGTTGTCAGACTGAGTATTCAAATCAGTAGCAATGGAGCTTAATTCCACAGCAGCCTGGGAAGCAAGAATGAAATGAGGAGTTTCTACCAAGTAGCATTGGCTGTCCATCATTTCAGTGTTTTAATCACACCAGATGGTTCAGTGCTCAGCAAACCTACCCAAATCAGGTTAAAGGCAGCACAGGACACCAGCCCCAACAGCTGGACACTCACCTGGGACATGAACTCATAGGCCACAGTTTCATGATTCTCAAAGCCAATCTCTCCTGCAGCCAGGGCTCCCTGCAGGAAGAGTCGCAGGGGCAGCTCTGCCAGCTCTGCTTTGATCAGAGCACTGATGGTCTGATGAGCAAACGAGAAGATCTTCTGGCACTTCTTTTCCCATTTGTCATCCTAGACAAGAAAAACAAGTAAAGGCTTGAACAACAGCATTGCCACAAGGAAAAGGGAATCTAAATTGTACTAAGATCTGTTAAGTGCTCCAGTCTGTTGCCCTCTGATGCCACTCCAGTCACTCAGCAGTACAGTGTTGGCTTCAGTGGGTCTGCACTAAGTAATTCTTTCATTTACAAAAATTTCACACCCACTTTTCCCACCAGCTAATAGGAGCCTTCCTCAGAAGCCTACACTGAACTGCAATTAGGGCAGCTATGCTTAGCACACAACTCAGCAAAAGCCTAGTTATTCAAGGGGAGAAAAATTCTGTTCAGTCCAGAGCAATCAGAAGTGGAAGAGAATTTTAAAATTTTCATTTTAAAGAGAATTTTAACAAACATTTAAACTTAGTTCCCCAAAATATAACACCCACAATAAAGGAAATATATATTTAAGGTAACTATCTCAATCAGAAAGCATTTAAGAAACAAAATGGATCAGTCACTATTTTAATGTACACTTTTACTACTGCTGTGTAAGTTAAAGCAAGTGCTTTTTTGTAGGTTTAGAAACATTACAGTAATGTAGCTACAATTCAGGAATTTATGCATTTGAATATCCAGATTTAAATCAATTTTATGTTATCAGTTCTGGTCTACAGTAAAGGCACATCAGTCACCTTAATGAATAAACAAAACTGGCCAATTTCTGCTTCATCACCTCTAAAGTACTAAAGTAATTTACTATGACTTCATAAAAATCTTCATTAAATTAAAAAGCATTCACACTTCAAGAAAAAATCTGCCTTGAGAAAAAACCCCAAACAAAACTAGCCTTCTGTATCAAGTCTGAGCATACTTATGGCAGCCAGACAAAATGCATTTTCAAGAAAATAAAGCCAAGCAAGTATATAAGAGCAAGCTGGAGGTGAACTTACCACTTTGGAGTTCTCTTTGTAGCGAAAAGCGAGCTGGTAGGCAGCAAAAACCAAGGGTGGCAGCGTGAACCGAATGCGCTGGTTCCCCCCGGCCCCAAAGTGCTTCCGGGCAGTGTTGAGGATCTAGAACAGAAGCACTGTGAGCTCAGAGAACCCTGCACAGAAACAAGCACTCAAGGGAAGCTCAGTGCCCCACCCCAAATGTATTTTTAGATTAGATGTAGAATTCATGTAAATAACCTGATTATACAGAAGTCTGTAATCACCCATGACACACTGGTTAGCCACTCTGGCTAATACACTTGGACTAGGCTGTTTGAATTTGCATTTCATATATCTTCCATACAGAATGCATAATTTAAAGTGAGATACTGTGAAAATCCTATAGCCTTGGATTTTTTCCTGCTGCTGCTGCTGTACTGTAGAAAAATCTGATGCAAGCATTTGTGATGCTGAGGGAGCTATTAAGAATTATTACTAAAAGGTACTAAGTAGCTCATAGAATTGTACCCAAAAGATAATGTGCCAAATCCTTTGATGGCATTTAAAAGTGGTCAATGTGATTGAAGCAAAGCACTGCTAGATGAGAAAGGCTGAAACTCAGAATCTTTGCAAAAACACTTTCAACTCTCTAGCTATGTAAATTCTTTTGGGGTAGAAATATCAATTTCCTTGGTGCCAGCATTCCTTTGAGGAAAGCTTTGGTCTTTGTAAGAAAAAAACCCCAAAATCACAACCCACCAAGAAACCCTTCTGCTTTACTCTAGCAATAAGGTCCTCAAACACAACAGCCTCCAATTCCTGTAAAGTTATGCTTCTCCCCATTACACAAGTTTCATTACACTTCAAGCAAGAATTTTTTATACCAGACCTTAAAGCCAAGCTAAATCAATACTAGTTGTGTTATGCATAGCTTGCACTTTGTTCTGTTGCTCTATTCTCACTGTTTATAAAGTGTGATATTGCTGCAAGTTCAGGACAGAGTCAGTCAATTTTATTTCAGGCACAAACTGTAACTTCACAGTAGTCCCTAAGCAGGCCTGACTCTGACATGAGCTAACTGTGCCATCTGCAGCAGCATCAAACTTCAGCACAGCTTCTGCCAGCTTCTCCAGTGGATCTGGCACTGACAGAATATCCCAGGCCCTCTACTCTCACACACACTTCCCAAGAGAGTTTATTTGAAGTTTAAGTGACTGCCCTGAAGACAGATCTAGCAGATTAACAACAGAGAGCTATATTAAGCTGCCATAGATCAACTCAAACCATTACAAGTACCATAATACACAAGTTTCAAGGACACATGAAATCTACAGATGGACCAAGCAGAGAGGAAAAGCTTTTGGAACCAAGCAGCAGGACACTACATGCTGTATGAAGACCACATCCTTAGAGAAATTAAAATCCCTAGGGCCAAACATACTAAGCTCTATTTTCTGAGTGTTTTTTGCATTCTCTCGGTACCAAAATACACAAGTAGACTTGCTGTGTTTTCAATAGATGGTTACATGAAGTTTACATGAAGTTGTCAGAATATTAGGAGTTCCACAAACTAATACAGATAGTTGCCACCTCATGGGATCAAAACTTTAAATCAACAAATGTTCAAGTCCTCATCTGCTTTTTCTGAATAAAAAACATATCATCCTACCACTAAAGGTGTCAAACATAATGTTCTCTACTGAGTTTGTAGTCCCAAAGCAGTGATGCCTCAGCTCCCAGCTTCACCCAAGTGTTGTGCAGTCAATAATGCAAGAACTGTGACAGTTCAGAGAGCACAGACACTGAGAAGCACCAGTCACCAACCAGGTACTGTTGGTCAGGGTCATCAGAACGCAGCAGATGAATAAATCTTCCCACAAGACTTTGCTCATCAGCAAAGTCCTCAGGGTCAGGATCTTCAGCAGGCTGATCTGGCTGATCCTGGATCAGTGTGGATACCAAATTCATGATGGCATCAACCTGTTAAAGGCAATAGAAGCTCTGTTTAATCTACAGTACTCCATAGGCATAAATTGCCAGCAACTGGGAACATCTCTACAGCCACTCACAGTGGTGGATGCTGCAGACATGTGCCTTACACCCTGAAGAAGGGTCCCTCTTGGCACAAGTGTGACAGGGCAGCACAGCAGTGCAGAGGAAATTCAGATTCCAAAGGCTATGCAGCCTTCTTTAGACAGTACACCCAGTTTTAAAGGGATTCAGGGTCTTTGTTCACACCTAACAGATTACTGTCTAGGCCAAGGTGTGGTATATCAGAAGTAGCCTCTAGGATGAGGTTAGGTAAGATGTTCAAAGATATTTAAGAACACAAGAGGAAGAATTACCAAGTGGGATAAAGGCTGGGGAGGCAGGGGTATGCAGGCTGGGAAACAAAAGTATGCCCTGCATGAAGTCACTAAGTGTGTTTTCAGGTCTTTGAACAGTCATTTAAATACCCAGAATTTCAAGTTAACTTAAATATATCATACCTGATCTTGGGACACAATTTCTGTATTATAATCCAATACATTGCTAAGCACATAACAACTCATGCTCTTCCTGGACTCATAATCAAAGTATTCAAAGAGTGGGTGAAAATGTTTTAGTTTCAGAACTGTCAGGATATTGTTGTAAGTATCAACTGGGATTTTCAAAAGTCTAGTCAGCTCCTTCGAAACAGCACTGCTTGTTGCAATACTAAAAGAAAATATATGCAAAAAAACACAATTAGTCAATGGTTCACACATGTAGACAGGTTTAAAGTCTGCTTCAGAGCACCAATTCTGAGGTATACAACAACCACCAAGCAACTTGGTGCTAGGGAGAAAGGAAACGAGTATCAAAATAAGTCAGAGCTTGCTCTTTGGGACATACAGTAACAAATGCACGTTTTAAGTTGCTGCCAGCAGAAGCAGAGAGTGTGGCTGCAAATGCAACAATAGCAGAACTCAAGTGCTGTAAGGGATGCCTACAAAATGCACACATTTGTGTGGCTGTACAGCACAACTTATGCACAGGGGAGCCAGCCCTGGTAAATCAGGAGTTTATCAGGGCTGCTGCAGCTCAGTCCAAAAGCAGTGACCTTACACATCCAAAGCATGGCTCTGCTATCTCACCAAACTGGTGAAATGCAAAAAGCCTGATTTTAGGGTATTAATTGCCACACCAAAGAAAATGCAAGAGACACTCACTGTTCCAGATTAAGTTTGTTGAATATTTCCACAGTAGTCTCCAACACCTTGTCAACATAGTCCACACGGTCTGGGTAGCACTTCATAGCCAGGTTAATGAGAGAAACTTGCAAAGACACCACATCCTCTGAGGGCATATCCTGCCGAGACTGAAATTTAAGACAGCATGAAGTTGATACTGAAGCCCAGGAGTTTGCAAAAAAACACCCCCAAAACTGCATGCAGGGATACCCAACATACCTGTATAACAGTAGCAACCTGCTGTGAAAAGATATCAAACAGCTTGATATCTGCTGGGATACCAGGTCCATCTTCACGATGTGCAAATAAAGCTAACCTGGTGACAGAGCAAGGAAAGCAGCTTGGTCAGGATTGCTTTTCCACTCCTCAAACACAGAGCAGAAAGAGGGACTGGCAGAAAAAGCAAGTCCTTTAGGTATATTTGGAAGCTCTATTACAAGCAAAAAGGAAATTAATGGAAGTCATAAGCCTTATGAGCAACTGAGCCTGGTAACTATCAGTCCTGGAAGAGACTGCTGACAGAAAAGGCAAGGTGAAGAAGGAACAGGAAGGACATTTCTTAACTGATGTTCTGCAACTAGGACCTCTGTTTTTTCCAGGAGATAAAGAGGTATAGAGTAGGCTGATTGAAAGAGCAAATATCCTGCATTTATTCATTTAGTGATATTACTGAAATTAGACACCTAGTAGCATCCTCCACAAAGCAGCCTCCGGAGAAAAAACCACACAAAAGGAATATGCTGACTTAACTATTCTTTATCACTGAAGACCAATCAACATGTTTGGAACTTGCACTATTCATAGAGAATAAAATACAAAGTGAACTTGAGAAGAACAGAGAAGTGAAGAATATTTTTTGGGGGGGAGGGAGAGAAGAAGCAAGAAATTGCCATCCAGCAAGCATTCAGGAGATGGTGAGAGGCATTTTTATCTGTAAGAGGAGAAAGTCATGCCAACCATCATTTCTGCAAAAATGAGATACAGGATAGAAAGCACCACTATCAGAAAGCTAACACCTTACCAGAGTTGCAGCTTAAAAAGCTCAGCACTGCTATCTTGACTTTCTAATTATTGAGATTATTTTACTCTGAATTAGAAAAAGAACTACAAAATTATTTAGGAAAAAAGCATAGCATTAAAATTTTTTTAATTCTTTCTACAGGGTTTTTCAATTTTGATTCTGAATGAACTCTGGATCTGAAATAAAGAGACACATAAGAAAAGTCCAGGAGGCCAAAAAACTTCACTGCCAGGAAAAATAAGACATTGAACTATTCTTACATTTGATTTGGGTGGTAAGAAGCAGACTTTCTAAAGCCAGGAACAATCACTGCTTTTTCTTAGAGGCACAAGGCAGCTTTCCTTGGCAAGAGCTCAGTGTAAAGCCAGCAATGCTACAAGGTATGAACAAGCTGCAGGCAGATGGCAGCATAATTAAAAGTCATGAATGGTTTAGTAGGGCAACAAAGATCCCAAAGCAGCAAGACAATTTGCAGAGATTCCTTTAACAGGAAAGCCCCACAGGAATAAGGATAAAACTTTCACAAGCATCTTCAGCAGTCACTGATGTTCAGATTCAATTACCCAATGCCAGCTGAAACAAAGATGAGAAATGCCAAGAGACAACCTATACAGGGCAGCTTCACATCTTAACTACACAATACTGAAGCTCTTGGCCATTGCTGCTACCAGCTCCAACACAAACACAAGAGCAACATCCTCCCTACACACATGGATTCCAAGGACAGATCCACTCATACGCTCCGACACTGGGAGCAACATTACAGCCAAAATCTCAAGCTGTTATCAAAGATAACCTCACACTGCCACCTCTCTGCCTTTGTCCTACAGCCCAAAGAGAGAGCTCTGGAAGCATTCAGTGGCCCAACAGACTCCAGCAGTGGTAAGGCCAGGAGGATAGAGGGCCACTGCTGGTCAGTCCCTTACTGGTGTTTGTAACAGTAAGAACACAAAAACTTCACTGTGGAGGTGATACCAAAGTTTAACAGCAAAAGCTACACAAGCAAAGCCTTCTCACAAGAATGACACACTCCAGTGTAACAGCCTAGCAAAATATCCCATGCCTCTTTTAAAAGTAATCAAGACAGTCTCAAAAATCAGTTACAGGCAACATTTCTTGGGTTTGTGGTGTTTGGGGTTTACAGTTCCAGGGGTTTTTTTTAAAGCTAACAAAATTATGAAAAATCTGAGCCATGGCATCAAAGTGTGGGAAACCAATGAACTCCTGTGAACATCTCTGTATGAAGGCAGCAAAGGCAGCACAGTGTCTCTGACAAATGCACAAACACTGAAAGATACTCCAATAAAACCAAAGTCTTGAACACATAAATCTGACATAACCTGGAGAAAACAAACTAGTGACTTGGTAAGTAAAAAATTCAAGATCCTATGTTACACCAGTCATGCCCAATACTCACAAGTCCTCTCCAGGCATTGGAGAGGATGCAGTAATCCCACCCAATGCTGATGCCAGGGGAACCCAAGATCCTGTGCTAACTGAAGTCCATACATTGGTACATGGACCAGATGTATGAAGGTGCATCTCTGGATGAAAATGCAAAGGACAAGGCTTTTCTAGGGCCTGAGACAGGCCATGCAAATGCACTTCTTTTCAGCAGTAACAAAGTGCAGGTGCCCGCTGAAAATCTGTGTTTCCTTTCATGATACAAATTGAAACTTCAGTTTGACTTTAAAGGTCTTTTCCAAACTAAAGTATTCTATGATTCCTCCTCCAAATCTGAACTCGGTGCAAGCAGTTTTAAGCAGTACCTCCACAGGAAAAACATGCTTTTGGGAGAACAGTCAAGATGCCAGTGGCAAGCTAAGAATTAAGAAGGTAGCCCCCATTTCCTACTAGCTCTGTTCTGAAGAAGAATTGTTATGTTCTCTAGTCATTGACCCTGCAAGGTAAAGTATCCCTGACAGATGATTCAGCCATTAGGATCTTCAAGTTTTCAAGAAGTACCTATGAGTGATATGGCTGTCAAAGCAGGGCACTGCTGTCACTTCAGTTCTGAAGCATGAAACTGCTCAATACTAAATGGGCTGTTTGCTGGCTTAGTCTGTTTACAAGTTTTAATCACTCCATAAAGCAGGTTTCATTGGAAGCTGTAAAAGCAGAGACCAGAGAGTAGAAGCCACAGAAATAATAATCTTCACAGCTTTAATTACAGCTCATAGAAAGACATGGAAACAGTGAAGTGGTATCAGAAATTAAACATGTTCAAATGATAGAAGAATTATTATCATCTGCTTGTGCACAACACAAACTTAATTTTGAGTCAAGTTCCACCCCCTTAGTCACTCACCTGTCAATTAAAGCAATAATTATATTTTTCACATTCACATTTTGGTGCAGCTCAGCACAGGCTCTGAGAAATGGGTTCAGGGTTTGGAGGTGAAATTCATCTGGGAAAACCTGAAGTTTTAGATCAATAGTCATCAAGTTATAAACTGAATTTTCCCATTGTTACACAGAAGAAAAATGCAACAGAATAATTCTAAAGCAGATAGCCACATAGTAAATACAC
Source organism: Illadopsis cleaveri (assembly GCA_013399915.1). NCBI lineage: Eukaryota > Metazoa > Chordata > Aves > Passeriformes > Timaliidae > Illadopsis > Illadopsis cleaveri. The sequence continues at coordinate 11,190 of VXBB01004962.1, read as the reverse complement.
TCTGGCCTATGAAACTGACCTTGACTGGGTAAATGCATGAAGCAAGAGATGTAAGACAAACGGGTAACTCAAGGGCCCACCTTTCTACTATAACTCATAACAGGCACTGCTGCTCTGATGCTTCCAAGCTACTGCAACAGAAGCACAAAATCTCCACTCTGCCCATCTGGTAAAAAGTAAAGGACAAGCCACTGTGTACAAGTCCCAGTGATGAAGTTTTCCAGTCCATGAGGAAGATGTGAAAGCTGCCTGAATCTAAGTGTATAGAAGTATCCCTGTGTCCCATCACTGCAACTGCACTTCAGCAGCTCACCTGTATGATGCACTCCATGAGGTACTCCTGAGCTAAAGCATCTCTACAGTTCACAACTTGCTCCAGTATTCCAGGCAGAACAATCTGGGAAAGGGGGGAAAAGGTCTTGCAGTGATTTTTCAATTACCTTCTAAGTTTATATTCACATATGCATTTTATCCAAACAGAGCAGAATTTCTAACAGTTCTCAGCTGATTTTCTACATAAAGACTTTCTGATAAAAAGTCCCATTTTTCTGCAGTTTCACCCTTCAGAGAAAAAAAAAAAGATCTACCTATCTCAGAAGTCTGTCCCTTTCATACATTATGCAAGCTTTGATTTCCTAAGTCAGTGTTAGTGACTTTGCTGGCACATACCCAGGGTCTCAGCAGCACCACTCAAAGCTGTATGGTAGAACTTACAAGGGACAGACTTCTAAATAATATATTTCCTTCATTGCCATTTCACACAGTAACAGTTCTCTTGAATGCTTTGGGAAGCACAGCCTCACAACTTGTGAAGTCTATCCCAGAACACTGGATGTGCACATATTCCTTAGACCAACCCATTATTTTGCAAGAAAATGGGAATCTGGAAGCAAAGTTTTACAATTTCTTGTCACTGTTACAGACAGACTTAGAGGAGAATGTGTGAATCATGTTCTTGGCCTGAGAATACACTGTATACCTTCATTCACAACTTTTCCCCAGGTGAGGAGTTTGAGAAGCACTGGGATTACTGAGCCTTTAGCAAAGCTGTAACACTTCCAGCTGCTCATCTGGAAGCCCAAACTAGTTTAGTTTGGCAAACAGAAGTCAGAAAGGATGGAGAGCCACCCCACCTGCTTGTATCTCTCCACGTTAACCCCTTCCAGCTGACTGAGGCGGACCAGGTTTGTCCCCACGAGGATCCTCAGCTCCTGCCTCTCGCGCTCCCTCTTCTCTCTGTCCCGGCTGTGGCCCTGGTGCTGCATCCGCACCCACAGCTTGTTCATCTCAGCAAAGTTCAGCAGCACAAAATCCATCGAGTCACTGATGTCTCCAGTGGTTTCTTCACTGCAAACGATAAGAGGTTAAGAAGAGAAAAGCTGGTCAGAGGTATTCATCCTTCCAGCCGCTGGTTTTAAGAACTTTTAAGAAGGCTAGAGGGCAGGGAAGTGTGGAGTGGGATTTCTGTGCTCATAAGAAAGGTTCATATCCTCACTTGGGAGGAACTTTAGTGCTAGGAGGGAATTCTTAATGGACAAAACATCTGTCAAGTCTATGGAACTGTAGCATATCTACTTCTGTCAAATCTGAAGTAAGTCACACAAAATTTAAATAAGCTCTACTAACAGTAATTTTATCAAGTTATAGCCCATCCTTCTTACTCTGCTTGCTCGCCTTCATCTGGTAAGATATTCCTGGTACACTGCAGGAGATAGTTTCTAAGGAAGAGGCCTCTAAGAGGATGCTGCACTCCACGGCACATCTCCACCAGGTCTTTCAAAATATCTTTCCTGGACTGTGGAAATGACTTGACATAGACAACACCTACTGTTATCAGCAGATACCTGCAAAAGGCACAGAGTCAAACAATCAATCAATCATAAAGTAACAACACCACACTTAAAGGCAATAGTTCTTTTTGTCCATAATGGCAGGATTACCACACAAAAAAAGCAATAAAATTACCACCTTGGTCCCATAATTTTGGATATTTAGTGAGCTTTCAACTCCTATTCTCCTCTGTTACAGAGCACAGGAAGTCTGAACAGCCACTAGACCTCATTACAATGTTTGATACACTGAATGTGTAAATGCTCACAAAGTTCTGAATGCTCTCACACCAGCTGATTTATACTTCCAGCATGCCACTGAGCTGGAAAACAGCTCTGACACATATAGATAAGTAACCTGTGATGGGGAAGTAGTTAAGCCTCTCTTACACTGTAGCCTAGCAGGGCAGGAACTACTGGCTTTGTGCTCATCTCTGCATCAGGTAACAGGCAGCAGGAATATGTGAGATGCAGAAAACTGCTGCTCCAGAATATTTGGACTCTAATTGAGAAGCCAATCACTGTCTGAGCCCAGAGTTAGACAACTATTCACCAGTTTAAAATAGAAAAAGCAAATAAAGCCAGACACCAACATACACACACTTACAGTCTTGGAATGATATTTCCAGCATACTGTACTAGCTCATAAAGGTCTGCCACTTTCCTGCCTTTGGCAAATTCATCTGTCAGGTAGACTTCCAAGTAGTGTAGCTCATCAGAAATTGCCATGTCTTTTTCTCATAGTTAAGGATTTTAAGTTAGAATGCCCACAACATATTTTCATAGTAATTTGCTCATTCACACCCAAGAAGAAAGATGCTATATTAAATACAAACATGCCCAAGCAGGCAGTACTTCTGAACAGTAATCATGATTGGGATAAATGTGCAAAATTAACCTCAAACCTTTAATCAATTTTCAGCATATTAGAAAAGGGAATAAAACTGGGAATGAAAGAGCTGTTTAACAGAGCTGATACTGTTTTTAGAACCAGACTCCTGAAACTTCCCAGAGGAAGATACAAAAAACAATAAAGACCTGTTTTATACCAGAGAGAAAAACTGAACTTAGACAGTGGGCAAAGCATATATTCTCCTACAATACATACACATAATTGAATACTGGGGAGAAAAGTGCTAATATATATCTGACACAAGACACCATTGTACCAAAAAAAAGCAGATGAACATCCCATTCCAAATACATTTCAACTATTAGTTTCCTCTTGAGAGGATACAGAGCTCATAATAGCTCTTTGGAGATAACATAGAAGTCCGCAGCTCCCCAAGCATGTTGGAAGCATGTTTCAGAGCATCCATCAGCTTGTTCTTGTCCTTCAGAGGAAGAAAGAGAAAAGTCTGTTAGAAATGACACTAGGCAACTCCAGGATTTTTTATCTATTAAAAAAAAAACACCTCAAGCAGTCTAATATCTAGCTTATACTACACCACCATGCTAACTAAGTGAACATTTTACCTGAGGTGATAAGAAGATGCATCTGAAGACAGAGCTACAGTAATAAGTTGCTATACTAATGGTAGAAAAATCTAAAATCCATTCTGCTTATGCAGCAATCTGCACCCAACACTTGGATTCTATCCAGCAAGCAAAATAGAACAGGTTCCCCTCCTCCAAATCTGGTCTGTTGTTTTGCTCAGATCTCACAGATCTCCTAGAAACCTCAAGGAGACAGACAATACACACTGGCATCATCACCTTCCCCTCCTTCTCACCCACAAAAAACACCTCACTGAAAGCCACCCCTTACTAGTCTGCATTTAAATTACACTTCTGGTGCATTTAATCACCTGGCATCACAGGATATAACCACAAACCTCTAATCTACCACTTGTACAGACTTGAGCAACCCACCACAAGCAGTAGCAGTTAGTTTTGAGGGAGAACAAAAAGAATTGCTAGTGTGATCCACTTAGTGTATTTATACTGCCACTTAATCACAGATAGCAATAAAAAGTGCAGCTGCAGCTACTTCCAGATTTCCAAAGCGTTCCACTGAGCACAAAACTGGAAGAGGTGTTACACTTCTTGCTACTCTCATTTGGCTGCAAACAAAGTTAGCTTGGCTAACCACATGAAAACATATGGGAATATTTAAGTTTTCATTGCAACTTTAAGCAGTTTCTCCAAATAACAACTGAGGCTTCTCAAACCCAGGAAAGCTATGTGTGATTACATAATCTGCCTGAATTGGCTACAATTCACAGATAAAAATCCCAGCACAACACTAGCCCATGGTGTTTTCCAGTCACAGAAGAATTCACACGTCTGTCTACAGTTAATCCCTACAAAATTGATCCTACACAGCCTCTCAGTCTGCCAGTCACACCAGGAAAAGGCTACATGAAAAAAAAACAACAGAGTGGTGGACATAAACAATGATCTCATAATTAAGTTCATCTTAGGTTTATTTAAATGCAAGCACGTAAATTATAAAGATATATCTTTAACTTATCTTGTCAAATACTGGAGCAAAATCAGGAAGACACATTCAGAGAATACCCAAGGCTCACTCTCAATGAGCAGCTGCCTCATTTATTGGCAAAGCCTCTGGCACAAAGATACATAAAGGGTTAATTTTCCTCACAGCACCAGAGATTGGTATTGATTTACTGTTTTATTCCTAGCAGACAAGAAGCTTCATTGCATTTTAAAGTCACATTCTTACCAAGCATCTCTTCATCTGGAATGACTGCACCTTCACAGCCTGAATGGCTTCATCCAGGAGTTTTTCCTGTTCATCCTGAGGAGATTGCTGTGTTGTTGGCTGGAGGGGAAAAAAACCCAAACAAAACAGAATTCAATTATTTGTATGAAACTGTTTATGACTTGACTAAACCTGGATTCCCACACTTTAGAGTGCACTGCAAGTGACACTGCAGTGTGAGCACTCAAGGCTTGTCAGAAATAGTTGTGTGACATGTAATGGAGAAAGCTCAAGTGCCCTCAAACCTGAGGGGAGGTTACAGCAGCCTGTGAGCACCACTGCTTCTTGGACAGCAAAGCCATGGGGGTAGAGCAGGGCCAACTTTTCCTCTCCAATATTTAGAGGTCAAGAATCCAGTGCAAGTATCTGGGAAGAAAAGCTCCAAGAGAATGCAGAGACACAACTGTCCTGAGAGGAAGCACTGTTGTTACTGCTGTCCACAGAGCTTCAAAGCAGTGCCCAGACCACACACTGCCACTGCACAGATGCTTTCTGTGCTCACAAGTCACAAGTTCTCAACTGCTGAGCCACACCATTCCATTCAGCACAACTTTCAGATAACCAAAGGATAAAGTACAGTTAGTGCATTCCAGAAGGTAGAAGCTACTTGCAGATTGGATCAGAAAGCTGAAGAGAAACAATTCTTCACATGTCCTTGTCCCAGTCACACTGTCAGAGTGACATTCTTGCTTCCCCTCAGAGAGGCACATTCTACACCTTCAACTGAAATTTTCACCGTCTTTCGACTTTGCAAGGTTCATACTGCATTTTCTTAAAATATTTAATAAATTAATTGCTTACATCCTTACATTTCCCCTCAATCCAGCTATAACAGGCCTTCTACTGCAGCTGCTACCCTCCCTCTACCAGAATAATGAGATCAGTTTCTACAAGCACCTTTAAGTTACTTGCTAAGATGTCCAAACTTACTTAGATCAGAACCCCTACTGCTGTCTCCACCTGCACCCAGCCTTCCCCCTAAGGCTTTACACTGTCATCCACCTCTTGTTCAGGATCAGCCTTCAACATCCCATTAGAGCATCTCTACATCTCTCAATCCTGCAGTTTGTTTTCAGATGGCCCCTCTGAAATACTGCTGGAGACAAAAGCACTGATGTGGTATCCCAGCTACTTCTTCTCTAGTCTTGAAAAATACCAAGTACATATTGATTTGCACAGCAGGTTCTCTGAGCCTTCAGCTTCAGTAAATTCTCAGCCATTTATACTTGTTCCCTTCATCCAGTGTGCTCAGAAGGTCTCTGGTCTTCTCCTTTTAACTGCATTTCAGAAACAAGCTGGAACGCCATGAATTACATCACCCTGATGTTTTTAAAAACTCTATCTTCAGTACCCAACTCCCACATGTTCCATGTGTGGAGTCCCCAGAAGTATCTGTTGAGGACTGAGATTAAAATTGAGGCCTTCATTAAAGCAGAGAAGTTTTAGTTTAACACCAATTTAATGTTACAGAGCATTTCACACTCCTTTTACTTCCCATATTTAATTGGGTTCTTGTTCTGCAGTTAGAATCTCCCCAACTATCCCTTTCCATACACAGAAAACAGAGTGCTCTGCAATACTGTTCCTGCCTTGATCATGCCTTAATGAAACTCTGCTCTTGAAGCTCCCCAATCACTCAGCTGGACAAAAGCAAGGCTGATCTGATCCGATCCAACACAGGTGACAAAACTGCTTCAAGGAGGTTATGTGAGAAAAAGGTTCCTTCCAACCAACACTTCTGTGACTCTGTGTGCCTCAGTAATACTCCAACAATGCACAATAACTAATTAGGAAGTGTATTTAGTCAACAGAAAAAGCCATCTCTGCTAATTAGAGTGATTGCACCTCTTACAAAGCTCTCTCTCTATATAATTAATCAATGTGCAGGTCTTCCAAAAATGATTTAAGCATAAGGAAAAAGCAGCAACCATGGCTAGATGATCCTATTTCCCAGGCAATTCAATAGCTACAAACCCTTAGACAACCTCAAACTGTCAAACAAGTATGTTCTGCCAGCAGAAGTTTGCTGTAATTGCTAAGCTTTAATTATTCAATGGCAGATCAGACTTTTAAGGAATATAAAATGACAGTGTAGGGACTAGTGTGCAGAAATCAATATCAGAACATCACATAACAGACTTGCTGAGTTATGTCTGTGCCAGAACGTTGGTTGCACTCTACAGTCCCCTGAATCCATACCAATGCTTTAGAGAAAATAAATCACTGCTGAGCTGAATGTCATATGCTCTGACTACATCAAATCTCTATTAAAGCACAGCTAGGAACAAGGCAGCAATGCTAACACACTGACCACAACTCCCTAAGCCCCCTTCTCCTGATGGGCATTAAGCTTCCACAGCCACCAGCCCTGCTCCTCCACCCCCAGCTGCTGCCGGGTCAGACAGTGCCGGGAGAGCAGTTTGGGCTGTAAACCATAACAAAGCTGTGAGACAGCCCAGCTGACTAACAGATTACCATTCACCTGCTTCAGCCCAAAGCCACACAAAACACTGCAAGCAGGGCTGTGAAAAGGCTTTTTAAGCCAAAGCACTACTGAAGCACACACATATTTGCTACAATCCCAAGTATTTGGCTGAATCCATGTGCATCGGTTTCCTTACTTTTGGTGTGCAAAAACATTGTTACAGAATCACGGTTACAACAAGTTCTGGACTATACTTTTCATTAGACCAGTTATGAGCTCAGCAGATACCTTTGTATCTTCTTACAGAACTTCAACCACTGTAGCTTAGGAGCAGTTGTGGAAAAATTGGAGTTTCATTCATTTACAGTGTCAGCTTTACATCAAACTCTGCCTGCATTAACAGAAGACCAAGAACATTTCCATTTCTACTCTAAATTTGAACAGCCAGGTCCCACATTGTATTCAACACTGGGACTAAGTACTGAATTCATCAGCAGAAACATTTTCCTATTAACACAAGATATTAATTTATTTCTTCAGTATAACTCCAAGATATGGAGAATTAAGAAAGAAGAAAACTTAATTTGTATGTGTGCTGACCTGAGAACTGAGAAGGTGATCAGTCTAAACAAAGAAGTCATTACTACAAGGGCACTATACTTCATGTCTGAAGAAAAGACAGCTGTAGCATTTTCAAGTGGCAGGTAGCAAAACAACCTACACTGCTGCCAAAAGCATACAATAGTAGCAGTGGTGCCACTCAAGGGGTTATTTGTAGCAGCTTTACTTCAGTAGGAATAGAAAACAACAGCAGCACTAGTGAACAAGTTGCAACTCTCACTTTTCAAAGCCTGAATATGTATCAGCTTAACCTTTTCTTCCAGCTTCAGAAAGCAAACTACTTCCAGCTTCAGAACTGCAGGGGTCCCCAAACATAACCTGGTTATTATCAAGTGATACACAAGATCACATCAAGACACGCATATCCTACTAACACATGCCTGAAGTTTGAGGCTGTGGTGACAAAAGATAAATGAAGGAAAGAGAACATACAGCAGAAGCCTACCAGTGACATCCAGCAGGGCACACACTGAAGCAGAACACAGCTCTGTCAGATTCCATGTGGAATAAAGCTGTTTATGTTCTGTATCTTACACTGAAATTACCAACCTAGTAACATAAGATGGTATTTTCAAGTGCCATTTTATCAAAAAAGCAACTGTGGAGTCCTAAGCCCATCTACAAAAACAATCTTGAACATCAGCTCTTGAAGTGGAAGATACTTTGACCCTGGGCAAAAGCAACAGTACAGAATTCCTGCCTTGTCAACTATATGTACAATAAGGTAAAAACCCCTGCCTGAGCACAAGAGAAGCAATTCATAACAATCATGCAGCTATTTACACTTTAGAAATGTCTGAGCTATACCCACACCACACACACTGCAAATGTTGCAGGGAAAAAGGACAGTTGATGTGAAGAGTTTTGCTTTACTCATTTTTCCTCTGAAGCAATGAGGAAGCAAGCGAGCAGTGGGGAAGGGACAGAGAACTGCCTCCCCCAGCTGCAGCAGCAGTTTCTGCACAAGAGACAAAAGCTTTCTGCCAGCTTTGAGCACAGGGCTAGTGTAAGTTACCACATGCAAGTTATGGGAGTCAAAACTCACAGCAGATGAATTTGGATGGGGGTGAGAAAAGCCAGCTTTTGGTGTGGCTTTTATTGGTGTGCTTTTTTTGTTCCTTTTAGTTTTGTTTCTTTGGGCTTTTTTTTAATAAAGGCTAGTGAACTAAACAGTAAGTTGCCTTGGAAAACAATTTTTTTAAACCCAAAACAGCTTGAAACCAGCTGACCAGAATAGTTAATACAAGTTATCATGCAGATAACAATTAGGCAAGTTATTACTGCAGCAGCAAACATTATTCTGAATCATGCCTATTCTCATAACAGCAATTACTCCTGAACACACAAACCAAACATTGCACCTGTTGTGTAAGATTTACTCATTTTCTAACACTCAGTTCCATGAAATTCATTTTTAGTTCCATATTTGACACTGAGTTGCACTCTAGAGAGGGGCCAAAATTATAACCACTGCACTGACTTATTTCACTTAAAAATCTGGTACCTTGGAGTACTCAAGAATGTCACAGTACTGAAAGAGAGCAGAGTTCAAGAGAGCTTGTCAGGCCTAAAAGCTCATGTTCTGACACTCAGGTGCCTTAAGCTGCATGCAGAGTACAAATAAGAATGAGTAAAAGGTTTTGCTTCCATTCCATTAGAAAGTACAGTTTCATCTAATCTAGCAAAGTGCTTTTCTTTAGTTAACTGATGTGCTTACAGCCTGTTCCACATGGCCCTTCCTTCTGTTTGCTCACACGCCTGCACTGAACACCACAACAAATGACATTTACCCACGGAGGTTTTCCTGCCTCCTCCCAGATGGATTTATTGAGACTACCTGCCAACACAGCCCTGCTGAGACATTTCAAATGTCTGCTGCCCAGGACAGGATGGGTGAGCTACAGCAGCACATCAGCACACTGCCAGCCTACAGCTAAAGCCTGGGTGCACACAGTGCATTGCTGGGTAACCTATTGATGGAATTACCCCCCCAAAAAAATCCCATAAGCATTTGATACCATATAGGAAGCATTTCTCTGCAACACTGTAGGCTCCAGAACTTCTATTACATCTCACAGTATAGGAGTTCAGAGATAAACCAGGGGGATGAAAGCATTTTTCACATGTTGAAACTGGTACTTACTGCTATAGGAAGCCACAAGACACTATTAAGTATTAAAGAGATGGACTTTTTATTCACGGTATGATCAAAAGCCACCAGAGCCCTCTTAAAACAAGTCATCTTAAAGGTACTTAAGCATTCAGCTTCAAGATTTAAACCAAGCTCAGCCACAGGAAATCACAGGGGAGCCTAATTTGGGAATTATCCCATGTTTAACACCTGTGATTATCCCATGTTCAACATCTGAAACTTTATTTTTTCTGAATCACCTGACAACAGCTATTCTTAGAAAGAAGCCATGAGACCAGACAAGTGTCTGGCCAGTTCCCATAGAAATGACAGGCAGAGACAAGTAATTTCATTGCTGAATTAATGACTACCACAAAATATTTGGGGGGGGATGACAGAGACTGGTGGCTATATAGATTTAGCATTTCTCATCACCTATTTCAGTATTTCACATTCCTCTTTCAAGTAACACTACAGGTTTTGCCCAGCCTCAAAGATACAGAGATCAACGTACATATAACTTTAAAATGAAAGTCTGTTCTAAAAATCTAAGAACTGAGCAATCCCTTCTTTATAAAGTATTCAGTTTTTTTCTGCCTCACTATCCATATACTGTTAGTACAGTTTACACACCACACTTAGGCTAATTACACATTGTGGTGGTTACAGCAAGAGCTGCTTAAATTTTTACTGAATACTACATACCACTGAAGGCAAATTAAAGATATTTGTGTTTTATTAGGAAATTTGATTGTCCCCTTATTTTCATTGAGGATTGAAAAGTATTTCTTAGTATGCATTATTTCCACGTGGAAATTTCAGGTTTTACAGAATGAATGGGATTAGAAAGATCGAGTCCGACCTGAGGCGGACCACCACCCTGCCAACCAGACCACGGCACTCATTGCCCTGCCCAGTGTCCAGTCTTTCCTTAAAGACCTCCAGGGACCGTGACTCCACTGCCTCCGTGGGCAGTCCATTCCAATGTCTAATCACCCGTTTTGTGAATAAATTCCTCCAAATGTCCAATTTGAACCTCCCCCCAGCACGTCTTAAGACTATGCCTTCTTGTCCTACTGCTAACAGCCTGGGAGAAGAGGCTGACCCTCGCCTCGCTGCCTCCCTGCCTAACAAACATTTGCGGCAAAGAGCGCTAATGAGCTGCGCCCACCAAAGCACAACCACCTCTTCTGCCGGAAAAGAAAGGAAGTTTACTCGGGAAGCCAACGACAGCAGTCTCGGAGGGTCGGGAGGGACTGGAGCGCAGGCTGCAAGGCGGACAGCCACGGCACACGTGCACAGAACCGGCAATGACACAATCCCGGGTTTAACACGGGCAGCACGGCAAAACAGAGCGAAACTGAGCGCTGCTACGGCCGCGATTCCCCAGTAAAAACACCACCTTCCCCTGCGCCCCTACGAGCAAATAGGCTGAACGCAGCGAGGTGGTGACCCGGCG
>VXBB01004953.1:198130-213751 GCA_013399915.1 Illadopsis cleaveri | reverse complement strand
ATAACAGTCAGATGGAGAGAGTGAGTGAAAGACTAATTAGAGAAAGGATGGAGGAGTTGCCTGCTGGCTTATTTGAGCTATGGAAATGAACTTTATATGTAGACTGTCCTTTAAATCATGGAAAAGACAAGCATTTGGGGAGATGTTCAAATTTGTATGTGGATTTTGAGTTCAAAGGTGTTTGTGATGGAGTAAGTAATACTGATGTTATGAGGTGCTTGAACAGAGAGAGATGAGAAGCCTTCTGTGCCCATGAAAGAAGTGAGAAGACATCTCTGTTCCTTGAGATGGAAAATCCTTTGCCTCTGAGCTGTACATCTTTAAAAGGTGACACCTCAGATGCCTGAGTTCCATGACCCATAAGCAGCCTGGGAAACTGCTAAGGGGAGGAGACCACATGGAAGCAGATCCACAGGAGAACTGTTCTAGGCTGTCAGTGAGGAAAATTCCATGGTAAACTAAGAGAGACTCCTCTCCTAAAGAACAGATGAAAGACTATATTCAAATGCTGAAACTGACTGAAAATCACAGGTTTTGTCTCTAGGTTGTTTGTAGAAAAGTGGACACTTGTGGAGGGAAGAGAAGAGTCTTGAAGGTTTCATTTTTTTCCCTCTCCTTTTCTTCTTTTAGTGTGTGTGTTAATAAAATCTATCTGTTTACTTCTAAGTTGGGCCTGTTTTGCCTTTTCCCCCCAAATCCTATCTCCCAGAGGGAAAAGAGAATAGACACTCAAACCACTACATTAAATTTGGCAAAGCAGAATTCAGCAAACGTGAAACGACTACACACATGCACATCTTGTAATTCTCCTATGTACTAGTCCTATCAAGGACAAGATTTGGTATCAGATCTACAACAGGAGAAACTTAAATCAGATTTCACTTTGTGACAAGCAAACTGCTAAGGAACAACTGTACTGAGCTGAGTTGAGGCAGACACAACCACAGACAGGTATCTTTCCCTGTACCACAGTGTATGGCATCACTAATGTCCAGGAACAAAAGTATTTATTTAGTCTAAAGTTTACATGTCAAATTTAGCGTCTTACATTCTTTGTTTCAGAGTTCAGAAAACTAAATCTATAACTCTGAGTGGCATTTTAAATGAGCCTTTAAAAACTATTAACCATTTTCAGACCATTAGTTGTATGACTACTAAGAATGCTGTACTTGGTTTTCTCCAAGCAAGAAAAGCATCAATGCTTTTGAATTGTATTCTGATGTAGGCTCAGCAGTCATAACACAGTATTTCAGATGTATAAGCCATTTTGTACAAAATGAAAAAAAAGACATAAGACATAGTAAGAAGTATTAAGTAAAAAAACTTAATTTGCTGGATACCTTGAATTTGTGTGGATTTATCATATGAAATTATAGCAGTAGAGCAATATTTAGATGCAAGTGCCTTCAAACCTCACCTCAAGTATTCATTCAGGACAGACAAAGTCCTATTCATGATTATCCTAACTTCGCTAGGTTTGCCAAATAATACTTGTTTGCAAAATATTAACATTTAACTTTAAATAAAAAGTCATATCCAAACATTAACCAGGCTACTTCTTGCATAGCACTCTCAATATTCAGTTCACTTGCACTGGTTTGTGGGATAATGTTAACAAAACAATTCTTAACAATGAGCATGAATTAAGATGAAACCAAAGTATTTCCAGCCAAATGAAATGAGTATTCAACATTAATTTATAAAATCCAGGCAACTATACAGCTTGTTTTGGAATAGCTGTTGAAATAGTAATTTGATATGCCTAAGAAACATTCTCTTTACCAAGCAATGAGACACAGCAAAGGAGAAACACAATCATCTCTTGAATTTGCTTTCTTTTTCAGCTAAGGCTTAAATTCCTTTAGTTCCATGGCAGAATATTTCACAAAAAATTGAAAAACAATCAAGAAGCCTTAAATGGAAAGCATTGAAGACAAACCAGCTCCCATTCACAGTACAAATGAAGCAAGGTCTTCAAGACCTTGAGACGAATGAGACTGCTATTACCTCTCAGCTACTTTCACCTGCACAGATAAAGCTCTCAGGTTTACTAAGCAAGCCACTGTTGACACAGCATACAACTCTCAGTCTCGGTGAGTATATGGAAAGCAAAGTGTGATGAGAATTTACCTCTCCTACACAAGCTCCTTATATTTTCTACCTGAGTTATCCTACATTATCTCCATGAAAAAAAGAGCATGCACAGTTCTTAAATCCTAAATGAGTGGAGACCTCAGAGCAGCCTTCTCTTTACAACCTTTAGCAACCTGAAGGGCCTAAAAAGAGACCTGGAGAGGAACTATTTACAAGGATGTGTAGAGACAGGAAAAGAGGGAATGGCTTTAAACAAAAAAGAGTAGGTTTCATTAGCTATAAGAACAAAATTGTTTTCTGTGACGGTCATGAGGCACAGGAACAGCTTGCCCAGAGAAGCTGTGGATGCTCCATCCCTGAAAGTGTTTAAGGCCAGACTGGATGGGACCCTGAGCAACTTTGTCAAGTGGGAGATATCCCTCCTCATGGCAAGGGGGTTGGGACTAGATGACCTCCAAGTACCTTCCAGCCCAGGATATTTTATGGCTCCATTAGATGAGAGAAGGAAGAGCTTGAATTCCTAATCAGAAGCAGGAAATTGGAAAAAAGAGCTAACAGTACTTACTGAGTTAAATCCTGGCCACATTCTGCACACAAGCCTTTCATAACAACAGGATGGCTGCATCCTTCCAGTCTCACCAAGACAGACCTGAAAAAGACACAGACATTCCACTTACTGAAGGCAGTTTACAGGCACTTAGATTAGTAACCCACAGATTGAATGAATTGAAAGAATAAATTCTGGTTATAATTTGAGTGTCAGCCCCTTAAGATACATGCTTTTGCCACAACATGGTGAAAAAGACAACCATCTAAATTTTCAAATTATTAATTTTCAAAACTTTAGAAGTCACTGAATCATATACTAAGGTCAGTTTCTAACCACAGTTTAGCAAGGAAGTTCAATGAGAACGAGTATTTTTTGTCCAGAAACAGTTTACATTTACATTACATACCCAACTGAGCTACACAGTAATGAAAAACAAATGTGGAAACTTCAACATCACAGAACAGCTCAAGTTCTCTTCTTTTAAAATCACTGAGCCCAACCATTAATCTAACACTGCCCATCACTAAACCATGTCCCTAAGAACCACATCTGCATGTCTTAAATTCAACCAGGGATGGTGTCTTGACCCCTTCGCTGGGCAGCCCATTCCATTGATTGACAACCCTGCCCATGAAGAAATTTATCCTCATATCCAGTATAAACCACCCCTAGCACAATTGAGGTAATTTCCCCTCCTCCCATTGCTTGATACTTGGAAGAAGCAACTCCCACCTGGCTATAACCTCAGATGCTCCAATGCTCAGACGCATCAGAGGGGTGCTCCAGATCCTCCACCAGCTTCCCTGCCCTTCCCTGCAAGTGCTCCAGGACTTTAATGTCCTTTTTCTACTGAGAAGTCCAAAATTTAACCCAGGATTTGAGGTGTAGCCTCACCAGTGCCAAACACAGGGACAGACAAGTTCTATACCAACTTCATCTTAGTTTATTGTTTTCATGGCAGATATATATTGCTTCAATCTTCTCATATAAATATTTTAATTTCCGAACCTTAAGCCTTGACTCACCACATCTTAAAATAAAGACATAGGAGCTGATATTTTATTCTTTCTTTTAAACAATGCCTAAACCAAACCAGAAATTAGAGCTGGAAACAGAGAAGTGTGACATTCACTATTCTAATCACTTTAGAAGACAAACTCTACTTTTCAGTTGAATAGTCCAACTAAAGTATTCCTCATCCAGTTATCAAAATTCCACGTCTTGAAAATATCATTATTCATTTTCTCTCAAACACTTATAGTCACTATAAGAGACTTGTTTTCTTCATTATAGATGGAGAAACAGATCTTTCAGACTTTTTATTTTTAAAAAATTCTAGTAAGTAGATATAGTTCAGCTACTACAAAATTTCACCAACTCTGTGCTAGTGAGCTACAGCATCTCCATAATAGTTTAAAAAAATTAAAAAGTCAAGCAGCTAAAACAAAACTCCAACCAAAAAGTAAAAAACCAACAAAACCCAAGCTCTTTCATAAATTGCCTGTAGAATTTTAAGTGTGGCTTCAAACCTGCACTGCAATAAGCAGACTGCAACACGAAGGAAACTGTTTTGCATGCCCAAATCTCTCATTCATATATCTGACTACCAAGTGTTTGGGAAATTGAAACAGAAACCCAGTTTCCTAACCTGCAACAGCTTACTTGCAGCACCCCTTGTTCTTCAACAACCAGAAGAATCATGATTCTACTAACAAAACTGCAGTTCATGCTTGCAAAGAGGATTACTTTCCTCTTTGAGTGCAAAACCTAGATTCACGTCAGGTTTATTTCAAAAGAAGTCTTCACAAGCCATCATACTACCTGTATTCCCATTTACAAAAGTGCAGATCTATGCCCTTCTCACTAGCAGTCATTGTCTGCTTGGAAATTACACCCCCTCTTCCCGTGTAGGCATCTTAGATCTCCTTTTTCTAAACATGGTATGTATTTCACAGAAAACAAATAATCAGTCTTGGCTTTCTAGAAGAACTGCACAAGATAAAGTATTCTAGTGGCCCTTCACTAGTGGCAATTTGATGCGTGATTATTTCACAGAATTTATGTCTCCTCTCATCCCCCTACATTTGCATTATTTCATTTGACTCTTCTCCCCACTCCCTTTGACAATATGTCTATCTTGCTGTCTTTTACCTTGATTCACTGTTAAGCTCCTTCTTAGGCTACCGACACACACTAATGACCATCAGAATTTTTCATCCTCACCATGTGTTCGAGTGTATGAATCAGAAATTACAGACACACCTAAACAGCCAACACCCTCCCCTGCCATGGTACAAGCTAAAGAAACATGCTCAAGAGATTACAATGACTGAGTTTATATCCCAAATGAATTGGTTTTCAGTAGAAGAAAGAAAAAACCCTTTCAATGCCAGCTTAGAAGCCACAATGTCTCTAGACATTCTCTACTTCACAGTCAAGGTAACCTCACACTCCATATGAGGAGTATGCAACAGGAGAAGCTGGCATTCTCTTGGGCCGAGATGCGATTCAAAATTGGACGTGCAAGAGCAAATTTTTTTAAAGAAAATTAGAGTTCTAAATTATTCATTGATACTGTTCATACAAAGCACCTCTGTACCTTATCTCACACCAAGCATAACCACTAAATAGCAGTTTTGCCCCTGCAAAATCTAAACATAACCAGAACTCCTGGCCACACTTAGATGTGTCGGAGATAAAATATAATGTACATGATACAAAGTCCTCTGTCATACTGTTCTCTGTGATGCTTAACCCAAAGGACAGAGGAAGAACTCCAGAGCCCTGATAAATGTCTGAGCAACACACAACCAAAGGGTCAAGTTTCAGCTACAATTGTCAGGATCTTAGGCAGACCGCTCAGGGAAAAAGCCCAACACTACTTAGCACTGCAGAAAGAAAGCCTGAACTCTACGAAGGTCGGGGCATACTTACATTTTAGCACACGTGTTTTAATTATTAAAAAGGAACAAACACAGACCTCAAGTAGAATGACTTCAAAATTTCACACCTGGAAGCTCTCCTTTTACTTTTCAAGTGAGGGTTTTTCAAAATGTAATGGCCAATATTGAAATCAATTATCAGACAAAAGTGAGCTGAATCAAAGTGTGCATGTCTGGTTTTAAATGGCTGCATATATTAAACATAGGTTCAGGTTTCTGCCTGTTCTCCAGGTTGTAAGTGAAACCCACTTAGAAGAACAGAGCCTTTCCCTACTCCATTTCTACAAAGAATGAAAAGATTCCTCCTCCCACTCCCTCCAAATATGAGGAACTACCGCGTACTTTACTGCTGGCAACATTAACAGCATCTTCCTCTTCTTCAGGGTCCACACAGTAATAAGCAGAGCTAATTGGCTACTTCAACAACAGCATTACAAGGAAACTGCCACAAAAGATGCAAAATCTTTTTCTAGTTTTACAAACTGTCCCAACTGTGCAGATGAGCCAGGTGAAGCAACTGGGCAAGAACCACTGTGCTGTGACAAGCAAACACTTTTTCTGAACAATTGTGGACGTGGTAGGTCATTCCAATACCAGCCTGATAGCTACATGACTGCAACAGAACCACAAACTACCTACAAGGTTTCTTTGGTACAATGAAACTTCAACTAGTAAATAAGGAAACCCGCTCTGGGCCCTTATTCACATTCCTTCCAGATGTACTTGTAAACAACACAGAAATCAGGTGTGCCATTAAGGTAATTTTTTATTTTTTGTGGCCACAATCATGAATAAGAACTAACAGAATTTACCAACAGCTTCAGGATGCAGGTGACCATAAGCTCATCACTGTTCTCCCAGTACTTCCACACTTACATCATGTTTCTAAACCAAGTCTTTCAGTAATATCTGCTTTAAGTCAGTAGCATGGTAAAGAAAAAAAAGAAAGGGGGAAAGCTTTCATGAAATCCAGTATGTGGTAATCCTAAGGTCTAGTCACTACTATTGACTCCAAATGGAAGAACTTCATATCAAGCATAACCATGGCAATGGTTTCTGGTAACTGAATTAAACTGGAAAGCCAAAACAGAGTTCTCATATCTATGCTACACCTCCGTTGTAGCAACCAGTTTACTGGATCACTGAGGGGAACTCACTGCAAACAAAAAGCATTCCCCTAAACATTTTATTATTGCCAAAATTTTGTTGGTCGGTCGTTTTTCTTAAGTGTGATCTAACACTTCCAGCAGCAAGTACAAAAATAACAGAACAGACACAAGAACTTCTTAAGATTTTTTTCCACAATAAGCTAACTACCTGCATCAGGAGGGCTGGCCAGCTGCAGCACACGAGTACAACGGCCACAAGAGCTCTTCACAGTTGTCTTCAGTAAAGCTCTGTATCTTAAGGATACTCAGCATAATACAGGAACAGAGAGGTTCCCTCTGTTACTCAGAGTCTAACCTGACTGTTACATTAACCATGGCCGTCTATTACAGCTTGGCTTCACTTCCAGAGGCAACAGCTCCAATGTCATGCTGCCAGAGAAAGGCAATGGCCTACTTTCTTTACTCCCCACCCTTGTGTTTCCTTGGAAAGCCCACCCCCTCCTCTGGCACTTCCAGAAAAGACGATTTCAGTACCCTACAAGGTAGAACTCACCAGTCCTACCCAAGTTTTCTGCTGGTTTTAGAGTCAAGCAGCTGGTAAGAGTAGTCCAGCAAGGGTGACCGACCAAAACTGCAAATGTTTCACAAACAGGGCTAACACTGGGGAAAGACAGACACAGTTCAAGCAACTCACATTTTCTCTCCACAGTAACCAGGCCACTTTATTAGAATTTATCTTGCTTATCTGTAAAGACAACTACCTTGGACAACTCCAAGTCATGGAAACACAAGTTTTAATTATTATCTTAAAGTGTGCTTCATGGTACCATGCACTGGCATTGAAAATGTAGTGCAGTATAGTGCAAATTTACAAGATGAAGCTACTACCCTTCACTGACTTGTATCTCATGCGAGTGCTGGCAGCCAAGCAATTGCTGGATTTCCTCAGATCCTTTTGCATAAAGAGAGATGTCAAATACCACAAGAAACACACAGACCAAATTGTCCCTGTGATGGCTTAAAGCTGCTGTCCTCAATCTGATTTGATATGCCCTTCCAATTCACATTGGAAGATGTCTAAGTGTGCTAACGCAGCAAAAGGAGATGCTGGTGTGCAAGTGAAGTCGCTGCCCTGGTTCAGCAAAATGCTCAAGGGAGTGTTACTGGCAAACTGTCAAGGGGTGAAAATACCAAATGAACACATCTTCAGATCAATTATTAATAATACCAACCATTACTAAATCAACCAATCGATCTAGAACAAATATGAGCACAAAATCCTTTAGTTGTCAGATGAAGTTAGAATCAACCTAAAACCCACTTCTACAGTTTCTTTATACAGATTTCTGAAACATCGACATTTTTGTTTGCTTATACCAGAACAGTACTTTGTGGTGTCTGCAGCATTTAGAACCCTTACTAAGAGCCCTTATGACCAATTTACATCAAAACACAGCCTTTGTAACATAGAACTCCAGTTTTGTAGCAAGGATGTTTCCAAAGCCTGAATCACCTTACTCTTACCATGTAAGAGTATTTAACAATAGGATTTATATATTTATTTAACCCTCATTAATATCTGTGAGGAAGCAGAGAGAGTCCTTGAGCAATTGATTAAAAATGCCAAGGATTCCCAAGGACACATGGCCCTTCTTGCTACAGGCAACACATGGCCTCCAGCCTCTTCAAGCTGTTGGAGGAAATGTCCACTACACCTGACTTACACTCAGGGACAGCAAATACACACAGATTTGAAGTGGCTGAGTAGTGACTGTACAGCCTTCTAATTGACAGAACAATAACTATCCTAAACCTGCAGTTTTCTCAAACCACACCTGAATTTTCACATCAGTTACCGAAGAATAGTACTCGCAGATGAACTGCTGCAAATCCAGACAACAGTTTTGGACTAATCCCACCACTGACTAATTTTTGTTTTGAGAGGCATACACCTCTCCTTCAGATAAAGGCACACAATTTCCCCTTACCTCAGACCAACTTACACTGCATTCCTCCTACGCCTAGTCAAGATCACCTGTAATTACTGGAACAAATCTGGTTTGCCTCCTGCACCTGTAGGCGCATATCTAGAGAAACACAAACAGATGAACACCAAAACAGCCTGGACATCAAAGCAGAGAAAGGTGACTGAGAAAGAGACAGTTTCAAACACACACACAGAGCTGACATCAAAGCTATAAACATGGGCTTCACTTCTTCCTGTGCAAAGAAATCTGGGAGGATCCTGTGATCTTTCCCCCTCTGCCTTGGAAAGCTGCATCTATTAATAGAATATTACACCTTCTGCAAACATTTTATCACCTTTCCCACTGAAACCATGCACTTAGGCAATCACAATCGCTTTGTCTGCTACTTCCAAATAAATAAAATGGGAAGAGGCTTATGGCAGGATGCACGATCTTCAACTCTTAACAGCGTCCTCCCATCCTTTCCCTTTATAGATACTGTGGCAAACTTAACCTGGAAACTACATCCTGCATACTCTCCTCTAGGTCTTGCTGTTCAAACAAATGAACACACTTACACAGGAAAAATTAACTCGTAACACCCTTAAGAGCAATTACGAACCAAACCGTCCTAAGTTAAACCACAATGTTCAAACGAGGAGCAGCAGCTCCACATTTGACAACAGGATCACGTGCGCCCAGAAACCCAACACACTCTGAAAGCAGAGGACAACAGCTTGGAAAGCTGCTCAGCTTATAAAAGACAAGTGTGATAAATAGCTGTAAAGTTAATGAAGTTCTCGAGCAATGCTTTCCTTAGCTAGGGCCATTTGCCCCACTCCGGGCCCTTCTGTGAATGAGAATCCACAGCATTCACTCCACTAAGCTTGGACCAAGACCATTTTCCTTTCACACCTTTCTGAATGCTGCCAAGTCTTAGATGTAATTTTTAAACTAGGAAGCGCTAGAAAGCAAACAAATAGTCATTCAATTCTACTGTGTCAAAATCACTACCTTATGCTACATTTTTTCTTAGAACAGTTGTAGAAAAGCCATTTCTTTTGATTTTTTAAAGATATTAGTGTAATAGTGACCTAGCAATATCCCAACTCTTGCCTTAAAAAAGGAAGCATTTCCTTTAACACAGCAACACTGTGTTAAAGAAAACCGGGGAAACCTTTCCATCTTCCAAAGCCTTTTTGAGACCAGTAGTCTCTCCTGCTGCTGACAGTTCAACCCTCCCTGTATTTTGAATTCCATAGGTTTAACTTCAGCAAAACCAAACCTAAATACAATGTATAATCAAGATCCTTAAACTGTAACCTGTAATGCAATACCTGCTTTCCAGGAAGTCATTTCATGTTACCCTACATGCTTTAAAAGGCAACTACTTCCAATTCAGCTATCCAGACATGGTAGAAGACCTTAAGCTAACCTTTAATTTTTTAACCACACAAAATAGATATCCATACATCCATCTTATAAGTGACAACTTACAATGAATTGTCTATTTTCATTTTTCAAAAGGGGTCCTAAAAATTAAAGGCTGGCAGCTCTTTATTGAACCTTTAGGCTAGTATGTCCCATGTGCAAATATTTTTATATACTCCTGTTGATATTTAGGAATTTGCAATACTATCACCCCATACTCGCTTTCATTTAGCAAGTTCAAATGTTTCATTAGCCATTTACCTAAGGGGAGTCTTCCACTAGGTAACTC
Source organism: Illadopsis cleaveri (assembly GCA_013399915.1). Lineage (NCBI taxonomy): Eukaryota > Metazoa > Chordata > Aves > Passeriformes > Timaliidae > Illadopsis > Illadopsis cleaveri. The sequence goes on along the minus strand of VXBB01004953.1, from coordinate 203,369 downwards.
TGACCTTGAAAAATCTAAACAGCTGTGATCCCTGCTAGGGCAAGCCCTTAAGTTAACACCAAACACACAGTCACCAAATCAGAAAGGTCCAAGTAGGCATGCGAGTGGTACCGAAATTGCTCAAGAGAAAAAACTTTTTGTGTCAAGACAAACTTTCAGAACTATTCAAAGCTGAAGTCTTGTCGCTCTGTTCCTTCCTCAAACTTTTCCAATACTTCCCAGGACAAACATCTATGTATTGTGCAACATAAAAATTAAAGGTCTCATTGCAGTCCCCCCACGAGAATTTTTGTTCATATGTTTTCTCTTCTGAAGCGAACAATTACAGAAAACCACGTGGCAGTTGCTGAGAAGAAACACCATGCCCATTTGCCTTTGAAAAAACTGGTTTTCTAAACAACTGTAATATTAAAGTAAAGCTCAAAAATACCCTAAAGAAACTAGACAGCAATAACGAAAAAAGAAAATCCATTACCATTTGGGTAAAAATAAAATCTATTTCCAGCACAGACATCTACAAACCATCATTTTTAAAAAACTGCTATAACCCACTTGTAGTTCTACACAATGAGATGCATAAAGAGTACCATGAGCCATCTCATTTTGTCTGCTGGCCCATACAGTCACACACAGCAAAAAAGTCTTTCAGCTCAAGTAAAACGAGCAACTCATAGTACAAACAAATAGAGCAGAAAATTCTCTGGTTTGGGAGAAACCTTGTAAAGATAAGAATGTTACTAAAGACTATCATACAAAATGCCAAATGGAACATACACAACCTCAAAAATACTATTCCCCAGTGTTGATCTGTCATTCATTCCCTTGATGACTCTACTGGCATTTACACAATCACTTTGATCTGACCTATCTATGGGCTACTGCTGAAAGGATAAATTACTCCCCCTAACCCTACATCACACTCCTGTTGAAGCAACTGAAGAAAATGAGGGAATTGATTACTATCGACCATTTTACAAGAGATTGGGCGGGATGGACAGAAAGACAAGAAACCAAGCTATCTTTAACTATACAATTTCCAACACCCTCCTCAATGCAAGCAGAAGGCACTCAAGTTTGAGCATTCCTTCCAGCCAACTCTCTTATCTACATGAAGCAATCAGGAAACCATGGTCTAAGAAAGCCACACTGACAAAAACTACATACACAAGGCTGCTGTAACCACACTGCTGGTAAATTCCAAGCCTGGGATCTGTTTCCAACCAAACCTGACCGAGCAGCTTGATTCTCTAGATAAAGAAGCTCCTGCCATGGCCATGTAAAGAAAAAGAACTTCATCCTCTACCATTCAGTATAATGAGCTATCCTGAGGGCTTCCAACTTGTTAGATGCCTAGGAACAGGAGAAAGAGAAGGCAATGAAAGACAAAAGCCCTCATTTAGAACTTGTATCTTATTCACTATCCAGTTCAACCAAACACCAGAGAGGCAGGCTTCTTTTAATGTTTCTGGGTATCATAGCATACGGCAGAAAGGAGAGGGGGAAAATTTAAAAAAGACACAAGTCAGAAAGACACATAACAAAACTTACTAAAAAAATAATGGGATGAATTAAGGCATAAAAAGGAATTATACAAAGAGTTGGGATTGTTAAGTATTATTCAACAATCCTCAATGTTCGGCAATGAGGGGTTTTTTTTAGACTCATGACTTCATTAAATATTTGCCAGGCCATTCTGAAAACATTTGTGTCTAACAAACAGCAAGGTTAAAAGTGTCACCACTTTAAAATAAACTGCAATTCATTAGCATTTTATTCCCCTTGGAAGACAGTAAGATGCATGGTACTGGGGTCTGGGATCAAGTGGACAGTAAACTAGACCATGAGCCTATGTGACATTAGATAACCAAAAGAGGATATTCCTTTTAAAATATATAATCAAATTTCTGGCACAAAAAAATACCAAGCAATGACACAAAAACCTACAGTTTTACAGAACAAATCCCCACCTCTTTCCTGTTATCTTCTCTAAAAATGACAAATTGTGCTTCACTAGGATCCACATAGTTTAAACAAGATTTTTGTAACAACACAAATATACTCTGTAGAACAATGTGAATTTTCGCTATTAAAGGTTTGTGGTAAGACACAAAGATACCCAGGTTAAATATGAAGGTAATAAATATTTCGGAAGACTCTTCTAATGTGAACCAAACATACCCTAGCAATAGTCTGTCCCATCAGCAGGGCATTTTATATTAGAAATGCTTATATAAGTATTTGCATAAAGCATTAATACTGACCCAACCCAGAACCCTGCCATACCTGTAGCACTTTCAGAATAATTAACCGTGATGGTAACTGGCACTAATAGTACACAGAGCAGTACAGGATTTTTGGCATTTTATTTGTTGCTCCTGCTACCCATCAAAATTATGCTTCCTTAACATCAAAGGCCTTTCATTAACTGCTTCCTGTACTCCCTGTTATTTACAGTCCTAAAAGGTTAGACACCCTTTCTCTCTCTAGTTCCAGTCTGACATGTGATGCAAGCCTACCTCTGCAAAAATAAGCAAAAGCTACCTACTACCTGCCTTGGGCTCTCCCTTGGGGAAAGTTTGCAACCCTGACAATGCTACGAAGTGGGTAATAACACTACAAAAATTAAGTGCTATAAACGTGCAAAATTACTTTCATGCAGCAAAAGATTTCATCTAATGCTTGATATGAAAAAAAATAAATCAAAAGTTAGAAATGTGTCTTAATTGGGAGAGACTTTTGCTAAACGATGTCTTTATTTCCAGAATTATTATGACCTAACTGACATAGAAGAAAATTCAGCCACTCATATTGTTTATCCTCAAATAAAAGGGTTTGATCATCTTATCTTCTCATGTTCTAATGAGAAGGAAAAATATTTTGAATAGAAACAGTGCTTCTACAGTGTTTCAGGGTCTGACAAATACTTGCAAATATCTTTATTTCACAGAGAATTCAGTGCTAAATCAGCCAAGTTCATTTTTCTGAAGGCAGCACAGCATCTACCACTCTGGATAGTTTGGATTACAAAAAGGGTATCTTCTGCAGATGATGAATAAATTTCAGCTATGTTACTTACTTTAATCACACCTGTGTTTTAATAATGCAAAATCTTAACACATATCGAAATATTGTTGATAATTAGCAAAATGTTTTTCTTTCAATTCCACAAAATAGGAAGCCACAGACAAGATATCAAATGCTCGCCCAAAAAAACTTTTACATGACCAAGGAAATGCAGTTACATCTTCAACTGCTGACCAGTTCTACTACCCTTAGATCATGCTTATTCTACTTCTTCACTTGAACTTTTCCCTTGCACTCACCCAGTAAATTGCACTGCAACATGCAACAGAGGAATCTGACTGAAAAGTCAGAATTCCAGAAGCGTCAGGCCTAGCAATGGTCAATATCAAATACAATCTTTCAGTCATGAAAGATACAAATATTCCAGAGGTCAAGAACAACGGTAATAAAGAACACCATATATTTTCTAACTGTCTCAAAGCAAAGACTTACTAATTATTATCAAGTGACTTATGACTAGGTAAATCCAATAAGAACACTGTATAAAAATTGGTGGATTCCAGTCCATGAAGTTAACATTGAACAAAGCAAAAACTAAAATGCTGCTACATCAGCAGGAGACCCAGACTACTTTAAATTGATTACATTTTTCACTTAGAATATTTTTAGTTTGGCTTTCCTTCCAAGTGCTTAGCTAACACAATGAAAAGACCAGATAAAGTTATCTCCCCTTCTATTCAGTGCTAGCAACATGAATTTCATCATGCATATGGCATTTTAAAATTTCAGCCTGTACCTTCAAGATCTTTTTTAGTCTCACCTAGCATCTACAGTACTTTTGTTCTACATCAGGTATTAAGGATTGCCCATGCTGCACCAGATGCAATAGCAAAATGCTGATGTGGCACAACAGGAAAGCCACAATCTTATCTCAGAAAGAGATATCTCTATAGCAAGAAACCCAGCTTGCACCTCCTCAATATATTATGACTGACTGATATAAAAATGCATCAGATTGGGTTTTTTCCTTGAACCTTTGAGAGCACCCCAATACACAGATGTTTTGCATATACTAGTGAATTCCAATCAAGAAAGTTTAGGCCTGGCTGCCTAAAAAAAGAAAATACAATAGCTTGCTGTCATAAAACAGAGGAAGTAGATTGTTTAACTAGTTTCCTGTTGAGAAAGAATAAATCTGCTTAAAGTACATGCTAGCAGGCTATTCGCCCAATTTAACCTAGAAATCTGAGCACCCACTATCTGTCAGGCATTTAAGAATTAAAAAGTCAACGAACATTCAGCCCTATCAAGACAAACCCATTGCTAAACTAGAAGAAAAAAAGAGTCTTTTTTAGTCCTTTGCTCTTCTGAAAGTTAAAATTACAAGATCTTGGTTATATTTGCAAAGCCGTATACATTAAAACATCTACAGTATTAAAAACATTTAGGCTACCAATATTACGCGTAAGGTACTTAGTAATTTTAAAATGCCTTGCCGCACTTGTTGTTTCCCATTAAAATTTCTTCTACTGAGCACAAAAAGACCTGTTCGCTCCCTGAGTTTTGCAGCAACCCAACTGCCAAACTAAAGAGTATATTAGGAGAAGAGGCAGTAAGCAGAAACTGATGCACAGGAAGTTCCACCTGAATACGAGGAACGATTTCTTTATTGTGTTGGTGGTGACTGTGCACTAGAAGAGGTTCCCCAGACTGTGGAGCCTCCCTCACTGCACATATCCCAGAACTGTCTGGATGCTATCCCGTTCAACATGCCGTAGGCAGACCCTGCATGAGCCGCGAGATTGGACCAGATGACTGTGGTCCCTTTCAAACTAACTCATTCTGTGATTTTGTGATTTCCAAGTAGCGTTTCCAGTAAGAGCTGTGTTTAGAGAACCTCGACACAGCAGGAGGGATGCACAGGTCTCTGAGACAGAGCTCACAGCCGAGGGCTCAGCTCTGAAACACGGGAGCGGAGCATGATCCCTCGGCCCCTCCCCAGCCACTTCCTCCTCCTCCTCGCACGGCAGCTTCCCTGCGCAGAGCTCCGGAGGAAGGGCCTTTGTGAGCAGGGCCCGGCCCGGCCCCCTCGGAAGAAGCGCGAAAGCCGCGTCCCGCCAAGGCCGCCCGCGCGCCCCCGGCCCGCACTCACCCGGGCGCGATGACCTGGCCGGGCCGCGCGCACAGCTCGCGCACCACGCCGGGCCGCTCCGCG